>CM029375.1:14449525-14916561 GCA_017165825.1 Hepsetus odoe | reverse complement strand
CTCTCTCTCTCTCTCTCTCTCTCTCTCTCTCTCTCTCTCTCTCTCTCACCCTATTTCACACACACACACTTACACATTCTCTCCCTTGGGTGTATGGGTGGTGTCCTCAATCAGTCATGACACTAGTGTTGGGTCAGCAGAGGGGAAGGAGTCAGATTGAAAGGTTCTGGTTGGCACTTAGCCTCTGCTGCCTCCTTTGAGACATGCTGACGTTTTATGCTCTCAATCATGTCTCACATCTCTTCGCCTGTTACGCCCCTGTCAGCTTTTTAACATTTCCAATTATGCACTTCTCTGAGGTCTTCATAAAATGGATCCAGGCAATTAGTGCCATAGTAGTAGTGTTCAACAGCACAATGTTTACATTGTGAAGAATGATTTCATCATACATAACTATGGTTCTAAAATCTGACTGAATGAGCCATGTTGAAAATAGTTGTAAAACACTCAAACAAGCAAAAATTCTGACTCTCCGCTAATTTCGTAAACATCTATTCATATTCTGATGAAGATGCCTGTAACAGTAAAGTTTTGTTCACTTTAATCACTTCATTTTAGTATTTAATACTAGACTGGCTGGGATTGTCAGCCCCCAAAAACAAGTTCCCAGCCTTTCCTCCACAAATTACCAGCCCAACGAATTTGCATACTGTGGCCAGAAAGGCTAAGAAGTGTAAAACATCAATGTTCTGCTATGGTACACACCAGTTTTGCAAATGTAAGAGATTGTTGTTTACATTCTACTACTTTAAAATTATTCCTCCAATCCCTCTGCATTTCGAAAGTGAAAGTGACAACCCTCGTCATTGTGAAACGCAGCACAGCACAACAAAATTCAACCTCTGCGTTTCACCCATACACACACGTACAGCAGGGGGCAGTTATTGCAAGTGCCCGGGGAGCATTGACGGGGATGGTACCTTGCTCAAGGGTACCTCAGGGCAACCTAATCTTCCGATCTGGGGTAACTCCCTAACCACTAGGCCACCACTGCCCCATTTCTTTATTTAGATTCCATTTATAAATAATTAGAAAAATAATTGTAAAACATTAGATTCACTGAAAAAATGTTTATTTAAAGTATCACAATGGAAATAAATTTGTATAGAAATCAGAACTAAAAAAATGATCACCAGCGCAATGATTGCTTAACATAATTACTGCTTTAAGCATATTTGTGCTGTCTTGATTATGTGACCTTAACCATGACCCTAGTGATAGGCCTTCAATTAGGGCCATAGATAATAAAATATGGTGAAAAAACAAGGCATAAAGCACACATACATACATAAAATTGTTTTTTTTTTCGTGGTTTGGTTCAGTCCTTGGTTTTTGGACGATCGTTTTATTTTTGCTATGGTTCAGCTTGTTAAACATTTCAGGTAATCATAAGTGAATGCATTAAATTAAAGTACAGCTTGTATTATCAGTTACATCCAGCGGCAGCCACATCTTCCACGACATCAGAGAATTCTTCCCATAATTGTGTTTCACTAATGAGTGAAACTTGTAAAGGCAGTTTTTTTTATATTTTCCATGTGTCACTCATATTGTGTGCTGTTACTGTAACAAGCCTCTCGGCTGCTTGACAAGTTCATCTTTCCATCTTAAGTGTTATTGTGTCTCAGCCAGCACTTCACAAAGCATTGGTTTTGTTTCTAAATCCTTTCACAGTTAGGTTTGTACATATTTGAACTGTGACACAATGTTTTCTGATTTTGTCTCTGCACACAACAATGGACCTGAAGAAAAGCAATCATGATGTGATGGGAGTGTCGACTTTCAGTATTAATGTATGAGGTTTAAGAAAGATAAATCAGGCTTTCAGGAATGCCAGCCATTTCACACAAAGTCCCTCCAGTTTAGACACTCACAAGTAATTGGACATTGAAAATATACCAGTTTAGTAGAATGTGGCTGAACCCAAGCACAGAGTTCAGCCCCATACACTTTAAAATGCATTAAAAGCTAGTAGTCTGGGCTGTGCAACTGCAAACAAGTTCGAATGCCCATGCCGGCTCCTGATCTTCACCCCTTTAAAGCAACTGCCAGATAACACAGTACACCTTCATGATTCTTATGGAAGTCCATGCCTTGACAGGTTAGAGCTATTAACCAGGATTAGGACGGCTTACATAATTCAATGGCCGATCAGTTTATGTAGCATGCACATTTTTGTGAGTGAATTCAAGTTCTGAACAATTCTGAAGTTAAGGGGATGTTTTGATAGGTAGCATCATAGTATTGTGGAACAAAGTTTAAATACAAAAAATGCCATTTTAATTCTAAAACATAGCTACATATACAGCAGGGCAGCAGTGGTTAGGGAGTTGGCTACAGGATTAGAAGATTGGGGGTTCAAACCTCTCACCAGTAGATTGCCCTGAGGTACCCTTGAGCAAGGTACTGTCCCTGTCACTGCTCCCTGGGTGCCTTCAAAGCTGCATGGTGTTTGCATGGGTTAAATGCAGAGGTCCAATTTTGTTGTGGTTCACTGTGTGCTGTGCTGTGCTGTGACCTCACAACGACAAGAATAGTCACTTTCACTTTATACTTTTTAAGTTCCTTAACATCACTGAGTATTCAAAGAAAGCGAGGCCCAAGGCTCCTGTTATGACATTTGAATTCCTTCCTCACTCAACTGGAAATGCACAGGTAGACGCAAGTCAGCCAGCTTGATCAGACTCACTCGCTGCAATGTTATAAACAGCATCCTGCTCTCCTGCTATCTCCTGCTGCAAAGGCTTCATCTGCCGGCAGGCCCATCACTCCTCCAGCACTGCCTCTGCAGCTGCCGTGCTGCAACTGATATGATCTTTAATCCAACGGAGGCCACTGCACCTCTACATCCCTCACACAGCGCAGCAAAGAAGAGGCAGAAGGAGAGAAAGCCTCTATCTCCACACCTTCATCATCATCACCCAGCCCAAGCACTGATCTCTGATCAAGACTTCAGCTCCTCCTCAGAGTCTGGAAGCACACATAAACTAACAAACACATACCATATGGCAAGAGAGAACTGGCGCGCCTATATCAGTAAAGTACCTTTAAATTAAAAAAATTGATTTAAATATAAATGTAAAATTCAAATCTAAATATGGTTGAAGCTGTTCTCACTCAGAAAACATTGACTGCATGTCTGTTCATTCAACCACATCAGAGCTAAATAACAATTAAAATGCCAGCAAATAAGATCAACTTTGTGTCGCATATGGCAACATATAATATTCATATGTAATGCCAAACCAGTATAATGCTAAAGTTGTATTGAACATGCCAACTGTGGAACATGGGAACTGCAAAAAGTCAAAGTCTCTACATTTAATCCAAAGTCTAGAGGTGTTCCACACCAGTCCACACTGAGGAGGAAACCGCTGCACTGCTTAATACATGAGGGTAGAGGACATGAGCAAGTGATTTAAGAAACTAGGGGAGGTAACCTCAAACACATAAAACATGCACTTTGAAAATCAATAAAGTCTCAGTGCTGCATATAAAACAAAACAGAATCACCATTAGCTTCAATTTATTCATTCATTGCTCTAAATATCTTTTCCAATGACCTAATGCACTTGGATGTTATTTTCATCCCCAGGCAACTGAGCCTATAAGATACTCTGATTCCCCCTTTCCTTAAAACTAGTTGTTTTTAAAAAAAGCTGGACCAGAAAAACAACTTCTGGCACAACTGGCTCTGGCTGGACTGAATGTGAGACAGGGAGTACAGCCTGAACACACACACACACACACACACACACACACACACAGACCTCATCAGTTTCTGACAAGCACTGTGCACCTGCGTGAGGTAGTGTGTGGCCACTGCACATGGCTACTCCATCACACCCAACCAGCAGAGCACGCAGCAGATGCTACACAGAATCACAATTACGGTCCAGTTCACTTCAGTTCATCGCAATGCTTTCGCCCCATATATCCCCCCCCCCACCCCCCACCCAACACACACACACATACACACGCACACAGTGTGTCATATATGTAATTTCTAGGGGTGTAACAATTCACACAATTCCATAATTGAATCAAAATCAAATTATTTGGACAAGCAATTCAATATTCTCTCAATATTTTATGAAACTGAAAAATAATGACTGTATTTATGTTGTTGTATGACTGCTAGTGAAAATGCAGCTTGATAGCTGAAGCAGGTACCTGATTGCTGTTGGTCTTTTGCAAACACTTCAGCATCTCCCACTCTAACACCTGTAGCATTAACATGATTATAATTTTAAGTCCTGTATTTATAAAACATTGAAAAAACACTTACTTGCACTTAGAATAGCAGTGCTGAGGCTGTTTTGAGTCAGCAATTTTTTCTAGCTGATTATGTAGCTGATACAGAATAAACTGAAAAACACTGGGGTGTAGCTTTAACCCCAGTAACCCAAAAGAAAAGGTTTCGCTCTTTCAGTTTTACACAACGAAACAGTCAGAATCTCATACAGGCAATTCACAATGGCAGCACAAAGGTCACTCCTGTTTTTCCATAAAGTTAGGATGTTTTTGGTTAAAAGTAGGAAAAGATATTCACCATATGCACAAACACACACACACGCATGCACATGCAACTGCTTTATCAATTTATTTCACTCCTTGCTGGCCAGTGGTAATCTCGTGAGCAGTAGGTACAAGAGAACAATTCAATTTGTTGCTATGGACATTTTGCTGGTAGTGGTTGAACGGTTTTAATAGTGGTTTATGTGCACTGTGCAGGCAGGTGGACCATACATACTGGATGGAAATAGATGTCTCTGACTCACTGGAAATGAGTGAAAAGCACAAGGGTGATTTAGCTGATGGAGCCCCCCATGCTGCAGCTGGGGCCAGAGTGCTATAACTGCACATTCAAGTGTACACACCTACCGCCGGGCATCCGCTAAACATGTCACCACTCATCTAACTAATTACCATCATTAGCCAGGAACATGGCTACACTCCTGCCTGGCTAACTGAACGCAGCTGTCAACCTCCATTTGGGTGTATAGGGGAGGAACACAATGGTAGTTTGTACACAGTCCTTGATTTAAACCAAGCTGAAACATACCATACAATAAAGATTAGGAATGCATGATACAGAACCATAATATGGCCATCACAGTATATTAGACCATAAGTTTTTCTCAGCAAACACTTAACAATAAACAGCTGCTTTTCTGAATAAAAGGAGCTTTCAAAGAAGCTGCAAGGTGACATTGTTGTGTGACACTACACAGCAATGTCACCTTGCAGCTTATTTGTTCCAACTTGAGAGTCTTGATACTGCAAGTATTGGATACTTCAGGAACATCTGGTGACAAGAAAGTTTAACTTTGGATTTGAACAGACTGGATCAATGCTTTGAATCAGATTCCATGTTGAAAACATTCAGTCTATACAGCGTCCCAGAGAGTCTGTCCCTCAAGTTCATGCTCGTGTTCTTAACCATGGCCTTTGTAGCTCAGTTTTGCTAGGAAGAATGACAGATTGACACATACTGGCTATAGTAATCCTAGAGATAATATTTCACTTGAATTCAAGGCCAAAATAGAAACGGAATATTGTGGCATCTATAGTGAAAAGGTACTGTATCATTATATTCAGGATCCTTAAGAATGGCATTGGATGCATCTCACTTTGGCAGAACGGAGGTTTATGACCCAGCGTGGTTTAGTGCGGAAACACTTCACGTGAGATGGCGTGTATGTGCGTTGAGAAAGCGTTTGTGTGCATAGTTCTGCTGAGGGCTACAGTAAAGGAGAGCTAAATGCAAACAACTCACTCAGCAACTTTAATGCTGCCGCTGCGAACAAAAGGGTCAGAGCTAACTGGAGATTCTGTTTGCCACATCAATATTCCACTCCTCCTCCGAGGTGATACAACACTGTCTACTTTCCAACAAGAAGCAAAGCGAATTCACACTGTTTGTCGTGGAACGCAGCGGGCCTCACCCAAACTGTGCAGAAAGCAGCCCAACTTCCCGCCTCGTTGTACTGTTTGTTAGGATTCCACTGATGTCAGCGAGAGTTTGTCTCCACTAATGTACCATCTGTTTCTTAAGAAGGGCCTCATTAAAATGGAACAGATAAATAAAAATGTCTTTTGTTCTCTCAAATGAACCCTTGTGTGACTGGTCACGCTGGGTGCCAGGGGAGTGTGTGCAGCAGGCTCCATGTGTTCCCCCACTCCATTAGTTTTTCACTATGACCATGGAAACCTGATCTGTTCTAATTAGCTTACTGCAACAAAACAGATTTAACCTGCCTGGTATGACAACACAGGAAATGAAATTAGACTACCAAACAATGTTTATTACATAGAACGCTCTACAATTAGAACGATTACATGCAGTGTTATGTTTTGAATAGTAATGCATGTTGGATCTAAGATGATATAAAGAAGGAAGGACATGCATTTTCTAAGCTATACTTACACACGCCACCTGAAAGAATCTCATGCCTATATACTGGCATGGAGGAAAATAACTGCAATGTGTTTTAAAAATCTATCAGGAGCCTTAATGAGCACACACAACTTTTAGCTGCTTTATAGATTAATTTTCATTTTCTTCATGTTGTTGATACCTTTGTCCCCTTACTTACTGGTAAGACAGCTTGGAGACCCAATCAATGAAAAATATTTTAGGGTTCCCATGAATGAATCATCATTTTCTTCTATATTTCTGGTTATATTCTTAAAAATAAATGTGCCAGAAAGGGTTCTTTGCAAGATGAAATAGAAAAAAAAAACAATTTAATGTCATTTTAGTGTGTGAACATAAAAACAAACTTTTTAAATGACAATTTGTTTTTTAGAAAAACCCTTAAATCAGTAAAGAGCTTTCATACATTTTTTTACTCTGACATCTTTTTTAAACATGATGTTTTTAGGGTGCTAAAAAGGTCATAAAGTTCTTTGATTGCGTTACTCAAGGAACCTTCTGTGTCACTGTTATTTTAAAAAGAGTAGGCTTGTGTGTTTTAAATGAACTGTTCTGAAACTCATTCCCTGATGTGACACTGGGTGTTAAACACTCCTGTGTTCATCAAAGCAGCTTTCTGCACCGGCTACATGGAACAATCTGGGCCCGTAACCAACCCAGAAAATAAGTTTTTAAATTATAGCAGCAGGATTAGCACGAGGAAAGTTCAAAAAGCTGAGGAACGAAGACCGAAATAACTGAGGATTCAGCCAATCAAAACAAGTGAAAAGTGAAAGTGACAACCCTTGTCATTGCGAGGTCACAGCACAGCACACAGTGAACCACAACGAAATTGGACCTCTGCATTTAACCCATGCACTCAAACACCGTGCAGCTATTAAAAGTGCCCGGGGAGCAGTGACGGGGACAGTACCTTGCTCAAGGGTACCTCAGGGCAACCTACTGGAGAGGGAAATTGAACCCACAATCTTCCAATGCAGGGACAACTCTCTAACCACTAGGCCACCGCTGCCCCAACACTGCTGGGAAACTTACCTTTAAAAAAAAAAAAAAACTCTGACAAGACCAAATTTTTCTTTTATGTTTGTGTTTTTTTCATAAAAATAATTATGATTATGGCCCTTCAATAAAGATGAAACTTAAACTACCAATAGTGATGCCCTGATTTTCTCTAAACTGGACACAGAAGTAGCAACTGAATGACTCTTCTCAGATGTATATGAACTAGGTACTGTTGCAGTACTGTAGCTGATGTTATTGTAAAGGAAATCCTGTCCCATCTTCCAGCTACACTAATACTATCACATCTCAGTTAATCCAGACAGTTTACCAACCACCACTTTAACCCAATGCATCATTATGTGACTGTCTCTTATTTTACCTTTTTAAAAAGTCATTAATTCAAGTAATATATATCTTTCAAGCTTTCCAGAGCTTCCATAGCTCTCATGTAAACCACTTTCATCATAGGCAATTCATTTACCATCCTAGTGGGGCTTTAACTGCTGGGGTTGTGGTAGTGTTTACAGAGAGGCACTTGATGCCTGTGTGTAATCTCATATCCTCCTGCCATTGCTGAGCACAGTCGAAGATCGGTATAAAAAGAACAGGGGGCTGTGTACATTAAAATACCATATGCAGTCAAACAAAAGTGAAAACAGTTGCAGACTGATAACATGATCAAAGCTATACTGCATTGAGCAATCTGGGAACAACTAGGGTTTTTACACCAAACCCAGAGGACTACAGGAGATATCTGTCCTCTCCCTTTAACTGTGGGATAATTCTATGGCCTCTAGTTTTAGCAATAAAATCAGCACAATCCTCCTGCTTAGTTGAATATTTACAGCTCTTCAGATTTAACTCTGCCTTTCTTTGACAGCTTGAGCTGCTCTTAGGGGAAGAACACATGCTACACTATAGCACTGTGAATACACTACAGGCTATGTAAGGGAAAGCAAGAGAGGCTTAGCCTAAACCCCCAGAGGCACCAGTAAATTCAGCCTCTGCATGCCAGACGAGTCTGACAAACTCGCTATACCTATGCTTTTTTGCTTGCCCCACACTTTTTTTAACTTTTCCTTTTTTGTTTCACCATGCTCCGTCTTCTTCATTGCTGGCATTTACAATTGCTGCTGAAAAGTCTTTTTCTCCTCAGTCATGATGCAATCACAAGAGTGAACAGCAAAACTGCCACCAATTATTTATTACTAAATAAGCTTAATTGGTGGAAAATATTGGAAAATTGCATTTAGCTACCAACAATCATCAGTAAAGGATTAGCAAAAATGAGTTTAATCTAAGGAACTTTTGTAAGAAATATCTCACTCCTAACATACATCAGCATTAGCAATCTGGAACACTTCTTTAAGTAGCCTTGAAAACTGTCACTCATCCTCTCAAACTGGCAGCCATACAAAAGTGAAGAGGTCCTAAATGCACCCAGAGAAAATGCTAATAGCTTGGCTCTACCAGACAAAAGAGTTGACGTCCAATTGGTTGCTGTATCCCGTAGCAACAGGGGAAAAAAATATTTTTCTCTTCTCAATAGGAACATGGCCAAATGCTTTTTTGAGGACCTCCAGCCATTTACAGGCTTACTTTTGCACTGCTAAAAAGTGCAATTACCAGTCCCACCACTCAGTGGGACAGAGCTTGTAATCTATAACTTCAGGAGAGTCCATATATTTTTCCAGCCATTCCTTTGCTTTGAAGTTTTAAGTCGAACAAATAAAATGAGATATATTTAGTTTTCAGATTTGTGCAGTATCTTCTGTATTGCCAGTCTAACTCGGGTTTGAGTCACCATAAGTTATGGCTATATATAAGTATATGGCTGCTGTCACCTCATAAACCCATATCTCTCCCTTCTTGAACTTTGTCTTCTTTTTTACTATTAATGCAAAGTACAATTCCATAAGACACCATGTTCACTAGTGAGCTCCATTTTTGGTTAACATGAAGATTAAGAACATTTCCACCTTCTTCTGATGACCCTTGTCATACTGACCTTTGAGAGCTCACTGCATCTCCTGTGACCTGCTTTTCTGTGCCTGCAATTATACCCCCTAATTACAACATGTCTGCCACTGCAATGAGTCCTCACAGAATCACTCTTTCCACTGTGTGGGATGAAAGAGAGGAGAGAGGAAAAACGGGGTAGCGTCAGAGAGAAAAATCGCTCTGCTTTGTCAACCCCTCATTGCGACCTGCTCCCAGAGGAAAGCAATTTACTGCATGGCTGCATCCAGAACAGTATATCTGAATCACAAAATAACCTCAGATAAATTACAGACAGCTACTTTCTGAGCTCCTTATCTGAAGTCTGCCAATCGGTAGGTGCACCTTCGTGGAGACACCGAACCTCGTAGCAGGGGGCCCATGAGGTGTTGTCACTAAGCAACAGTGGCCAAATTGGACACATAGAGAATCTGTGGGAGGAAGAAAGTCAAAGTACATTCCGACAAAGTGCCAACTGAAGATGCGACATGCTGAACGGCCCATTCCACACAACTGGAGATATGGCTCTGACTGTGGCCCTCTCTAAAGGACACTTACTTTCACCTCAGCCCTCAAAGTCATTTTAGGTTTTTCTAAGCACTTCAAACTGATCACACTATGGAACTTCCAGATCCAAATTACAGTTAACCCCATGCAATACCTAAGAAACGCTGATGATACCCAAATGATGTACCTGTCTATGTTCAAAGAAGGACAGCAGGTAAAATTCAGTGGCAGCCCAGCATAGTTAATTGGGACGGGGATCTATTCCTAGCAAAATTCTTCAAAACATACTAATTTCTACCAAATGTTCCAGTATTAACTGTACAGAAGTAACAATCTGGACAGATTGACAGTTTTTCAAGGCGACAACATGGGCATATAAACAAGACTTGTCCTGGGTTACAAGAATAAAGAGTGCTGCCCAGAAGATCTCCTTTTTAACAAACAAAAATAAAGAACCTTTATATTTCAGAGAACTGTGCGAAATCCTGTTTATATTTTATGCAACCATTCTAACAAGTGATCATCTCGAAATCTCTGCTCATCCCAAACAGTGCAACATGCCAAAAAGCGTCTCAAGTCTCTATTTGTTGTTTGAGAAGGAGACCAGGCATCATCTGTTTACCCTTTTTCCACTGCTATGCTTTGGTGCACTCCCAGAAACATGGAAGAATTCAATTACATGGTGACTGGGGTCCTGACACTGCCTCGTGTTTGTTTCAATCATCTCACCGCAAGATATTAAGAGGTTGAGAGGAGGCAGGGCAGCCAGAATGAAGGTGCATTGGGAGAGTAGTGGGCAATGAGGCATGAGGTGGCACCAACAGGGCCACTGGGGCTGCACCTATGAGATGATACTGATGGTTGAGCGAGAGAGGTGAAACACAAAACACCAGTGAGAAACTTATAAGATAAGCAAGTGATCTTTAAAGCAGGCTATTTTTGAATGAATTAATGTTTTCCATAGACAGATATAAGATCTGCATCGTAGGATGAGTAAAAAGTCAATAAACTGGATTATTATTAATAGATTGCAAGGCAATACTGATGGGCAGTAATATTTGACAGGACAATAATTATTAATTTGATGTTTTAAATTCATGCATCAATGTGTTTTACAATTTTGAAACACCCATAGACATACATACTATTTCTCTGAGAACTGTTTGAATAAAAAGAAAGGAATAAAATGGCTGCAATTTTTTACTAATCGGCATATCCAGACAAATTATATTTTGATTAATTGCTAGAATTACCAGTGCTAATTTATACAATAGAAATATTTTCATATGTGTAATATGAACACTTTTTTGTCTTCAGTGGTTGACTGACTAAAATGCAATCTGTTCAGTGAACAAAAACTTGATGAAAACTGCAATGAAATGCAAAAATTCCCTCCTGGAACTCAAGTGAAAAGAATCCAGTGTTGTGAGTAAGACTGTCATCAAATCACATCATGCATTAAATGTAAAAAAATCAAGCTCAACAAAAGCGCACTTGAATTATTTTGTACAAACGTCATGCTCAGATGAATGCTATCCTCCTTCCTCTTCTCATAGGTTGAAAACCTCCCTACAGCTGGCCTAATGGCTCGTTAGCGTAGGGACTCCTCTCTTCATAATTTATTTTCCTGATAATCATGTCTTATCTTCAGGTGAAACTAATTAGGTTTATATGATGCTGCCCTAAATAATTAGTCATGTCCTTATAGCTGAAGTTTCTTTGATCTGCCTGCAAAAGTTTGGGTTAGTAGCTCTTCTAAATTGCAACTTCTAAATTGCATTATATTGTTAGCCTTGAGATTTTTAATCATGTCTATGCAGGCTTCACACAGAAATTCTAAAGATATGCAAATTGTCATCCACATATGTTGTAAAGCTGGGGTGGTGTGGGAAGGACGTAAGCACTGAGCCAGGATTATCACACTTGACTTTATTAACCAAACTGAACATAACAAAAGATACAGGCCCAAAACAAAGGCACCACGGTTACTACGGAGATTACCTGTGTGAATGACTGACGCTATAAATCCTGCCCCAATGAAGCACACCTGTTCCCTAATGAGCCCAGGTGTGTTCAGTCAGAGCAGAGCGCCATCTACCATGACATATGTCTAGAGCTGCTTCCGCTTTCCATTTATGAAAGTGAAAGTGACAACCCTTGTCATTGTGAAACACAGCAGAGCACAACACAACGAAATTCAACCTCTGCGTTTCTCCCATACACACATGTGCAGCAGGGGGCAACTACTGAAAGCGCTCAGGGAACAGTGACGGGGACAGTACCTTGCTCAAGGGTACCTCAGGACAACCTACTGGTGAGGGAATCGAACCCAAAATCTTACAATCTGGGGCAACTCCCTAACCACTAGGCCACCGCTGCCCCTTATGGCCCCTTATGATTAGTCAGTGTCATCAGCATCAAAACTTTAAATAAATGGTTTTTAAAATAATGTGCCTATTTATTTCTAAAATGCTTCAATGCATTATAAAATTGTATTTCTCATGTATCCACTATGCGCCTGTTGTTGCTTGCTTTAGTCATTGGTCTGCTGCAGCCTCCCAGCAAAAAAAAAGGTTAAAAAAAAGGTTAAAAAATAATATTTTTTTGAAAAATGAGATGAATGCATATGTTTCCATCTGATACTTTCCAAAGTACAAAACTTAACATCATCAACAAAAAAATTGCACACTAGTGTGTGATCTGCCCACTGTCCAAATTTTCAATGACACACCACAGCAGCACTAGCACTATGCATGAGCGGCTGATGGGAGACATTCAGGACACTATTCTGGAAGAATGAAAAGACTTTTCATTTCAAAAAGCCCTTTTAAAAATGTATTTTGATCATGTTTGTGTTCATTTTGGCACTATTTAAACCTTGCTGCATTATACTATGACAAGTTTGGTGTGTAAAGAAAACGAACTTAAACGGTTGATTGATTTTTGGAGTAAAATGAATCACTTGGACTAACTGAATAATCTGTAAAATACTCAATCAATTATTCACTAGAGAATCAGCCATTAGTGGGAGCTATACATGCATGCACAACCAGCTTAAAAATATTGGACACACTAGTTCCTTGGTGAATCAGCAATATCTTTTTTTTATGCCAACACACTGCTTTCTCTAATATGCACATGAGAAAGTCTCTTTTCTAGGATTAATATATTACCCCATAAAGGGTTTACTGTTGCATCCATGTAAGGGTGGGGATAAGATCACCAAAACATATAATGTATGTATTTTTTAATAATAAATATATAATATTAACCATATGGATCTACATGTTAATCACCTGACTCTGATACTCAGTCTCTAAGGTGGACCAGTGTTGAAAAAGCAACATGCTTGATGTTCTGTTTTGCTGGTTTTGTTACCATGTAGTGACAATTTTCACTCAGAGAACTTACTGGTCTGCTTTATATGTAGGAATAAAATGAATTCTGTGTTAAACAGGTTCCCAGACTGGGTGGCGAAGGTAATTTCTGTATCCTACAGGTCAATGTGAGTCATCCTGCCCAAAATTTAGCCCTGGGCAGAGCCTAAAGATGCTTTACTGACGCAGACTGGCTTATCGTTCAGCACATCACATCATTTAGCAGGACATGTCATTTATCACTTTTCCTGGTTCCTCAAGCACTGATATCACGGTCTACATAATTTTCCCTCTAGGTGATTTGTATTCTTGTTAAACGTTTTTGCAAGCGGTGGTCACTGAGGTTAAAAAAAGAAAACCAAAACAGCCATGCAATATTTTCAGTTCATTAATTGTCTGCTATCTGCAACAATGGACACCATTGTTTTTGCATTGAAGGTATTTGTATGCACTTTAGACTTATTCATACTTCATACAAAGTTGTGCCATTACAAGTGCTGGTTCTGAGAGTTGCCCTCAACTAATGAGCCACTTTCATTTGCTATAAATGAAAACTACAGTACTGTGCAAATATTTTAGGCAGGTGTGAAAAAATGCTGTAAACAAAGAATGCTTTCAGAAATATAAATAATGACTGTTTATTTTTATCAATTTACAAAATGCAAAGTGAGCGAACAAAAGAAAAATCTAAATCAGATCAATATTTGGTGTAACTACCTTTTGCCTTCAAACCAGCATCAGTTCTTCTGGCCCCCACAGAGCCCTGATCTCAACATCATCCAGTGTGTCTGGATTACATGAAGAGACAGAAGGATGTGAGGAAGCCTACATCCACAGAAGATCTGTGGTTAGTTCTCCAAGATGTCTGGAACAACCTACCAGCCGAGTTCCTTCAAAAACTGTGTGCAAGTGTACCTAGAAGAATTGATGCTGTTTTGAAGGCAATGGGTGGTCACACCAAATATTGATTTGATTTAGATTTCTCTTTTGTTCATTCGCTGCATTTTGTTGATTGATCAAAATAAATGATTAACACTTCCATTTTTGAAAGCATTCTTTGTTTACAGCATTTTTTCCACACCTGCCTAAAACTTTTGCACAGTACTGTACATTTGATCTGTGCATCAAACACATATTAGGCCTAAAAATGTTGGCTTTAAATTCATCTATAAGCAGTTATAAACACAATGCAACTGAATGTTTTTCTGTCATTCTTATGACTGAAATATCATTCTCTGCAGGTGATGCTGGCTACTGCCAACTTATTGGCATTACAAATAGCTCAGTCCACTGCAAATATACTGCAAACAAATGACTGCCAAATTACAAGGTCAATAGGAACTTTTTTAGTAACAACTTACAAAATGATCTACAAGTTATTCCTTCTTTGATGCAACCAGCAGTGCTAGACGATGGTAAATGTGCTGTCTGGTTTTCAAATGTCTAATTTCCCTGTAAAATATATTAAATGCTAATATGATTTCAGCTTAAAATATTTATGTCTGGCTCACTCCTGCTGTTATTCTAGATGAAGAAATGAAGAGTGGTATCTGAAACTCTGCAAATGCATTTTTACAAAAGCATTGTTTGCTGTTACATTAATCACCAAAGTTATATTAGTTAACTTCAGAGAAATCTATCAGCCAAACACAATCGCAGTGCAATGATAGCATTTTAAATATATCATGATCAAATTCAGGATGCCACACTGGAAATTTTAAGAGACATGGCTAGGATGTAAAATATTCTCTGGCTGATGGAATATGAAGAGAGGAGATTATGAAATCGAGAGACCACTCTACAGTGCACTAGCAAGGCCAAACACTTTTTTTCTCTGATATTTCAAGTGTTTAAGAATCCACACCTTGCAGTTCGATTACAAAGAGAAAGCATACCGACTTTATATGTTGTAGAGCTGTAAGAAGCATCAAATGTTCAATAGTTTGGTCAATAAATACAAAATGTAAAAGAAAAGGTCACTACTTTCCAATCCTTATATAAAAGATGTCATATTATGAAGCTTAAAAAGCTCCGGATTGTCCTCAGCTTTTTGAAATTAGGGTTTGATATACTACTTGAACATCACTTACATTTTAAAGCATACCATTTATTCCCTGTCTAACTGAAAATTAAGGTGCAGAGCATATAAGCCCATTTTTTAAATGTTTATTATACATTTACCTACACCCACCTCTTCGTTGTGTCACATTCACCCATTTGCAGCCAGTAAGAATAGAGGTCCTTTTCAAATATCAGTAATAAATACAAAATAAAATCATGAAGCCAAAATAGAGACAAAATAGAGAGAAAAGATAAAAGGAGGTGGAAAGATGGTCACGCAAAAACACAATAAGATTGTTGTTACATCCACAAATGTGCAAACCTCAGAAAAAAATAAAATACAAACAAAACATATGTGGGCCATCAAAATAGACTATGGTGTATAATGACTGGTATAAAAGTGTTCACAATACCAGTATAACCACTGAAGGCAGTTTTTCACAGTGTGACATCAGCAGCAGACTGAACAGACCACTGGAACAACCACCACTTTTTTCTGACCTTAAGCAGCAGACTGTAATAAACAGGTCACACCTTTGGCATGACTTTGCCTAATCCACTCAAAACCAAGAACATTTTCATTATTAAATCGAGTTCAATATTGACCTTTTTCTGCTGCAGTTAGGAGCCGAATTACAAATGTTCTTTACAATAAAGCCAAATACATCAATAACCTATGCATAATTAATGATCATGCTTTTACAATTTTCATCTGAGGGCTCCATTGCTACCTTCAGAAGTGAGTTGAAAACATGACAAATGACAAAGACACTCTAGTAAATGTCAGGCTAGAACTTCAGCACAAAGGAGCTGCAGTGTCAGAAAGAGTTGAAAAAAGGCAAAGTGACTGACAGCAAAAAAATCAAAACAATAATTTATTCAGTGCAAGCTACGGAGGGTTAGTGATATCTGCCACATTACAGAAGCAATAACAGACCCAGTTAATGTATTCACTCTCAGGCACTGCCTGGGGACAGTGTTTTCATGTCACCAGCCAAGAGCTGTTGGTGCCACTGTGATTCTGTGCATGAGCAGTTTGTCTAGAGTGCACAGAGACAGAGACAGGCGGGCCCGCCATCCTTTATAATGTGCATATTCCCTGGTCCAATATCTATCAATATAGTTCTCTGCAGCTTGATGAAGTGTTAAACCAGGCAACACTATTGTGGATGCTGCATTCTCATGCTGCTCTGTAGCAGTCAGAACATATTTCTTTACTCCCCTGAGGCTCCGCTCTTCTGGTTGATTGAACAACAGTTTGTCCAAGAAGGGACCAGATCATTTAACTGACATTCCCCCAGGAGCTACATGGGACCTGCTCCTGCAATGCATCCCCTCTAACATTTTAGGCAGCATTTGCTTCACCAACAGCATACTTAAAAGAAACCACCAAAGTAGGCCTGATGCCAGATAACCGATCAATATCAAAGGTTATTCAAACCCAGTGCTTTAGAGTCACAATATTTATTCCCGAAATAAGGTGAGGTTGCTAATAGTTACAACGATGCATGGCAGAAAGGCATTTTTCCGCAAATAACGAATACGGGCAAATACCAAATACAGCAGAATATTCATGATTAAAGGCATGCCCATTGCCAGGGATATGTTATCCTCACTGTTTTATTATGAAAACTAATTTATACTTGTACTGATTCTCTTCACACTATAAAACAAGTTTAATCTTTTTCAGGGCAAACATTTTTGTTTGTCTGAAAAGAACACAGTGTTTTACAACTTCCGAGGTACAGTAACATGCAAATAGTGCAAATTAGACTTGTACTGGAGACCGTGTGGCATGTGCTAGAAAGCCCAGCAATTCTCCTGTGCTTTTGTTTTGATACACAATGTGCATATTGAGGGAATTATTTGGTGTTTTTGGAATCACACTGCTCACAGCAAGAGGCAACAACAGAATTAGAAGTCTGCGCTATTTACATTACTGTGCAAAAGTTTTAGGCAGGTGTGAAAAAATGCTGTAAACAAAGAATGCTTTCAGAAATATAAATAATGATTGCTTATTTTTTTATCAATTTACAAAATGCAAAGTGAGCGAACAAAAGAAAAATCTAAATCAGATCAATATTTGGTGTTACTACCTTTGCCTTCAAACCAGCATCAGTTCTTCTGGCCCCCACAGAGCCCTGATCTCAACATCATCCAGTGTGTCTGGATTACATGAAGAGACAGAAGGATGTGAGGAAGCCTACATCCACATAAGATCTGTGGTTAGTTCTCCAAGATGTTTGGAACAACCTACCAGCCGAGTTCCTTCAAAAACTGTGTGCAAGTGTACCTAGAAGAACTGATGATGTTTTGAAGAGAAAACCTGAACATGTCCTGTTTCACTGTAATATTTGGGAAGCATCCTGAAGAGTTAGTGTCCTCTCTTGCTGTCTGTCTGTTCCTGTCTCTCTGCACCATCTCCCTTGGTTAATCTTTCCAACATGTCATGGTTGCAGACTCAAGCCTACCATCTCTCCATATCCCACCGCACAGAGCTTGGCAGCCATTCCACAGACTCCATATTCACACCAGCCTTTCATACATTTACTGCATGACTGCATTTAAACCATAACCTCCCATTTATCTGCTTCCCTTTCCCTGTATTGTCTCATTTCATAGTGCCGTGGCATGTAATGACTTGCTCCTGCTTCTTTGCTTTTAGATTTAACAACCAGGCACAACATGATGATCGTGAAAATACTGTGGAAAAAAAAAGCTTAAAAAAAAAAAAAATCACACATATTTCTTAGGTGAAAATGGTTTTAGCTGCAGCTAATCACACATCTGATGTTATCCATTCTTAGAAATGTGTTATATGCACATTTATATCTGTATCATCAACGTTTAAAGCCTCTCCCAATTCCTGTGTTGACCTGGTCTGCAGGACCATTAATGTACGCTTTAAAATGCCTTTCAAATTTTAATGATCCAAGTCATAAATAGTTAACACACTTTCCCCATGCAGCTCTGCAAAAAGGGAGCATCATGAGGATTCTGTGGCAGTACCTTTGTATTCTAAGCTTAAATATACTGGCAAAAAGCAAAGGTTGTCAGAGATGGAGATTGCTGTGGCTGCCACTGAAGAATCCTTGTATAGTATGTCATTTACCAGACTTCTTACATGACTTCTCTTCTTCTTACATGAGTTTGATTTCTCTCCTGGGAATATAGAAATAGCTCAGCTATGTTGCCCTTCCTTACCCAAAATTGTTAACTGTAACGGTGGGTGATGTGGTAAAAAAAGAGACTTTCAATAAGACTTGAAAGTTTCATTGCAATTCCTTCACAACAGACAAAATGTGCCAGCTAAACACTTGCAAAAAGCTATGAAAAACGTTAATCCAGAAAAAAAAAATAACCTGATATTATTTACCACAGTAACATATCTTCATATTCCTAAATGAAACAATATATTTGATTTTGAATCATTCTATAGATTTCTAGATTCCCTCTAAAAGATATAAGCAAGGCTCATATAATCCACTGTGTAACAAAGTTAGTCATAGTACATGGCGAGAAGACCATTTATTTGTTTATTTTAATAGGCTGTGAATCTCAGGCTGAGTGTGAAAACAAAGCAGAAGAACTTCACGGATGCTGGGAGTGATAATGAGTTATATTTTAAGAACATGATTTGGACATGAATATTTAAGATGCATATCCACCAAAAATAAGTCTGTTATTTATTTAATAGTCTGTGAAGGAGGGTGATATCAGTCACTTTCACCAACTGTCTCATAGTAATACAGCTTATAGTCATTTCCAAAATATCATATTATGACATGATACATCAATAATGACCCCAAACACTTAATCCAACTAGCAATCAGGTGTAAATGTTTGAATATTGTGTGGAACGGCACTGTCTGTCCCTTCATTGCACGCTCTGCGTTGTGTTATGCTGATAATGACAAAACAGCTGGGTTTCTGTTTTTCTTTCTTTATGTTTTATTCTGTGTTCATAATGAAGTCACGCCTTACAGGTTACAACCCTGTATGTTTAAGAGAAAACAGCATAAAATAACTCTCTCATTCATCAGAATGAAACTGCTTGAGACCACAAAGCTATACCTCACAGCTTTGCCTAATGAAATTTATATACAGGGCTGTGAAAAAAGTATTTGCTGCCTTTCTAAATTGTTTTTAAAGAGTTACTTATTGAATTACAAAAAAACCCACCAACACCTATATCATTCATGTGAAAAAGTAATTTTGCTCGTAGTCACACAATCAACAAAATGAATCAAAGGGTTGCTGCTAGCCCTGCTGAATCTAGACATTACTTAAATACAAACTTTACAACAATGTGAAGGTCTCAACAAACAACACTCTATGCCTTAATAAAAAGAACCAAGACGACCTGAGAAAGTCCTAGAAATATATCAGCTAGAAAAGGATTACAAATCTGTCACTTAAATTCTGAGAATCTAGAAACCCACAGTGAAAGCTATCATCATGAAAACTGCCAAACTCTGATTACTCCAAGAGCACACAGAATAATAATTCAAGAAGTCACAGAAGAACCAAGAAGAATATATTTAGAGACCTGCAGGCCTGCCTGAGCTCATTTAAAGTCAGTGTTGATGATTTCACCATTAGACATGATATCCAAGGAAGAGAGTGGCAAGGTGAGAAGATTGGCTAAGCAAGAGAAAATTCTTCAATAAAAAATGACTTCATTAGCCAGAGAACTTTTGAGATAATGTTCTATGGACTTCTAAGTCAAAAGTGAAACTTTCTGAAGACTGGTCTTGTTACATCTGGCGAAAGTGTAACACAGCTTTCCTCATTAAAATCATTAACATTAACATCACGCCCCTAGTGTGATAGCGGGGGACCCTTTGCTGCTTCAGGACATGAGCAAAGTGCCATAATTGATGGGACTGATTCAACTGAATTCAATTGTCCAATGAATGCAAAAAGTACTAAAAGAGAATTCCTCATCATCAGTCTGTGATCTGAAGATGTGCATGTAAAAATTGGTTATGCAGCAGGAAACTGATCTGAAGCACAAGAGCAAGTCCACCATTGAACAGTACACAGAGTACAGTGTACTGAATTGTACCCACACAGTAATGGGTAATATTCTGCTTAAAATACAGAAATACACTGCATAAACTAAACATTTCACACACAGCAATGGACATTTCAGCATTAGGTGATATTTCTTAAGAGCTAATTTCAGACTTAAGCCTCTCAATACCTCAGAGATTTTATTAAACGTCCAAGTTACACAAAGCTTTGAGAGTTTTGGGAATCCAAAATTGTCAAGAACATCCTCATAAATCATTTAGGACTGTTACACAAATCTTGGGACATGCAGTTGTACTTGTGCAATCCCTTAGGTGTTTTTACCCTCAATGGGAATATTTTAGAAGCAAAGTAAGGTGCACTTTGCCAAACAAGTTATGGCCTCCTAGAGCAGTTAACAGTCAGTCTGCTGTGGTAATGGCATTTATACACCAGAAAGCCACACAAATCAGCAGCCACCATATTGTTCATACCATCAACAAGGGGCTAGCAAAATCACACAGCAGATTTCTTATTATGCCCCTGTCCTCCATATCAGTTAGAATATGCGTCAACTTTTAATAATGGACTGCTTGCACTCTCCTGAATGGAAGGCTGAATGGGCAATCGTGAGTGAGGCAGATACAATGAATTCAGCCCCTGATATTGTTGGTAGTCTTTGTTGGAGTATCCTAATGTTTTACTAACAGCTTAGTAAGTTCACAACTGTCAGGAGTATATTCTGATGTCTCCTATCCCTGGATCAGCAAGACTGGCAAATGGCTGACAGTAAAATGTAGAAAAATGAGTCTTATTTATACTGATTACCATGTTCAGTAACTGCTAGAGCTCTTCATGCTATGAAGCAAATGGTTGACAACACTGGACCCCACAGTTAAGCTCACCTTTAGTTGGACTGACACAGCCAGAGTGGGGACAAAAATGAATGTGTCATACATACATTGTACACCAGCAAGAGTCTCAATCACTCAAACGTACAAAGTTAGCTAGCTGCGAATCTGGGAGCAACCACTAAACCGATTTCTGTTCATTAAGTTGGAGTTGGTCATTATGGTCAGCATGGCCCTGATGTCCCTGATGAGGATAATATTTCTTCCAGTGCTTTACTGTCTGTAATGACAGTGCAGATGTACTGGTGCACCACAGACTGTGCAAAGCTTCTTTGATGTTTACTCGGGATGTACATTTCTTTGCTCCTCCTGAAGCTGAGGCTGCTGCATTACCAGATGATCTTAAAAGTTCACTGAGCTCTTCATACAATTATTGTCCTATTTGATGGAATTTTGGGAGAACAGGGCAGGTATAAGAGCAACCACAGAGGCAGATGCCAGAGGCACCTAAAGCTTGCTCATACATCGTTCAATGTTATTTGTCACTGGACCAATGTGAGAGTCCAGTGCTTGGTCTTTGATCAAATAATCCTCTTCAAACCTGATGTTGGGCATGTTGTAAAAAACTGCCAAAGGCAGTACTAAACAAAATGTTGCTTCAGAATATCAATGGTCAGTAAAGGATCCTGAATGTAGTTGGTGGAAGGATCACCATGAAATCTGACTTTAACATCACCCATTGTACTCAGAAGGGTTAATAGCATTTCCTCTGAATGTTTGTGGGATGGAGTACTTCTCAGGTATGTGTTCTTGAAAGTGAAAGTGACAACCCTTGTCATTGTGAAACGCAGCACAGCACAGCACAACACAACAAAATTAAACCTCTGCGTTTCTATTGAAATGTTAGCTATTGAAAGTGCTCAGGGAGCCGTGACAGGGATGGTACCTTTCTCAAGGGTACCCCAGGGCAACCTACTGGTGAGGGACTCGAACCCACAACCTTCCGACCTGGGGCAACTCCCTAACCACTAGGCCACCGCTGCCCCAACAGTGATGAAAACCTCCCATTCATAGACTTTTAACCTGTCAGTGTCATCATCTCTAAATATGTGGACAAAGAAGCTTTTGAACAATTCTAGAAGAAAGGAAAGCAAGTAACTACTTAGGATAATGCATAAACATGACTAGACTGGTCCATTGGCTGCTATTTTTTTTTTTGTGATAGTTTTCACAAACCACAAAACTATAATGTTTAATTGCCAGTACACAGTGTGAGCTGGGTGTTTGTTGGGTTTGGGCAAATGCAATAAAAAAAATCTGAAAACAGTTATTGAATTTTTGAAAAACACTTCAAGATGACCAAAGTAACTAATGTTTTATTTTTTTTTAGCTCAGTCCTTCCCCTTTCTGAGTTCCTGTATTTCAGTTTATTCATAAAACTAAACTGTTATATCTCCAAAAAAAGCAGTATTTGAAAGTCAAACTGAGCAAACATAACACACAGTTATCAAATGATTTGTGATTTGCTGAAGGACTAAATCACAGCAATGCTTATATCACCTATCAGAAATGTAATTTAGTCACTCTGCAAACCAAATTTAATTGAAAAATGGTTCAATTAGACTAGTTGTGCTTAGAATACTATCTTTCCCAAGTTCCCAAAATATCGTAACAAACAGCACACTATAACTTCATCAACAGTACGCTATAACTTCATAAAGGTGAAAGTGACAACCCTTGTCATTGCGAGGTCAAAGCACAGCAGACAGTGAACCACAACGAAATTGGACCTCTGTATTTAACCCATGCAAACACCGTGCAGCAGTGGGCAGCTATTGAAAGCACCCGGGGAGCAGTGACGGGGACGGCACCTTGCTCAAGGGTACCTCAGGGCAACCTATTGGGAAGGGGTTTGAACCCCCGCTCCTCCGATCATGCAGCTAACACCCTAACCACTAGGCCACCGCTGCCCCAACAGCACACTATAACTTCATCAACAGCACGCTATAACTTCATCAACAGCACAGTATAACTTCCTCAACAGCACACAATAACTTCCTCAACAGCACGCTATAACTTCATCAACAGCACACTATAACTTCATCAACAGCACACAATAACTTCCTCAACAGCACACTATAACTTCATCAACAGCACACTATAACTTCCTCAACAGCACACTATAACTTCATCAACAGCACACTATAACTTCATCAACAGCATGCTATAACTTCATCAACAGCATGCTATAACTTCATCAACAGCATGCTCTAACTTCATCAACAGCATGCTATAACTTCATCAACAGCATGCTATAACTTCATCAACAGCATGCTATAACTTCCTCAACAGCATGCTATAACTTCATCAACAACATGCTATAACTTCCATGTTCCAAAATGAAACAGAGGTAAATCTGACAAAGAGGTGCCATCCAAGTAAAATGAATCTTATAGAGCTGATAGAAAAGCTCATCGAAAAGGGTCACAGAAGAACATCTAGGAAGCTGCAGGCAGTATTTATGATTCCACCATTAGAAAGATGCAGAACAAATTTTGTATCCATGTGTGAGTGGCGAGGTAAAAACCCCGCTAAGCAAGAGAAACGCAAAGCCCTGTCAACCTGTTGCCAAAAAACCCTCAATTACCCCCAGAACCTTTGAGGTAATGCTCTATGGACTGATGATTCAGAAGTGAAACTTACTGAAGTAAACTGGTTTCTTTACATCTGGCACAATGCAGCCCATGCCCACAGTAAAACTTTACAAAAGGGAAAACTAGCCATTCTTTTCCAAAACCTCTAGTCAATCCACGTTCTGTCTCATACAGAGACTGCACTGTAGATTAAGATTCATTTGAGTTTGTTCATTTGCACTTCATCTATTATTAAACATGTACATAAACATTTACTATTCGTGAGTGGAACTGAAAGCTAGTAAGTTTAAATGAAGCTCTGAATACTGCAGTGAGTGCAATCACAATATGCTCTAGGCAAGCATTTTACAAATCTGCCTTTTTTTTCTCCATAAATCTCTATTATGTAATGGAGTCAGAATTCAGACAGCCACAGTGAACATCAAAACAAAAGACTAATTCAGAGTACACAAGAAGTAGTGTTCATATGAAAAACAAGCCAGTTTAGCATTAAAGGACAGACTGGGGGAGCTCAGTTCTGTAAGAGAAATAAAACAGTTTTACCAGAATTTGCTTTGTTTTTAGCAGTTATGACTCAAATGAAATGTTTTCTACTTCTAATTTAACATCATACATTCTTTGTGTGGGTAATAAATGTATCAAAAGTGGTTTTCATTTCATTCATCCAACTAGGGTTGCTATTGTTGCAAAGGACCCAGGGTTTAGAGATGTTGGTGATCTTTTCTCAGCCAGAAAAAAATAAGTTATGACGAACTGTCCATGACTGAGGTCTATGTAACATTTCAGTCCAATACAAAGTCCTAACATATCTATCAACTATGTGTGGCTTTTGGAGTGATTGGGAAACATCTGACCCTTGTGTAGCTAAAGTGAGTTTGTGAGGGAAAAACCCCAGCAATGCATCCCGATGAAACTGGCAGTTAATAAAAAACACATTGTGCCTATTACAGAGAGCATTACCTTTTTCCCCTCCTCCCCTTCCACTTCCTGTGGCAATGGCTGCCTCCCATGAAGCCGTAATGTATGAGATTTGTCAGTGTCAATTTTACAGCTAATCTCTCTGGTCCACCTCAACCCTCCCATCTACCGCCCATTAATTCTGTACAGCCTTATACACCAGATAGAGACATGAAGACAGAAACCGAGACCAAAGAAGAGAGAAGAGATTGCTCTGATATCCAAGTAGTCGTGTATACAGTGTTGTAGTACTGAGAACCTCAGCCAACATTTAATACCTCAGTATTGGTGTTAAAACTCACATGCTGTTCAACAAAACCCATGTTTTACTATAAATACACTGTCTAACTGGATCTAGTTAAGGATGAGTAAGCTGAACAAGAATAACTGAAATGTATTGGTATTAGGATTCTTTGCTGTAGATGATATCTTTTATTTTTTATCTACACTATCAATGTCATTGCTGACACCAAAAATCATGCGTTCTAAATACTGAAACACATCTGTCTGGATTAACCATAATTTTTCTATAGACTTTTTACTGAGTTAGCTTAAATATTCTTTGCATTTCTTCCAGGGTTAAATAAATGTTTGACATTAGTTTGACTTATTAAATACGTAAACTATATATCAACTACTACTAAAAAACATATGCAGCTCATAACTGTTTTGCACAAAAAAAATGCAACAAACACTACACTTTATACAGCTGCAGAAACAGAGCTGTGTTTCTAATATTTTATCTACAGAGTCAGACAGACATGACTCCTGAAACCCAACCAACTTCAAACAGATCAATACGTAAAATGCTATTTTTTTTGCCACAAATGGCTGCAAAACAAGGATCAATATTTATCTAGTATAACATTCCTCTGCTGAAGATGTGTGCTGAGAATTAAACCAGCCAGTTGTTACAGAACCTAGTCAGGCATACTGTACTCAGTTAAATCAGATCAAATCCATGTCTGTTGACCAGCAAGCTTGCCAGAGAAAGTGTAGCATTGCAAATACAAATGTAACGACTTCCATTTTGTTTAGCTTTTTCACATTAACATATTCACAGACTGTGAATGCAGATACAGAAATGTCTGAACCCAAAATGCTTAAACCCTTTGTCACGGTGTGGTGTTGTGGGCTGGACATCAATGCAGAGCCAAGAGCTTCGTACTGAACTTTATTGACGGATAACGTGCACAGAACATAATCTAACGTACCAAACATAACAAGTATAAAACATAACATAAATAATCACAAAGGTGAGCACACAGAATGACCAGCGCCCTGCTCTGATTCGTTTGGGCTTATAACGCCAGCCCCCGATGAGGCACACCTGGCACCCAATGCCCAGGTGTGCACAATCAGAGCAGGGCGCCCTCTACTGGTACAGAAGCGTTACACGCTTTAATACCTATAACTCTCAAAGCTAAACTCAAAAGGCTGTAACTACCTGTATAGGACCAACTGGTTTGTTAAGAATTCTCATTAGACATTATCAGCTGGGGACAATTTTAAAGCCTAAAAAATCTTTTCAAACCTTGTGCTGACACTAAACAAAATAAACAGCATGTAAGTATCTGGCTGAGGATCTGAAAAAAACTGACGTCTATAAAGCAGATGAAGTCAATAAAAGGTATAAAAGCAAAGAAAAGCATATTTGCAGCAAACATTTTTACATTGCTAAATGTCATAAAAAATGACCCTTAAGGGAACTCTAGAAGGCAAAGCAAGATCTAGAAGAACATGAAAGCTCTCAAGTAGAAAGACAGTTGATACAGAAGAAGAGGCCGTCACTGCTCGCTGTTCACTGTTCACTATTCACTGTTCACTATTCAGTGTTCACTGTTCACTATTCACTGTTCACTGTTCACTATTCACTATTCAGTGTTCACTGTTCACTATTCAGTGTTCACTGTTCACTATTCACTGTTCACTATTCAGTGTTCACTGTTCACTATTCAGTGTTCAGTGTTCAGTGTTCACTCTTCACTGTTCAGTGTTCACTAATCACTGGTTCACTGTTCACTATTCACTGTTCACTGTTCACTGGTTCACTGGTTCACTGTTCACTGTTCAGTGTTCACTATTCAGTGTTCACTGTTCACCATTCACTGTTCAGTGTTCACTCTTCACTGTTCAGTGTTCACTATTCACTGGTTCACTGTTCACTATTCACTGTTCACTATTCAATATTCATGGGTTCACTGTTCATTATTCACTATTCACTGTTCACTACTCAGTGTTCACTGTTCAATGTTCACTATTATGTTCACTGTTCAATGTTCATTAAGCAGTATTGGTTTTACAAACATGATCTGAATAGAAAATCATCAAACAGAAACCTTACTTGTGACAATAGAAAATATCTAAAAAATTGCATACTTACATTATCTAGAGGCATGTGGGAAGCCCTGTATGAGAACAAAATAAAAACTAATCCCAGTTAAACTGACTTAATAATGTGTCAGCTATCACACATACAATATTTTTTGGCAGTTTTCAAATAAAAGTCATTGAAAAATACCTGGACAGGTCACCAGTCAATCGCAGGGCAGACATACAGATAAACACACATGCACTCACACATAAATGACATTAAATAGAGCACAGCACATTTTGTAGCTTATTACCCAGCTCTTAAAGTACTGAAAGAAAAAGTGTTAAAGTGAATTTAAGGAAATTACTCATATTTGATGATATATATTTCATATTTGATGATATATATTATAACACACACAGTGATAGTATTTTGGTTGCAATGTGCATTGTGTTGATATTTTTATTTATTTTATATTTATTGAAATGTTATTGTAAACCGTAAATTGGGAATATAAAATATAGCCAAATAGCTTAGCTGTATACAACCATGCAGCTGTACTTGTGGTTGTGCACCTTATATTGTGTATCGCAAACTCACCAATAAACACATAACAATGCCAGGGGCGAGCTTATATGTACTTAGCAGTGACTGGTCTGTACCTAATCCGCATGTATACAGACCGAGTCAGCAGGGACTTGTAACATTTACATGTTCAGTATTCAGTAGCCTGCTACTCTCTTTTCATACAGCAGTTAAATTAACATTTCACTCCAAAAGGTCATTGCTCCTCTAGCTCTCTGCACTGTTTCCACTTTTCCACCGAGTCAAATATCAACCAGTATTCATGAGCCATCTGAGAAATCACCTCACTGCAAAGAGACAACACTTCACCGTAGATGCTTGCAGTGTGGAAAGTACACATTTGGTTGGTGCTTATTAGTACATAGCGGAGAAAAAAAGGGCAGCGTACCTAAAAAAATGACGTTTGATGGATGGTCAGTGAAGTGTGAAATTGCAGGGCAGACTTTAAAGGAAGTGCTGTGTATACAGTTAGAGGGGGAGCTTGATTAAGATGGATTTGAAAAACTATGAATGGCAATGAGGTATAAGTTACCCAGCTAAATATTTGCACTGCTGTAGAAGGGCAAAGAACGTACTGTGAAGGCTAAGGCAGTCTAATGATAATCTGCCTAGTGGGTAATAATATGAACACTGATAATTATGCACATTAGAAAGTAAAATTGAACAAAGTTGTGTTGTTTTTTCTAGATGATTTAGTCCAAGGCCATTCTTTTGAGTGCATTGTGCTCTTACAGTAAAAGCTAGCTGCACTGAGCAAAATGCAAATAAAAAGACTTTTGTCTCCATGATTTGCATTTTTTACACCTGGAGTCAAGTATTATATGGTCCACTTCATGAGAAACTAAACTTGCTTTGTTTCTTGAACGCTGTTAAAGTTTCAAATGATTAAAATCATTCGATCATTTAATATCCACTTTTGCTGCCTACGGCCCATCCGTTCACATTTAAGTTATAAAGAGCATTTCAACTATGATCACTTCTGTAGGAGATGGAGAACAGATTTATCATTCTTAAAAGGCGAGATTTCATTCTTAAAGTAAAGATTTAATCTGTTTACTTCTAATAAAAATAAAAGGCTGTGATTTGGATGTATAAAAATGAATGTATGTGGTATATACACCCATAAAAAAAAAAAATACACCTAAGATTTGATCAGTCACTTCATTACAACCTGGGAATCTGATGTGCATGTGGGTTAAAAAGCATCACTTCATTTAAGAGAGGAATGAAAGCCTCTTTGAGTTATATCACCAAAGACTGCAGACTAGACCTGGCAGTAAGCACTCCAGGGAATAGCACATATTCAGCCAGGTACCTTCTGTCTGCTGTCCAATTAAGAGGAAAGATCTCCTGTACTATTTCTCTTTTTCTGTGTAGTCCATTGCTATTTCCACTACAGCACAGAACACAACTGTAATGTATTCTGAAAACCAGTCCAGTTTTGTTGTTGTAGTTTTCAATTCCAAGCTTTTTTTAATTCATATTGTTGCTGTGTTAACTGTATCCCCAGGGAGTATGTGGCTCTGAATGAGTGGAATAGAGATGTGTGACACGCTCAGGTGATTCTGCAGCAAGCTGAGAAAAGCTGACCTGGCCTGACCCACTTCGCTCTGATTTATGGTTCTGGCTTGCCCTGCAGACAATGCTTTGCTCTGAGGGTCATCAATCTCCAGCCCTCCAATAACAGCTATTAGCTGCATTCTATTCCACCCCCAGACCACCATGGTTAGAGCAGCCGAATGGCCGGAAACAGCCCCGGACCACCCCGCATCCTCTGAGATACCTTCCACAATAAAACAGCTACCCAACCGACACAGAAAAACAGTCCTCATAAAAATCAGTGCTTATTAGTGCCAGCTAATTCAATTATTTCTGCAAACACTACTTTGTATACTTTTAAAACCTAAAATGTATTATCCTTCACGTGTTCCTTAACACTTCTTTATGTTCCCTGAATTATGTTATATTGTCCTACTTTCAGTTAGCTGTGTCCAGTCCAGTATCGGTGTACTTTGCTCAAGAGTTGCATTTTCCAGTACAAAGCTAGACACACAGATTAGAGAATTAGAGACATAGAATATCATCAAGAGCGAAAAGGAAGAATTTCCCTATAAGTAACGTAGCAGATTCTTAGGAATATGAATGTATAAACCAACAAGACTAAAACATACCAAGGAGTATAGGAGAGATGAAAATCAAAAAGAAGGGGTTTGTCGGGTGAACATGTAATAGTGAGAGAAAAACAAAAGCATAAGGAGAGAGAAAGCAACAGAGAGAAAGAGAGAGTGTGACAGAGAGAGAGAGAGAGCACAATAACCAATCTTTGTGTGCTGTGTCCTCCTCTGCACGACTGTGCGCGTATGCATGAAGCTCCTCACCTGCCTAAATGATCACCATGACTCACACAGGAGAGATAATTGCCTCTCAGAAAGTGCAGTAAACATTCATCATAATGGCCATCCACTCCTGAAGCAATGCCGCCCTCCTTCTCCCTCTTTCTCCTCTTCTGAGACTTTCTCTCTATTTTATTTTTTATTTTTTTGCTCTTCTCTTGGTCTCCCACCATAGAGTCTCTCCAACTCGTCCTACAAACCTTGCTGCTTATTGGTTTTCAGTCTTCTTTCCCAGCCACTTTGCAGCCTTTCTTAAAGGCACAGCCCTCAGATATTTTTGAAATGAAGCCCGACATCCTGACACGAGGACTGGACACAACTAATTACAATGACTGGTTGCGAGACAGGTATCAAAAATTCATAAGATCAATTCCAGAGGTGCTGAATGAAAATATGCGTTCCAGAGGGGTGGAGGTGGTGAGAAGTCAATTAGGCAGACTGGCTGAGGGACACCAGCCCACACAATGCTTATTTCTGGTCTGCTCCTACATTTAGGCCAGCAGCCAAATTGACATGTCAAGCGCCTTAAAGCATGAAATAACAGAGAGAGAAGGACAGAGAGAGAGAGCGAGAGAGAGAAAATACTGTGAAATAACACAGTGAGAGTACTCAACTCAAAACCTCAAACAAAGAAATGATGAATGAGCCAAAAAATAAACTGAAAAACGAAAATGAACTTTACAAGAGGACACAAGCCACATCCAATTATATTCATTCCTCGCGCTCTCAATGACGGAATCCATGTCCTTGTTAGGTTGTCTTGAAGGAAACATTGGAGCAATAGACACTACAGATAGGGCTCAATCCGCTACTCATCTGTCATGTCAACAGCAACGCTGATCATGCGTTTTATTTCCTCAGCATCTGAGGCTGCTGCAGAGCCACATTCTAAACAGCTGGAGCAGAAGGGAAGGCTGTTTAATAAGTAACTGCTTCCGATACCCCCCCCACCTGCCACATGCACAACCTTCTACGACAAACACACAGTTTTGCCTTTGTTCTTCCTTTCACTCTGATTGATGCATATTTTATGGAGAACTTTTTGCGTGCCTCTTTTTGAGCTGGAGAAACTACTCAGAGCTGACAGGCTGCCTATTAGACACTAGACATAGCAGTCTCCCTTGTCCTTTTTCACAATAAACCGGCGCACTTCTGCACATTCTAGCAAAAAATCAACTTGTTTTTATTGCATTAATGAAATAAAAAATACATTTTTTTTATTGCATTAATGGCTTCTAGATGCTTGTTTCAGTTGTACTTGTAACAGGGACACAATCATGACTGGAGGTGTGCTGATTTTCTTTTGCTTTCTAAATCCTAAAAGCACAGATGTGAGAATACAGGAGAGTTTGAATAGAGAAAGCTCCTCTAAGCATGCTCCCTATATTCCTTTCATGTAACTGCCAACACTCAAAGCCCCCGAAGGCTGGAGAGTGTAATGCACGGAATTAATGTGCACCATAATGGGCTTGCTTTGCAGTCCGAATACATGAGATCGCTGTTAATGCAAACAAAAGCACCTTGCACAATGTTGACTCTATGTTTCAGAGATTGCTAATAAAAAGTGAAAGACATGAATCAATTTCGGGACACAAAAATATGATACAAATATTCACAGCTACATATAAATATGCAGGAATGATCAATTATATTATTAATTAAGTAATATTGTGTCAAGAATGTATTACTTTAATGACTGAGAAGTACATTTTTAAGCAACCACAAAAAAAACAGCATTACAAGCATTCCAAAATACTTTATTAATTTTTAATCCAGCAATCAAATTTAAGCATGAGTCTTAAAATAACCCCAGAACAAACACAAGACTGCATGTGTCATAACGCTACAACCCCAATTCTGAAGACTGCACTGCTACAGACAAAGAGTCCCAGTGAAAATGAGTCATATCGGGTCAGATCTGACAGTGTGTCACATGGAAACTTGCAAAACTATACTCTGTGTGAGTATTGCTGTCAATTTTTTGGTGAGCTTTTTGACCATATCATATTTTTGATGCACATATTCCAACTCCAAGCTTTATAAATTTGAATCTTTATTGGATTTAACCATGTCAGGTGATGTTTATTTGTGTAATAAGGGAGGGTGTGGCCTAAGGAGATCAACACCCTATATCAAGGTGTGCATAATTATTAGGCAACTTCTTTTCCTGAGACAAAATTTGCCCAAAAAATAGAAATATCTGACTCTGAAAAGTCAAAAATTGGAAAAAATCTTTCAGCACTTAGATATTTGTTAAGATACTGTGGTGTGACCACAGAACCACCAAACCATTTGCTGCAAATAGTCAATAATGTAAACAGGGTCGCCAGAACATGCTGAGAAAAAAGACACAAATCTACTGCTAAAGATTTCAGAATCAAACGTGAAGCTACCAAGAACCAATTATCCTCCAGTGCTGTCATATTCCAGAACTGAACCTACCTGGAGTGTCCAGAAGAACAAGGTGTTCAATGTTCAGAGACATGGCCAAGGTAAGGAAGACTGAAAACCGACCACTACTGAACAAGACACATAAGTTGAGTCATCAAAACTTTTTTCTGATAAGATGAGAGTGACTCTTGTCTATAAAAGATCAGCTAGTATGACCTTTTCGGGTTAAAGATGGACTCAAAATCAACTCCCAAACCTACTGCCAGTTTTTAGAAGACATTTTCTTCAAGCAGTGGTTCAGGAAAAAGTCTGCATTTTTCAGGAAGATCATGATGTTTATGCAGGACAATGCTCCATCACATGCATGGAAGTTCTCCACTGCTTCTCTCACCAGTAGAGACCGGAAAGGCCAGAAAGAATAATGACATGGCCCCCTTACACACCCGACCTAAACCCAATTGAGAACTCATGGACTCTTCTTAAACAGGAGATTTACAGGGAAGGAAAACAGTCCACCGTCTGGGAGGCTGTGGTTGCTGCTGCACAAAAAGTTGATCATCAACAGATCAAGAAACTGACCAACTCCAGGAAGGGAAGGATTATGACTGTTATTGAAAACAAAGGTGGCCATATTGGTCACTGAAATTAAATGTCATAAATGTTTATTTGTAAAATTTTGAGTAGTTTGTTATTATTCTCACTTTCAGATTTGAAAAATAAATGTTGCTTAATAATTCTGCACACTGATATTTGCCTAATAACTGTGCACATAGATGTTCTGAGAATGTTCACATTCACATTTCCTTTGTGAAACATTCAGGTTTCACAGTTACTAACATTTTTGATTGACTGATAGCACTGGATTTGTTCCATTTTAAAATGAATCCTAAAAAATACTCACTTGCCTAATAATTGCGCACACAGTGTACTAGGAAAAATACCTCATCTAGTCATTTAATTTATCTTAAAATGTCCTTGCTAAGACCCTTTCTGATTGTGTGTGAGCGTTTAAGAGTCTACGAGCCCTGTTTTCATTTAGATACACGATACAATAATATTTCAATTTCATCCATCGTCACAGGCGACAGGAATAATATTGGTTGCACATTGTTATGAATGATGTTATCTTTAAGTAAATAACTGAGTCTGTATAATTGATTTATAGCACAACCTAGTAATTCACAATTATTGATCAATTTTGTCCCACTGCACTTTCACATCAGACACATTTACACAAAAAAGAACCAATCACCGACACTCTATCCTCGTTCAGGACAAGCCATTTTCAAACTGCACACTAAATATTGTGAGAATATTAAATTATTAATTTACAGACTGGGGTTTACCATGATTTAATGCCAAGAAGCAATAAAGAGGTGAAAGTACTGGCAATCCTGGGTAGAACGCTGGAACTTTTTAAAGCAAATAGCAACATGCCCAGTGAACAAGGCTGATACTACCCAAGTCTTCTTTACACATTTTTAAAATGGCGGTACTGATGAATTACACAGCAGATGCTGGGGTGAACTAGGACTACATTATCATTATGTAGCATTAGAGGTTCAAGTGCCACACGTCTGTCTACCAAAACCCAGCATAAGATTAAAAAAATGACCCACCGACATAACTGTGTAATATGAAACCCTAGATGGACACTATTGGAATATTACATATTAAATGACATTTTTTGTTTTTAGAGTAAAAAGTGAATTTAAGCCTGCAAGTATAATTTTACGCACAGAACATATTGTATATTTAAAGCCTCTTTAACAGGTGTTAGCAGCCTGTAAGAGGGTATTAACTGATGATGCTGTTATGCCTCCCAAATCCCACACTCCATTCACAACAGCAACCCTTTCATTTGACTTCTAATACAGAACATTTGTAAATACAAATATTAATGCAGTCATGAGATTCTGAGTTTGCAATTATGGAGACAGCTGAAGTTAATGACCATGAGGATACTCTGTTCAGCATTTAATCAACAAAGTAATATGTGAGTTGATTTTAACTGGTTGGTTTTTTGTTTTTTTACTGTTGGCAATGAGGCAATAATTTCAGCAAAACCTTCAGTGAAAAAAATCCCTTAAATTATATAAACATATTCTATTGTTACCAGAACAAGGATTATTTAGTTCAAAATAACATGGGGTTGGGTTGTTTTTTTTTTAAGATTTTATTAGTTTTAATTAACAAATATGTAACAACCATGAACCAAGACTCTTGTCTAACTTTAGCTAACCAGAACAGCTCACGGGCTCTTGAGGTTAGAAGAGGTCTCTGTAAGTGATATATATTATACATATATATAAAAAAATGTGGCGCATCTCAGTAAACGTCACTTACAGAGACCTCTTCTAACCTCAAGAGCCCGTGAGCTGTTCTGGTATAGCTAATCACGTAACTAATACCGCCAGACCACTTCAATTTCAGTGGAGCTTATCTTATTCCAGGGAGACAGAGCAGAGATTATTAAGATCAAGAATGAACTTTAGTCTTACTTCTAAGACATTGATACAGTGAAAAAAAGAAGAAACATTTCTAGAGATAATATTTCAAGGTTACTCATTTATCCCCCCCCCCCCCTCCAAAAAAAAAATCCTGCTTATGCAATTAGATGTCACAATGTCTCAAAAAAATATTATTTGCTAAGGCTGACAGATGGCCCACATCACTCCTACCTTCCTCTCCCTCATGACTGCACAGTGAATCCTCCTCTTCCTCCTCTCCATCTCAGCTCACATTCATCAAAAACACCCTGCCAAAAACCGTGCCTCTTTAAACTGCTTCCTCATGCAGAGAAAATTCAATTCACCTACGTTAAGAGCCCTCTGGAAGAGGTAATTTCGCCTTTCAGAGGGTGGAAGACAGACACAATTAGTGCTTTCACAAGCATCACACCAGCAGCGCTACAGCAAAACTCCTTCACTACCAGGCAACACCTTGCCTGTGTTAAATCACACCCTTGAATAGAGTGAAGGAAAAATGCTTAAGCAGAGCGCAAGTTTAGGCTTCACAATGTAATAATAACCAGCATCTGCGATATGTATAGGTTAATCGCAGCCTAACAGCCTACTTAGCAAAGGAGCCGGAAATCAGTGGAGAAGGCGAAGGCAGTGTTGAGGCCAGTGCTGATTTATGACAGAGAAAAAGGGCTTCTGTTGGCTCACCTAGTGCACCTGCTTCACTTATTGATGGGTGCCTTAATCCTCCAGGGCAATCATCCAGACGTTCCCATGTCAGAGTACTTCAAAAGTAGATTAAAATAAGACAGCTAATTACCATTTTCCTCCGCACAAATGGGCTTGCATGTTGAGTTGTGAGCTTTCTATGTGTGTAATTGTCTGTCGAATAATGCAGCCCCATGCTTCCTATGTCAGACGTCGCTCACTTACCCCGGAAAAGACGCTTGCAAGGAGATAAGTAGGAAGCCCCATCAAAGCCATTCATAAGACACCAATGCACTGAAACAGAACAGGTCCTCATTGGAACAGAACAGAACATTTATTAAAGCGATTAAACTAAAATTCTGAACTGTATTACTGGAGGTAATCGATAAGCTGTCAGAACAAAACCTCCTATCTCTAAAATGTGTATTTTAAAATATTTAAGGCTGGAGGTGGAAGTAAATGTAAGATATTTTGGAAGAAAAAAATATATATATATATATATATTAAGTTTTGTGCTTGATATATAAAGTGTACAGTAACAAATTTGACCCGGTGTCAAAGGTAACTATGTGTCGGCCCTCAATGCTATCAATATTTTATTCACTTGTTTTGGCCAATTGCTGATTTTGTACTTATTCCTTCTTAAAGTCACTCTGAAATCAAAGCTTTATGTTTGTCATATGATCCACCCTTATGCTCAAGTCGTAGCATTTTCATAACATCCACTCCTGCAATGTAAAGTATTATAAAAGCCCACTGGAATTTATTTCACATTTGCTAATTTGACATCCAAATTCCAGCCGTCTGGAACAGGGCAAGGACAAAAACAAGGGTAAAGCACGTCCCTTTTCTCTCACAATGAAAGCTACCCTCAGTGGATTTGATGGTCTTTAGTGCACCTTGGACAGAACAGAACTGAGTGAAGCCCTATAATAAACCTGGAATATTGGCGAGAATTCATCCCTCCACAAGCCCTTTTTCTCTCCGTGCATGTACTATCTCCTTTCACAAAAGGAGATTCCTGCATCTCAAGTATGGCTCTCATTAGACGTGTTCTTTCTGAGCCACAGCTCCACACTGAAGAGTCTGATAGTTTATGCATTAAACATGTAGGCCAGTTCCAAAAACTGGATGGCTGAAAGCACCCTTGATGCTTGCCATGACCACTGCTCAAATTTTTTAAAGATAGCGATAAAAAATTAGACTGAAGCCATGTCCTGCAAAGACACATGTTCTTGTCTTTAGGATCTGAGTGAAGTGACATTTACGAAGTTGCTAAATTTCAATGCCCAAAAAAACCTGATCTGACCTGATGGAACATCTTGGACTTGGAAAAAAGAGATGACATTTAAAATTATATTCCATAAGGCTGCTATGCTTAAATATTTCCCCTGACCATCAAATCTGCTGAGACCCACACTGCCTTCAAACAGTGACTGAAGATCCATCTGTTCAAAGAGCACTTAGGAGTATAAGCTACACATTCCCACAAGATATATATATATATATATATATTTTTTTTTTTTTTTTTTCCCTCATTTTCTCTGTGTAATGTTAGAACTTGAACAGCACCTCTTATTTTAAGTCAAGGCTTCCTAGCATGAGCGACATATATATATTCCCTCGGAATATACAAAGCACTCATGAATAAAACAGCCAGATGCTGTAAATGTAAATATATTAAACAAAAAATCTTCATGGACGTCATTAATTATTTGCTTCACATCAAGTGGTGAGCAGAATATGATTAAATTCACTTGGTGCTTCTGGTCCAGGTGGCCCGGACAGCCTAATTAGTGAAGGTGATATTTCAGCTCCAATTTGACTAATAAAGCAAATCGCTCCTTATGTTTGAGGCTACTCCATGTTGTAATACTTGCTCAAGAGAACTGGGGAAAAGAAAAAGGAAATGAAGGTTGGGGAGTCTGTTCCAATGGCTATTAAACTATCAGCTTTAAGGTGACGATATACATTTAAACCAGCACTGATCTGTTGATGCGTGAAGCACTGATGAGAGCTTCATATGATGCACTTAATAGCAAATCAACTGCAGGCTCCATGCAACCAAATCCAGGCACTGGCACAAATGGTAAAAGCATGCACACCAGCAGGATGGGTAGAGAAGTGTGCAGTAAGGCTGAGTTAATGTTGCAGGGAACACTGGGGGGGAACTGCTGCTCCACAAAGTCACACAGTGGAAACTTTCAGCCATTTGCCTCTGAACTATGACTTTATTCAGCCTCTGGAGCAGCACATCTTAAAGTGCATTTCCTTCACCTGAATGGCAGTAAGTGGTGCGACTGGAAGGGATTAGACCTGCTGTTTTGGGTGCTGACAAACTTCAGGCATCATTTACAACAGCCTTTCCTTCTGCAGGGTTCCAGTGCGAGAACAGGGTGCATCTTGATAAGAAAGGGCTCTGCGTGCAGACCGAGCTCTCCTGCGTGTGGAAAGCCGTCTAAAGGTCCACTTGTGATGTGAGAGTTAGAAAATGCCAGCTAATTGCTAGCGGGACTGGAATCAGGCTTGGCGCAGCTGTAGGATGGGTCGCTCTTTGCGTGTGGAGTTGAGTCATTGCGAAGAGAAATAGCACACTGGAGGCAAAAGGAGGCAAATGAACGAGACGAGAGCAATGAAAGAGGAAAACAGGCGGGTAACTTGCCGGAGAGGCTGATTTTTCACGCAGGTGCGACGACAAGATTCGTGAACGGGGATGAAGCAAAAGAAGCTTTCTTACCGTCTGAGCTGCGCGGTGGCTTTCCGGAGGATCTGGCATCCTCAACTCCTGCGCTGCCACATGTCGAGGATCGGCTGTTTCAGCAGCAAAGCCGCGCGCCGCTCCGAAGAAGCGGGATGTCAGGCAGGTTTCCAGCTCGAGAGACTCCAATCCCAGCGCCGGTGTGAAGAGTGTGCTGTGTCAGGCGGCGATCTGCTGTGGCGGAGAGGTGTGTGCATCCCTCCGTCCTCCCTCACACTGCTGAGTGAGGGAGAGGACCGAGGAGCAAAGCTCAGCCAAGGTAACGCTGTGGTTGCTTTAGGGGGGCTGCTGATGAGCAACACGCAGCTTCACCGTCAGCCACAGGCCTGAGCATATTTATATCCTAAAGGAGCCCACAAGCAGCTCATTCTCGTTGTTTACCTCTTCCCCTACAAATCAAGCGGAAATAACACTGGCTCATACTTTCAAAACTAGCCTGATCTCAGCTGCATGTCTGTCCTGTCATTATTGATCTTCCTCCTGTGGAGGTGCAGGGGGAATCCTGAATCCTGATACAGGTGGACTGTCTCTCTCTGAGCAATTTGGCTCGAAATCCAGAAGCAAAAAGTCAGCTCTATGCTCAGGGGTACAACCTGGGCCAACAGAGCTGAGCAGCAAAAGGACGGACAAAATGAAAAAGGTCTCCTGGCCACCACAGCCCTCCAGTTTCAGCAGCACTGCTTGGTGTTTTAATGGCAAAACATGCTGACCTCCAGAACATGGTTCATGCAGGATGCACACAAGGGTTGTTCTTCATCACATCAGCAAATGTGTGTTGGGACATGTATGGCTCTTATGTTTACTTTCACTTCTAATTCATGGCAGGCATTTGGAACCAAGCTATTTTATGTTTTATCAGGTCAGCGTCATTGCATATACACCCGTTCCTGTGTTTCAGACCTTCAAAAACAACACCTTCAAAAAGAGACAGGGCAGTTTAGGACTAGTAATTAGATTTTTACAAAAAATGTAATCAATGCTCTCAAACAAGTGATAGTAAGTATGTTTTGGAACAAAAGCAGTAGCCAAGAAATGCTGAGCTTTTGAGGAGCAAGGTTGGCAGAGGATATTCAGATTGTTAAGCCTAAGCTGAACACCAGTCAGACAGAACTTAATTGAGAACCAATATTGAACAATTGCTGGTGGAACCACAGGGGAAAGGGATTACTCTGGCAAACCTAGTCAGGCACTACAGTACAGAGTTACATCGACTAATAGAACTTTACTGTGAAAAAGGAAGACTTATTAACTATGTTAATCATGTCTGGAAGCGGAGTTTACTTCTCTGGGATCGGAGGCATCTGGGATGGACCATCAATCAGTGGAAATGTAGCAAAGGTAATTTACGCTTCTGTGATGGCAGCATTAATCCTAAAAAGTACACAGAGATTTGAAAGCAGGTTCTGCTTCCAGGATAATCTTTTCCAAGAACATCCATGCATTTTTAATCAAGACAATGCAAAACCATTTTCTGCTCACATTACAAAGGCATGGTTGTGGAAGAAGAGGGTATGGATACTGGACTGTCCTGCCTGCAGAGAATGTGGGGTAATTTGTGAAACATAAAAAATGCAACATTATGCAACCGTTATGGTGCAGACCTTAAGGCGTGTTTGCAGGAAGAATGGGACAAAATAGCATTTGAAATAGCATGTTCCATTGCTTGATATCCTGAGTGCTGCGAGCAGGAATGGAAACATTACAAAGTGTAAAATGCCATCTAAGCTTTTTTTGGGATGTGTTGCAGGGTAGATATTAACAAATGAAATTATGTTGACCAGACAAAGCATGAAATATCTTGGATTCTTATTGCTTGCAATGAAATAAAAATCTAAGTACATCGCTGATTGTTCTTGTTTTCATTTCCCGTCACACCCCAGCTTTTTTTGACGTGGAGTTTTCTTGATGTGGGGTGCAATACAATGTATTAACACAAAAGTACCTCAACTCTTCTTTTGATACTGTTACTTCAAATGTCAGTTTGGCAACATCCTACGATATGATGATGTCAGCTTCAATAATGAAGAGCTCTACATGAAAGCCAAGAGAAAGTGTTGAGTGAGATGGCTTCACACTATTTGAACACCAAGAATACAAGGAACATTATAGTGCATCAGTAATTATATTTGTGTAGGACACGTCAGCCTGCCACATCATGCATCTACCAAGCTGTTGATGAGTTCAACACACTGTCCAAAAATAGCCAACCATCCCCTCGGCTCCTGCAGAGAGCATCAGTCAGCTCAGTTCAACGGCCACACGTCCAGGTCCTGTATAACAACCTTTTTTGATAGAAAACATGACTTATCATTTGGTTTTGGTTTGAGCAAGCAGATCTGTCTGTGACCAAAACAGATACTCATGATCCCTCTGTGAATAATTCAGTTTGAAACTCACCTTATTTGTCTTGCTCCTTTATATTATATATATATATATATATATTTATACTTTAAAAGTCTCTCTTTATTTCAAAAGGAAGATTTATCTTCAAAAAACATCTCTCCAGCAAGTTTTAGCTCCATTTTCTTTCGAAGTGGAAGCCCTTCCAGATATTTTTTTTTGGTTTGTGTACTTGATGCTATCTTTGCTTGTTTGATATTTGTCCGGAGTGCTCGGGGAAAACTATTTGAACTTTCCATCTCTGTAACACTTTTTACGTTGTGTTATGTGGGCTATAAAAACTGTGTGCTCTGTGGTGAGAATTTGTTCAAAGGGTGTAAGTCCCATGGGTGTCCCTTCTTGTGCAAGTGTTCCTGAAATCACACCGAGGACCACCAAAGGGTTCTCGATGAAGGGCTGGGGAAAGACGTTGGGAATGCAAAACAAAATTGCTAATTAGTTTTCATCTGCTATAGCAATATTAATGTGTTTCTCATTTTTTCAACTCTTCCTGCATCTTTTCTGATGAAAAACAGTTGCAACAGCTTTGGACTGGGTGTTTAGAGAGCTGGGCTGTTCTCATTTTTAAATAATTACTTGCTTTAGACCTTGAAAGTACTTTTTTTTTTTAAATCCAACAATGAGATAAACCGCTGAAATTATGAAACATTAGGAATCCCTACTTTAAAAGTGAACATTAAAATTGCATTTGCAATTACTAGTTGAGAGCTGCTTGTTGGGAAGTTTGAAGTGCATGGTTGTATCTTAAAGTTTGTTGATTGATGGCCTTGAATATAGCAGTCATTCCAGTCTCCTTGTTGGTGTCCGTTATAGATTCCTTTATGCAAACAACTCATTTCAAACCACAAAGGAGGCCTTAACATGATGTAATTTACTAGTATTGCTAATGCCTACACTGAGTGCAGACATTATCAAGTAAATCTCCCTTGTCCTTTCCGTTTAGTCAGTGACAGCCCCACAGAGAATGCAGTGTGGAGCAGTTGCTTGTCGAATGAATGTTAAATGTAAAGGAAAACAGCACGTTTACTTATTTAAGAGGGGCAATGTTGGAAATCAATATTCATGAAACTCACACAATACAGATGCTCTGCATTCCGTGGTTTAGCTTTGTACCTGTACTCATATGCAGGTATTTATATACCTATATAGAACATCCCACCAAATGTCTGCAAAATACCAAACAAGACTGGCATGGAAACAGAGTGTTGAAAAAAAAGACCAGTGTTTCTAAAAAAAAGTTTTTGTGTGGTAAGGATCCCTAAGAACTATACTTCTTAAGGTAGTCACCTTTGATGTTTAATGCATTGTAAGTCAACATTTCATGCTGAGTTATGCTTGATATTGTTAGAAAAACAACATGAAGATTTAAGCCTCAAACTTCTAGTAAAGAAGCCTTTATTAAAGCTTGGTAAGTCCATAGTGCGCAGGCTGAACTTGCAGATGTTTCTTTTTGAGCAGATCAGGCAAAAAAAAAAAAAAAGATTTATGCGATCTGAAAAACAGGACCAAAGAAAAAGCATAGAAATCTTTTCGTTTTTTTCTGCTGAAACTTTTACGTGTCCTAAAAGCTTTCAGGACATTATTTTTCCCCCTAAATCAGCCAAGTTGAATATATACATGTTGATTTCCTAAACTGTATTAATAAATCTTCCTAGCTTTTCTTATGATTTTTTTAAGGTGCAAACTAAAACTATTTTGTCAGGTAGCAACAGACATGGGCAAGTACTAGGCCTCGACCAAATGGGTGCATGTAAAACTACTTTAAGATATATATATTACATCGAAAACATTATTCTGAAAGAGTTTCAGCATTAATTTGAGAGTATTAACATCATAATCAGGTGAACAAAAGCTGATTCAAAAGTAATTAGACAAAGAATCAAAAGAAATGTATTATAAATATTGTCAATTTTATATTTGATTTGCAAATTGAAGTCAATGACTGCCTGAATTCTAGAACAAATAGACCCCAGATGTTGAGTTTCCCTAATAAAGGTCTGCCAGGCCTTACTGAGGGTGTTTTATTTTGGGGGGATTTAACTCTATAATTAGCTTTCAGTAAGTAACATTTATGCTCTTGACCATTCCAGAGCATCCCACTTCTTTACCATAAAAAAACTTTTTGTTGCTGCTTTTGTCATATGCTTTGGGTTATCGTCTATTTGGCAAATGATATAGCAGCATACACTTCAGAAATCAGCCAGCCAGCTCAAGTCAGCCATCACCTCATCAGTGTAGCAGTGTGGAAATAACAATAAATTTGTTAAGCATCCAAATATATTTTTGGACCATATTGCGTGTTGCCAGCCAACACAACAAAATGAAACAGACTTATACTGTTGAAGCATGTATGAAGGGCACTACTCACAGCTGTTCAGGTCATTTTGTAGGCGTGTGTGTTTTGTACTCAGTTGCCACTCAAAGGAGAAAATTGTCTATTCATAGTGCCTATTTTGTCATTGTTGCAATACAGAGAAAAGCTTTTTTTTTCAAATAGCGACACAAATTGTGATTCGACAAAACTAATTCAGACTTTTGAAGTGTTTTGAAGCTTTTCCACAATATATGAAAAATGTTACACAAAAAAATTATGTAATCAGTAACTGCCGATAATGGATGAGAGCATGTCTTGAATGTGTTTTTAGAACTTAAAAAATGTGACAATATGACAAGATTTTTCATTATTATTATGCTGGTAAATTACTATAAAATATTAGAGCATTCTGAATTTTTTGACATTGTCAGCAATTAAAGATAACTGCATGTTTCATTCCAAAGAGAGTATCTTCAGTCCTGCTCAGCTGGCTTTAGTCCAGTGCAGTGTGTGAAATATTAGTCATACATTTAGGGCATTCTTGAAGTCATACATGTCACCCACCCCTGGTCAGTTTTTCTAAACAAACATCTATCAGTCCAGAAATCACTACAGTAATAGTTATATATAGTGATAGTAGAATAACGAATGGTCATTGTAATTGTTTCGTAATCCTGTTGCATTGGGATTTGCTCAAAAATACAAAATAATTCACAGCACTAAACCTTTCAATGCTACAAAGTACATTTTGAGGTTATGTTAAAATGGGTCTTCCAGTTCCATTCAGGATTTTGGCTACACTGCCCAACTCAGGGAGATCAATATGGTAAAATATGGTAAGATCATCACTGGGGCAGCGCTTACCTAGTGGTTAGGGTCCCAGGCCCCAGGATCGAAAGGCAAGAATCCATGACAAGTAGGTTGCCCTGAGGTACCCTTGAGCAAGGATCCACCCCATCACTGTTCCCCAGGTCCTGGACATGGCTGCTGACTGCTGCACGGTGTGTATATGGGTTAAATACAGGATGCATTTAGTTGTTGTTGGTTGTAAGTTTCCTGCTATTTATTATATTTTCAGCTCCTTCCTTAACATTTCTATTGGGTTGAGGTCAACACATTGTCATTTCAAAACATGAATATGATTCTTTTTTAACATTCTTTGGTAAAATTACTTTGGTAAAAAACACTTCCTCTTGGGATTTGGTTCATGGACAGACAGGCTGAAATTTGCTTTTAGACTGATGGAATCCATTCTTGCATAATCAATGCTTGGAGTTTGTCAGAATTTGTGGGGTTTTGTTTGTCCACCCGCCTCTTGAAGATTGACCACAAGTTCTCAGTGGGATTAAGGTCTGGAGAGTTTCCTAGCTATGTTCCCAAAGCCACTTAGTTAACAATTTTCCCTTATGGCATGGTGCTCCATCATGCTGGAAAAGGTATTGTTCGGAGGTTTTGATACTATTCTTTATTCATGGCTGTGTTCTTCAGCAAAATTGCGATTGAGCCAACTCTCTTGGCTGAGAAGCAACCACACACATGAATGGTCTCAGGATGCTTTACTGTTGGCATGACACAGGAGTGATGGTAGTGTTCCTTTTCTTCTCCAGTCTTTATTCCAGATGCCCCAAACAGTCAGAAAGGGGATTCATCAGAAAAAATGACTTTACCCCAGTCCTCAGCAGTTCTATCCCTGTACCTTTTGCAGAATACTAGTCTGTCTCTGATGTTTTTCTTGAAGAGAAGTGGTTTCTTTGATGCTCTTCTTGACACCAGGTCTTCCTCCAAAACTCTTCATCTCACTGTGTGTGCAGATACACTCACACCTGCCTGCTGCCATTCCTGAGCAAGCTCTGCACTGGTGGTGATCCCACAGCTGAATCAGCTTAAGACATGGTCCTGGCACTTCCTGCACTTTCTTAGGTGCCCTGAAGCCTCTTCACAACAACTGAACCTCTCTCCTTGAAGTTCTTGATGATCTGATGAATTGTTGATTTATCCTACTTGCCTGTGAAGCCTGTTTTGTGCAAAGCAATGATGACTGTATGAGTTTACTTACAGGTAATCATGGTTACCAGAGGAAGAACAATGCTGTGAAGCACCACCCTCCTTTTAAAGCATCCAGAATGCTATACTAATTCAATCAGCATGACAGAGTGATCTCCAGCCTTGTCCTCCTCAACACTCTCACCTGTGTTAATGAGAGGATCACTGAAATGATGTCAGCAGGTCGTTTTTTACGGCAGGGCTTAAATTCAGTAGAAATGTTTTTGGGGGGGATTAATTTATTTTCATGGTTTAGAGGGATATTGCAAATAATTGCAATGCCATCTGACCACTCTTCATTACGAAGTAAATACAAATTGCCATTATGAAAATGAAGAACTTTGTGAAAATAAATACATGTGTTATTTTCCAAACTTCTGGTCACAGATGTACACAATTTGTCAGACTGCAGATCATTAGAGTCCATAACCTTTAACAAACAAGAAACCAGGACTGCAGTTCTAATCCGGATCTGAGTGCCAAGGAACTGCAGTCTATAATCAGGATACCTAGTAACAACAGACAGAACCACCATTACGCATAGGCTTGACCTACCTAATGAGCCGCGCTCTGTTCTGACTCATCGGGGCTTAAATAGTCCGCCCCAATGATGCACACCTGTGCCTGCATGGGCTCAGGTGTGCTCAGTCAGAACAGAGCGCCCTCTAGCGTACCCAAAACACCTCCTGTGACATAAACACCTTATACGTGACAGAGAGCGCCCTCTAGCGCGCCCAAAAACACAACACATGTGACAGAGAGCGCCCTCTAGCGCGCCCAAAACACAACACACGTGACAGAACCCCCCCCCCCCAAAAGGCATGGCGAAGCGCCAGAACATAGCCGAACCTCTGGGGGGAGGCCAAAACAACAAAACAAAAGTCCCTTGTCGGGACATACGGTCAGGTCCACAAAAAACATAAAAAGGGCCCCCGACCAGCCATGTCAGGCAGCTGGTGGTGGTGAGGGGAATCCCAGCAGTTTAGTCCATCTCTTCAACTGGTGCCTGAACCCGACCCGAGAGTCACTGGAGGAATCGCCTGATTCAGTGGAACGCCTCGCCTTGGCGGAACCTGAAAGAGAGCTAGACACAGATCTTAAAGGGTTCAAAGAGGAAGTCTTTTTCACATAGTCCGAACCCTGTTTCCAACCCTTGCCATCCTTGCTCTTCACGTTTCTCATCACAGAATCCACAGTACAGAAGCTGTCTTTCACTTCCCTAAACTGAGACAGGTCATTGCTGATGTCTTTTGGCTCCTTCCTCTTCTCGGTCATACTTCCCTGCTGCTTGGAGCTCAGTGAGGCAGCATCCCAGCTCCTGGTTCCACTATGAGAAGTTCCACTTGGACTCCTCCACGAACCACCTTGTTCCGAGTCTGCTGAACTCTGAGGGTGAACTAAAGGTAGGGAGTCATCATGCAGCTGTTCAACCTCTGGAATCTTTCCTGGCTTCTCCATCAGACTGTTCTTCAGCTGCTCCGCTCTGGCGTTAACCACCAGGGTCCCAGCATGCACTGGTGTCTGTGGAGTGAGTCGAGATTCGAAGATCGCCAACCTTGCTTCCATACCTCTAACCTGCTTCTCCAGCTCGCTGAGCTTACTGGCCTCACTTTGGGCTTCTCTCAGTTCAGCCTGCAGAGCAATGTTGATGTCCTGCACCCATCTCAGCTCTGCTGTGTTCTGATTCAGTTGTTCTTCCATAGTGGCTATTTTAGCTTCCAGCTTCTCCTGAATGGTTGGAGTCTCAACTCTCCTCGTTGTCTGGCATACAGTTTGGTCCCTCTGTTCTCTCCAGCCTTTCTCTTTGGACAGCCGTCACAGCTTGCAGCTGTATTCTAGAGACCTCTCTCTCCTCTCTGAATTCCGTGCTCTTTCCTTGAAGCTCACCTTTGTCTTGAGCCAGAGCTTTTCTTTCTGTTTCCATGGCTTCGATCTCCCTTTGGCAACTGGACAAGAGTCCTTTGGTCCTCTCCAGCTGAGGAAGCAGATAGGTGATCCTTTCCTTGCGTTTCAACCCTTCATTCCTGACCAAGGCATTCACCTGTAGCATCGAGGCTTCTTTCGCCATCAGCTGCTGGTAGAGCTCTGTCACCAACTCCTCCTGTTCAGTGATCTGAACATTCATGTAGCTGATTTGTTCATCTCTGAGGTGAGATTGGATTGTCCTTGCAGCTCTGATCTGTTTGGCCAGATCCCTTGCCTGCTTTCCTCTGACTGACTTTTGCAAGCAAATTGCAGCATGTCTGAACAGCTGATACCTCTGCTTTTGTTGATGCCCAAGCTTCCACCTTCTGAACCTCCTCTGAAGAACACTTGCTGCCCAGCACTGCTTCTTGAAAACCAATCTTTGCTGGTGCATTCTTACTACAGCCTGAATCATGGTGGCAGCTTTGTGCATTGCAGCAACATTCTTTCGAACAGAATAACCCCTAAAAGCTGCCTGGATGCATATCGCAGACCTTTTTAACACCTGGAATTTCTCACGTTCAAATTTACCCTTAACGTAGGACCTACAATGTCTTTGAATGATGATGGCTGACACCCTTATGGCCTGGTACTTAACTACCTCTCGGTGTCCTCTGAACGCAGCCTGAATCAGGGAAGCTGCCTGATGTTGCAGGATCACCTCCCTTCTGACCCTCTGACCTCTGAAGCAGGCTTGCAGGAACATTGCAGCAGAGCGCAATTTCAAGAATTCCTCCCTCTGCTTTCTGGCATCAAGTGTGGAGCGATACCTAAGCTGGATGGCAATAGCAGCATACTTGATGCATAAATATCGTGTCCGAGCACAGTGAGCCCTGTAAGCACATTGTATCACAGTTGCAGCCTGGTGCTTCTGTTTCAGAGTCTGTCTGGTCTTTATCCCTCGGAATGCGGCTTGCAGAACAACAGCAGCCATCTTTTTCTCCTTCAAAGACTTAATTTCTTGCTTCATCATCTTATTAGCTCGATGATATCGCTGAACAGTCCTGGCTGCCCACAGTAGCTTCAGGTAGTACTTTTTGCTCAAATGCTTCCTCACATGCGCCTGAATGGTTATTGCAGCCTCATGTTCAATTTGCATCTGCACCTGAACTTTCATTCTAAACTTCCCACTAACCTGGAGCTGCTCCTTCTCTGCTTTCTGTGTAGCAGATGCCTTAGTGGTGCTGGGTTTGGGGGTCGACTTCTTGATACCGCTTTCCTTGCTGCGAAGGGCTTCCTTGGTCGACCTCCCCGGTTGCACGATGCAGGAAGTGGTCTCCACCGTCCTCCTGCTCTCTATGTCAGGAGCAGCGTTCTTTGCCACTGCCTCGCTTCTCTTGTTGCGGGCGGCCTTCTTTGCATTCCTCTCTGTGGGCGCCGTGCTTTTGCGTTGCGGCGCGGTGGGTGCCGTGCAGTCGCGTTGCGGCGCGGTGGGCGCCGTGCTGTCGCGTTGCAGCGTGGTGGGCGCAGTGCTTTCGCGTTGAACAAGGCAAGGCGCGTTTGCTACCAACCTCTTGTTGTGATTCGCACTGGCCGTGTTCCCGCTATCAGCTGCGCGCGGCGCTTTCTCCGCTGGCGGATCGCGGTTACTGGCGCGCGGCGCTCTCGGCGCTGAATCTCCGCGTTGAACCGCGTGCGGCGCGGTTGGCTTCGTGCTTCCGCGTTGAGCCGCTTGCGGCACGGTTGGCGCCGTGCTTCCGCGTTGAGCCGCTTGCGGCACGGTAGGCGCCGTGCTTCCGCGTTGAGCCGCTTGCGGCGAGGTTGGCGCCGTGCTTCCGCGTTGAGCTGCTTGCAGCGTGGTTGGTGCCGTGCTTCCGTGTTGCGTAACGCTAGCCGTCAACGAAGCCCCGCCTTCCATGTCGCATGCAGAAAAAAACACGCGGCCCAGCGTGTTGAGATAGCGCCGCGCCCTTGTAGCCATGGAGATCAGCATCCGGAGACAAAGCGCGAACCGATCCATGCGAAGCTCGGGATCTGGGATGATATCGAGTGGGAGCAGCGACGTCGTATTCTTCAGACGGCGCTCAAGCTCCCTTGACGTGGCCGTCGGCGTCCGTCGCACCCACTCCTCACCGTCCAGATGCTCGCGGAGGTCTAGAGAAGTCGCCTCTGTCTCCCAGGTCTTTATCAGCTGCAGCGTCTGCTCGACAGTGTTCGCTGCCGCCCACAACATGCGCTCCTGCTCGCCCTCGTGGCTCGCGACGTCCAGGTACTGCCGGCTTATTCTGTAACGGTGGCGGGGTACCAGAGGGATGCCAGTTCAAAGCCAGGAGTTCAGAACAGAAGTTTATTATTCACAGTGACAAAACAAACAAACAAGAAACCAGGACTGCAGTTCTAATCCGGATCCGAGTGCCAAGGAACTGCAGTCTATTATCAGGATACCTAGTAACAACAGACAGAACCACCATTACGCATAGGCTTGACCTACCTAATGAGCCACGCTCTGTTCTGACTCATCGGGGCTTAAATAGTCCGCCCCAATGATGCACACCTGTGCCTGCATGGGCTCAGGTGTGCTCAGTCAGAACAGAGCGCCCTCTAGCGTACCCAAAACACCTCCTGTGACATAAACACCTTATATGTGACAGAGAGCGCCCTCTAGCGCGCCCAAAACACAACACACGTGACAGAGAGCGCCCTCTAGCGCGCCCAAAACACAACACACGTGACACGTAACCTTTTTTGTAACTTTTTTCCAGCCTGACTTGCAACTTTTTCTTTCCTGTCTTTTTCTTAGGCCTTCAGAAATATCCTTTGTTAGTGTCATAATATTAATATGTATTATATTAATATATACAATAAATATGTTTTATAAAGATCAGACTTTATTGATCCCTGCACTTTAACAGGCTCACTCACACCTGATTGTGATTCCACTGATTGAAAACACCTGTCTAAATTTAACTTCAAATTAACTGCTAATCCTAGAGGTTATATTTTAGCCACTTACATAATTAATAAAGGAGGATTCCTTGATAAATAAATAGAGTATACAACTCCATTATAATATCAAGTATATTTTTGTCTCATTCACTATACATTTTTCCAATTATAATCATGTGAACAGAGAAGCAGGTTAAGTTGTAGTGTATATTGTAGTTCCATCTGATAGCTACCATGCTATGTCCCAAGACCACGATCATTTATTGCCCCATGATCCAGTTCTGGCTGAAGGTTTATTGGCAATGGACAGGTCAGCATAGACACTCTAACTGGTCTGTGGCTACACCTTTTACAGCGCAAGCTGCAAGGCACTGTTGGTTCTGACATTTTCCTATCATAGCCAGCATCAATGTTCTGCAATCAATGTTCTGCAATTTGTGTCACAGTGCCTCTTCTGTGTTATCAGACTTGAGCTGGCCTTTGCTACCTATGTGCATCAGTGAGTGTTAGATGCCCATGACCCCATTCGGCGGATCACAGGTTGTCCTTTTTTGGCCACTTTTCATAAGTACTAATCACTGCACCATGGAATGCCTCACAAAGCCTGCCATTCTGGAAATGCTCTGACCCAGTTGTCTGGCTATAATAAATAAACCCTTGTTAAAGCCACTTTCTTACATTTTTCGACTTTAAACCCATTCAGTTAAAGTATTGACTGTTTATTTGCTGCTTAATACATCCTTTCCTCAACATATGGCTTTGTAATGAGATAATTTTGTAGAATGAGAAACTTTGTAATGAGAAACTAAAGTTTTTAGTTCGCCTGTCAGTGGTTTTAATGTTATGGTTGATCCTGCATAATATACAATGTATAACACAACCAAAACAACAGTATGTGTTTGTTTTTTACTTGGAGAAGACTCCCAAGCTCCCAAGATGCATTATGGAAAGGAAACAGAAGCTGTGTAATGCACTAGTCAGTGTTCTGCTAGAAACCTTGGTGATGGAGAATCTATGGCACACGTGCTGGACATGTTAGGTCCCACCTTGAAGCTTAAGGCTTTAAATGATTTGCTTATAAAGGTCTGGTGGTAGACACCACCGGAAACAAAACCTGCATGTCAAAAGCTTTTAACAGGAGAAGGAAACATATATTTAATGTAAATATGGGTCTTGATAAAAATTAATATAAGAAGCTGTATTCTTTAAATTCTACTCATGTGCCTGTTTGCCTTGATTATGCCAGATGACTCAATATTCATGTGAGCTTGATATTGCTTGACAGCAGGAATAGCAAAGGCAACTGCCAAATTAAACTAATAAAAATGTTTTGGCAAATCTTGCATGACCTACAAAGGAGAAAGATCTACTTTGAGAAGCTGGAGCACTGACTGAGCTCCTACACAAGTTACAGATTCATATCATTTTTTTGCAAATTGTGTACCAGTATAAAAGTACAGCTGTAGGCCACAGAGAGGGGGAAACAAGCTCCAGAGTGTACAAAACAATGAGTGAAAGCAAGCTATTTCAGTTCTGTGCAGAACAGTATATCCATTGAGGCCAGAGAATTAAAAGTCTATTTGAGCATACCATATTATGAGGGTGCTAAAATATCCTCCAATTATTTCATGGAACCAGAATTACCCTAATGCTGATGAGGAAAGCGATTCTTTGGTAATTAAAAGCAAAGCACTAACAGGCCCCTTTCCCTCATTACCATCCCTCATGCACACGTCTTGCACAGAACATGTTCAGCAAATGTTGACCACAGGTCAGGGGTTACACTCAGGGATTCAGGGGGTTAAAATAATTATTTATTCATGGCCATTAAATTACAGGATAAGTGAAAAACAAAGGAAAATTCCTCCTGCCTATACAGGAAACACCTCTGAACTCAGGAGAAATACTTTGAAATTGACCCAAATAAAGGTCATTTGATTGAGGCAACAAATATTTCCATTTTCAGAGCTTCTTATAATCTTGAATGTGTGCTATAAATGAGAATATCATTAGGGTTGTATAATGAGGAAGGTTGTTTTATACCTATTTCATATGTTTGTTATACATTTAATACCAAAGCTCTTTGCTATTCTAAAATCTGCATTCAGAAATGTCTGCGATGTACCTCAGGAAAGACCTCTCTGTCCAAGAGGAATAAAATGTAAGCTGTTACTAAATTTAACCAAGCACACAGGTTGAGAAGTCCTTTCAGCTTGATACCAACAACCTTGTCAGAAGAGCAGTAGCAGTGGCCTTCAACATATGTGATTGTGACTTTGCAAACATGTAATCAATGTAATCATAAAAAATAACTAAATTGTGCATGTGAATTGTTTAACTTGCTACACAGGTAGCAGAATTGTGCCAGTGCATCTGTGACTAACTGGCCAAGCTCCAGAAATAGCTGCCTGTGGATTGTGAGGTGGATGACATGCTGCAAAGCAGCAACAATTTGTTCAACTGCTCCTGCTAGAAAAGGGAGATGAGTCATTCACACAAAAAGAAAATCAAATTAGACTGCTTGGTACCTACCAAAAATAATACATGGTCTGACAAAGGTTCCTGTTTGTTGTTTTCTACATTAACTATGCTGTATTGAAGGACATCCTGGTTCTTGAACATGCAGGTGCTGTCTAATAATATTTCGCCTAAAGACAAAAACATTCATTCTTCTAATGTAAGTCAATGTAACATATTTATTTCTTGGCAATAGAAAAATACAAGCATTTTATTCATCATATATACAATATATACATTATATATGACACGCAGTGAAATACACCCCTGAACTTCTTCTAAAACTGTCCAATGATGAGCTAAATCTAAAGCATGTAAACGTATAATATAAATATAAAAATAAATCTAACGCTATATGCACATTATACTGATAATTTAGAAGACCTGCAAATTGCCATCATAAAAACTGAGGCAGCAAACTTTGTGAAAATTAATGTGTGTTATTCTCAAAACATTTAGCCATGGCTGTACAATCCATGTTCATATTCTATATTTAAATACAGTTGCACAATATGGACACAATTTCTGTTTTAGGATTTACATTATACTTACTTATGTTTCATTTACTCCAGAATGTCATGAAGAACGCCCTCTTTACCATAAAAATTAACTTAATTCCAAGAAACCCCTTTCCACTGAATTTAAGCTCTGCCACAAAAAGACCTGCTGACATTATTTCAGTGATCCTCTCATTAACACAAGGGAGAGTGTTGAGGAGGACAATGCTGGAGATGAGTGTCACGCTGAGTGAGTTAGAATAGCAGACTGGATGCTTTAAAAGGAGGATTGTGCTTCAAATCATTGTTCCTCCTCTGTTAACCACGTTTATCTGCAAGGAAACATGCGCAGTCATCACTGCTTTGCACAAAAAAGGCTTCACAGGAAAGAATACTGCTGCTAGTAGGATTGCCCCTAAATCAACCATTTATCAGATCATCAGGAACTTCAAGGAGAGAGGTTCAATTGTTGTGAAGAGTCTTCAGTTCATCCAAGAAACCATCTCCTAAAGTTGATTCTGCTGCAGGATTGTGGCACCATCAGTGCAGAGCTTGCTCAGGAACGGCAGCAGGCAGGTGTGAGTGTATCTGCACGTACTGTGATGTGAAGACTTTTGGAGGAAGACCTGGTGTCAAGAAGGGCAGCAAAGAAACCACTACTCCTCAAGAAAAAACATCAAGGACAGACTGATATTCTGCAGAAGGTATCGTAATTGGCCTGCTGAGGACTGGGGTAAAGTCATTTTCCCTGATGAATCCCCTTTCTGACTGGGGCATCCAGAAAAACGATTGTCCGGAGAAGAAAAGTTGAGTGCGATCTTCACTCCTGCATCATGCCAACAGTAAAGCATCCTGACACAATTCATGTGTGCAGTTCTCAGCAAAGGGCTCATTAACAATTTAGTCAAACAACAGGTATGAATAAAGTATGGTACCAAAATCTCTCCCAACCATCCAAGAAAAGTTTGGTGAAGAACAATACCTTTTCCAGCATGATGGAGCACCATGCAATAAGGGAAAACTGTTAACTAAGTGGCTTTGGGAACATGGCTAATAAACTCTCCAGACCTTAATCCCATTGAGAACTTCTGACAAACTCCAAGCATTGATTATGCAAGAATGGATTCCATCAGTCAGGATTTGCTAAAAGCAAATTTCAGCATGTCTGTCCATGAACTGAATCCCAAGAGGAAGTGTTACGCAGCAACACAACAACCCTATGCAAACAAGCAATTTTACCAAAGAATGTTAAAAAAGAATAATATTCATGTTTTGAAATGACAATGTGTTGACCTCAACCCAATAGAAATGTTAAGGAAGGACTTGAATTAAGTAGCAGGAAACCAAAATTTCACAAAACACAAATTCTGACAAACTCCAGGCATTGATTAAGTAAGAATGGGCTCCCTCAGTCAGGATCTGGCCTAGAAGTTGATGGACAGCATGCCGGGGTGAACTGCAGATGTCCAGGAAAAAAGGACCAACACTGCAAATATTGACTCTTTGCATGAACTTAATATAATTGTCAATAAAAACTTTTGAAACTTATGAAATCCTTGTAATGCTTGTAATACTGTATACTTCAGTTACCATAGAAACATCTGACAAAAAGATCTAAAAACAACGAAGCAGCAAACTTTGTGAAAACCAAATCTTTTGACATTCTCAAAACTTTTGATCACGGCTGTTAATAGTAGGTGTGCAAATAGTATTAAAAAAACAATCAAAAATATTTGTTAAAACCAAGGAATGATACAGACATGAATTTTGTTGAACTCATCGACAACTGTCTATAAATCCCAGTAAAAAGCAATTTAGATGTTTGAGAAAACCTAAAACCCCTACACTTTAAAAATGGACCATACTTGATAGCGGAAACGGATTTACAGTATTTTACTATTTGATTTTAATGTTTAAGCAAATCAGTGAAAGATAGAACTGAACAGCGAATCTATTATGTGTATGAATAAGCACACAGTGGCTTCTCTGGGAACTGCGAAAGGTCATTTCATTTTTCAGACCCTGTGAGACACTTCTGACACTTTAGAAATATTACAGACACATGTATAAATCTGTTGTATTTTATGGATCATTAAGTCCTGGTTTCTGGGATTGATGTAATGCAGTTGACTGATATTTGAGATTTTTGGATCTGATAGTGGATCATGGTATTTTCTTTCACCAATAAGGGTACTATATTGTGCACAGATGCCATCACACCCTTGGTATCAGTGACAAAATACATTTTTGACCATTTCTGTTTGTCTGGTTAATCCAACTGCTATGTTTGAATGACGTTTCAGAAAACAATAAAAATAAAGGCACATGGTTTCCTTTGTAAAGTCACAATATACACAAAAGCAGGTATTATGTGTTTATGAATAAAGTGCTTAAATTGGTATACAATCCATGAATCATACACATTTCACACTAAAACACAATATTCTACTGCACGTTTTTATGAAACTACATGCATTACTGTGTTTTCTTTATCTTTACCTGCATCAGCCAGTAAGTCTGGGCTTTTTTAATGAGAGCAACAATAAGTTGTTTTGCTTTATTGTTAGTTACAGCTAATTTGCTGGACTGAGACCAACTTGACAACTGAACGTTAATTAACCACACTGACAAACTTCATCTCTGTATGAGGATTTATTGGTGCTGTTCATCAGCCCTGTTATTGTTACATCATTAGACAACTGTTGCTTTTTCGCCTTCAGCTGTGCAGTCATGCATAAAATGAGAATACCGTCTTGAGCTGAGACAGCAGTCTTGTAGGGCAAAAGTCTTCAGGGGGTAAGTGCCTCTGAAACTCAGTTACCTGTAGAATACCTGTCAGGAACTCTAATAGCTCGTTAGTTATCTGTAGTTCTTTAAATTTTATGCCAAGTTTGACTTCATCACCTGCCATCAGTTAGCTGAGTAGATATTATTTTATTTTATTTTATGAAGGTTCACTGACTTTGTGCTGCTACCTGTCCGACCTGCTAATGAGATATGCCGTTGGACAGTGGCCTGCCCAAAATAGAGTTCCATAACTGACTTCCTGTTGGCCCTAGGAAATCCAAAGAAATAATGATATAATAAAATTTTATTTAGCAGAATTTTTTCAACAACTGCCTTATATAGTGGCAACCTTAGCAACACCTTTGGGCAATTATTTCTAGTCTTTCACTGGGTCCTAATTAATTTTCTACTGAGCTGTAAAGCCAGAGGTCAGGGTAACATTTTTAAAACCCTATTATTCTGATAAATTTAACAAAATGTCATATATAATTCATGTGGTTTGTCTCAGATAACAATTAAAAACCTTTATTGCACATGCAAACATCAGAAAAGAGGAATCTATGTCAAGCTTTATTGACAAGGTGAGGTTTTTTGTTTGTTTGCTTATTTGTTTGTTTTTTTGTTTGTTTTTTATTGAAGGATGGGACTTAATATAGCTGCCATGTGGAACTTTACAAGATATTTCATACATACTTTAATCAGTGAACTTCACATCAATCTCCTTATAAAGACAATCAATTCTATAAGTGTACATAAATTCCCTTCAATATAATGCGGGAATGCATGCATGCAGTGATGTTCCAATCATTCAGCCATCTTTACAAGTTTTGCAAGGTCCTGTTTCAGATCTATTTGGATTGCATTGTTTAAACTCCATATATTTCCTAAAGAAGTGTCCAATTGCTAATTCACTAGCTGTAGGTTATTCATGCATATTAATGCCCTGATTAGGATCTACTGGGACTACTAGCAAAAGTACAAGACAGGGGAGACCACCAAAACTGTTACCATCAAAAAAGCAGCACTCAGCTTTCATCTTCTCACTGTGAGAACATTACTTCACACTGTGTATATGAATGGATGTGCAGCTGTCAAAAAGCTCTTACTGAACAAAAGAAATAGACTAAAAAGAGAAATTAGCATTAAAATAACAAATTTTAAAGAGTGATTTTTGAAATTGTACAGAACATCCCTGCAGATATCTGCAGAAAAACGGAAAAGAATGGAAGCTCTTATAAACAAAAATGGTGGGTCTGAATTTCTGGAATTTTGTAATGTGTTATATTTGGCTCTCATTTTCAGTCAAGTCTCTTTACCTGGCCGGTTTCAGAGGATTGTTTATTGTTTGTCAAGCCAAACAGTGATTAGGTAGGAATCATTAAACCATGAAAAAGCCATCTTATTCTGACAGTGACTATTCTTGTCATTGTGAAACACAGCACAACACAAAGTAAACCACAATGAAATTACACCTCTACAACCCATACACACAAACACGTGCAGCTGGGGAATGCACCCAGGGGAGCAGTGACGAGGACGGTACCTTGCTCAAGGGTACCTCAGGGCAAACCTACTGGTCTGGGATTTGAACCCATGACCTTCTGATCCTGGGGTCAACTCCCTAACTACTAGGTCACTGCTTCCTACATATGATCCTGCCAGTGATTAGTATGCAGGTGATGCTGAATGCGGATTAGCTGGAATCCCTTTAGCTAGGAACCTTGTATCTTTAGACACAGACCGTTGCATGAAACATTTCTTTCATTTTATGCCAAAGACAAGACAGTTAAACAGGTATAAAACAGTATTCTTTTTCAGAACATGATTTGCTAATCAAATATAAAGAAATCAGGTGTGGCTCAATGTTGCACAACTGCACAGTTCTGAATAACTATATATTAGGATATTTACATTTAGTTGTTGGGATTTCAATTTCTCCAAAATGTAATGTTTCAGGACAGGTAAAAAAATCTTTACTTTGGTGTGAAGAGGTGTTTTTCCTTCTCATTTGCAGCATTCCTTGGTCTATTCATCTTGAAAGTTGAACACAGACACAAGTCAGCTGTTATGTTCAAATGATATAAAATGGAAAAAAAATCAGAAGGAATTGAGATTCATGGTTTTCTTTGAACAGCTGCAGTATGTACACCAATAGGCCATAACATTAAAACCACCTGTCTAATATTCTATTAGACAGATATTCTTTTGGTACAGCTTTGGCTCATTTAGATATGGACTCTGGAGACACTGGAGCTGTGCTGTGCTGTGGTGTGGCCTTAGTGGATTGGAGTAGTTTTTCCAGCAAATCCCTCAGGTGCTTGACTGAATGGAGATCTGCAACTGCAAGGCCAAATCAACACCTTGACCTCTTTGATGTGTCCCTCTTACCAACTGTGGAACATTTTTGCATTGTGAAAGGGTGAAAATCACAATTTGGACATTCTTCCATTCTTATTCTTTACCTTCTTCCAACACATCAGCCTCAAGAACTGACTGTTTACTTGCTGCCTGAAATATCCCACGCCTATACAGCAACAGCATAATCTGTTATTCACTTCACGTGCCACTGGTTTTAATGGATGATCAGTGTGTTTGTGTGTATGCATGTGTGTGCATATTTTGCATGATATATATATATATGTGTGTGTGTGTGTGTGTGTATGTGTGTATTATATATACATTTTTTTGGGAGGGATGCTCTGTTCTTGTGCTGTGGTGCTGTGACATCATTGCAACATTGTTTCAATGATGCCACCTCTCTCCACCATGCTTGGGTGATTTGAGTGATGTGATGCTTTCAGAAAGCTTGGCACAGATCAACATCACTAGATGCTTTTTATAAAATGAAGATGTTTTTCCTTGTTAAGAAAAGTAACTTGAGTAGCCTCAATGCGGCTCAAATTCCCCTATTATAACTCACCATCCTCTACCTCATTCATTTACTTAAATCCCTTTGTGTTCATTGCGAGAATAGTTCATAATGAATATACATGTTATCCAAATATAACATTACTTATGTTGTAGTTAAAGGGTTGCCATTTTGGAGAATTAAGGTTTCATTGCAACCATGACAGAGCAGTGCTGTTCTAACCCTCAGTTTCAAAGTGCTGTGTTTACAATTATAGCGCAAGTCTGAAGGTATGATTCATATAGCTTACTACAGAGGGCATATGCCACTGGAGGGCAATTTTATTTGTGGCAACAGGATAAGACATGTGATCTGTGAATGATTCTCAACACCCCTCATGCCATATAGAAACGCTGCTGTGATGGAAGATATGTTACACAGCTCACATGCAACTGTTTAAATGTTTAAAACATGGCACGTGTGACAGTAAAGGACATGCAATAATAAAGTGTTTTCAGATTGATGGGATTCATTCAAAATGCAGATAAATAATGCAGATTCATATTCACTCATACTAATAGGACAGCAGTGGAGCTTAAATTAGTAATGCTGCCAAAATCAAGGAAAGGGGGCCATGTATGCAAGACTTTTCAGGCTTTACCAGGGAAGCTGTGTTCTAATTACAGTTATAAAAGAATAAGAGCACCTTTTAAGTGCTGAGAACATTCTCTTAAAATGTCACTGAAGACACAACCAATTTCTTCTGGACTTTAATTGGGGGATTTGTTATGTAGGCATATAATGTTTCATCTTGTGAACAACTGCTGTACATTTATAGGCACTTAATGCACCTTTAAGGGGGGCGAGGGGGGGGGATTTCTTTCTGCAGAATAAGTGATCACTTTTTCCCAAAGCAGCACTGGTCACCGTGAAAAGCATTCTCTGATGTGATGTTAAATCAGAAATACAGCATTATACTTATGTGTATAATTTCACAAAGTACCATGTCATAAAAAACAGCTTCTAAAGACCTTTCAATCCTCTTTAAAGGGCAGTTTGGAAATCCTGCTTTGAATGTGGCAAAATGAAGAGAGAACATTCTGTGTCTAGAGAAGCTTTGGTTAAAATCACAAAGCTTGTTAAATCCAGTCACAGAGGGCGATCAATACACACTTAAAGGGTTTATGCTTGTCCTTTGAGGTTGATATGCTGTCTGAATGCATTTGCATTGCATTGTGGTGAGATGTGCATGCCAGATCAGAGCTAAAGCTCACTTGTCATTTTGTAGATCATTCTTGACCCTGAGTTTAAATGTGTGATCTGTGCAGAAGGGACAACCTTAAATAATTATTATTACTAAAGGTTCCTTACAATGGATCCCTAAATGCCCCTTACCTTTTAGACTTAATGTGCTAATGTATTGTTAAACTTTCACTATAAAGGTTCAAAAATCTACCACACACCCTCCAGGTTTTACAAACACAAAATTACTATCACAAAAAAACAATACCTTCTGCACCTCTTCCTGCATCCTTTCTCTTATAGTCAAGTTTCCATACAGAACTTTGCGAACAGCCTGCCTTTTTAGCAATGATCTTCTGGGGTTTACCCTCCTCATGGAATTTATCAACAGTCACCTTCTGGACCAATGTCAGGTCAGCCATCTTTCCTGTGATTGTGGTTGTGTATACTGAACTAGAGTGAGACACACATAGTATTTATACTGTTTGATCAATAATTTACTCAAACATGAAATGAGATATTCTAATAATTAGATTTTTTCAAAGGTATTGAGCTGTTGATCACAATTATAAACAGCTAGAATCAATGACAGTTTTCATTTCCTTAAATAACTGATGAAAAGTATTACACTTTTTATGATGTTCAAAATTTTTAAGATTCACCTATAAAAGCCTAACAAGCCAGTAGGAGCTTTGCCCCACTTGTTCAAGTTGAAGTTATAAGGAAAGTATGGCAGCCAATCAAAAAAGAGGTCGCACACCTGTATTAAAGGCACAGTAATGAAAATTATAATGAAAAGAGGTTGGTCATTTGTCATGTAAAGTGTAATGATGAATGTTTTTGGTACCTAAAGCCTTACATGAACTAAATGGAATGAATAAATGACCAGAGAAAAAGATATACATCATAAAATGGCATAAATAGTTTAATAGGTGTAAAGCCCTCTTTCAACAAATTACAGCGTAAGATTAAAATAAATGAATAAACACATAAATTAAAAATGAAGCAGAAAAAAAAACTTGAATTTCAGTCAGAAAAGAGAAAATAATCCTAAATGGATCAGTGTAATTTAGCTGTCTGACCACACTAGTAATAAGAAAAAATGAGATTTGCTGGTAATCGTGTAGAATTATACTATTTATCAGTTTTGAGAAAATTAACTCATTTTGAAGGCAAAACAGTGTTTTTGTCTCATGCTGACACACCATGCCCTTCCATGCATCGCACTGAAGAAGTCTGCAAGTAAGTGGTGCAAATGAAGTAATTAGCTTAATTGCTAGTAATATACAGCAGGCTGTCATAAGGTTGCCATTATATATGGTTAATCTCTGTCTTTATCTAATCAGTAGCTTTTGATTAAGGAGCTGAAAGAAGAGCCATTTCTCATTGTTGAATTCTCCCAGCTGAAGAAAAAGCATCAGAATTTGAAATGTTGCTGAATTAGTTGTATTGGCAGTCTGGGGTTTATTTAGTTGTTCCAACATGCATGAGGAGAGTACAGTACATGTTCTTGTCCATTGCTACAAAGAAGATCAGCATCGTTTCAAGGTCTTTTCAATTTCCATCCGAATTTCAAAGTAGGTTAAGATTATCAAAGACGAAACTAGCTTTTTTACTTGACGGGCTAAAATTCAAAAAGACATATATCATCACTGCATCTGAAGAGAAATAACCTAAAACACTGCTTTTTATCTTTCACTTTCTCTCTTCAATTTCTTTTTTTTTTGAAGTGAGGTGTTTTGAACTTGAAAGGAAGAGACAGAGTTGGATGTGTTAGGCTTATAGTTCACCTGCTGGCACTCTGAAAGACTTGGGGGACCTACAGAAGCACAGAAAATGGGCTTCTTCTGTGATGGAAAATGTTTTTTGGGCCGTGTCCCTCTCATCCTTTGAAAGGAGAAGTGGGCATTTAAATTGATTATGCCATGCCCCCAGCCCTTTGCAGCTCATCCAACTTGCTTTTACACACCAGAAGTGAGCCCACCATTGAGACCAAGTTTGAAGCCCACTGGTGCAGTAAGGCTGATGTGCAGTGTGAGTCAAACTGATGCACATTCTGTATCACATTTTGCAGTAGAGCGGAATAACTCAGCACGACAGCTTCTAATGCACCCAACATTCAAACTGAATGTTAATGTTTTAATCCTTACAGATTCTGACTTATAACTGTCATCTTGGCATACTATCCAACTGCCATGATACTTACAGAATCGGACTTTACTGTCAATGTTTTCACATACAAGGAATTTACACTTAATTCCCAGTAAACGTTAATCCTTTTTCTGCATTTTGTTGTTTTTGGAACTGGACTATTTACCGTCATTATTTATGAACGTGACTATACTTGTCATTGCGAGGTCACAGCACACAGTGAACCACATGCAGCAGCTATGAAAGTGCCTGGGGAGCAGTGACAGGGATGGTACCTTGCTCAGGGCAACCTACTGGAAAGGGGTTTGAACCCACAATCTTCCGATCATGTGGCCAGCTCTCTAACTACTAGGCCACCGCTGCCCCATGGCATTTGACCTGGTGATCTGGAAGAATGGAACAATAGAAACAGTCCAAAATTATAAAATCTCTTTACATCATTGAAAGTCAGGAATGCTTTTACTTTATCATATACAGTTGAGGCCAAAATTATTAGCCCCCCTTATGAAATTAGACAACACTCTTGATTTCTCCATGAAAATGACCATTAACAACAAGTGTTTGTTATTTTGAAAACAAATACACTATAAAAAACTAAGAATATTTAATTAGAATATTTTATTGATACACTGAGTTGAACAAGAAAGGGCAAAAATGAGACATCCAAAATTATTGGCCCTCTGGCCATTAATAGTCAATAGTTTACCCTTTCTGAGCCACAACGGACAACAATCTCTTAGAGTAGTTCTTTACTAGGTTGGCACAGGTCTCCTGAGGGATTTTGGCCCATTCTTCCATTGCAAATTGTTCTAGCTGGTCCAAATTGCATGGTTCCCGAGCATGGACATTCACTTTGAGCACCCGCCACAGATTCTCAATAGGATTGAGGTCTGGGCTCTGTGCGGGCCACTCCAGGATCTTGGTTTTGGTATCCTTCAGGAACTGTTGGACTAATTTTGATGTATGCTTTGGGTCATTGTCTTGTTGGAAGACCCAGCGACGACCTAAGCCTAGACTACGAGCAGATTTCTGCATATTCTCCCACAAAATGTCAACATAATTTTCTTTTTTCATGATGCCATGCGGGCAGTGGTGGCCTAGTGGTTCGGGCGTTGGCCACATGATCAGAGGATCGGGGGTTTGAACCCCTTCCCAATGGGTTGCCCTGAGGTGCCCTTGAGCAAGGTGCCGTCCCCGTCCCGCTCCTCCCTGCGATGGGCTGGCGACCTGTCCAGGGTGCGTCCCCCGTCCTCGCCCTGTGTGTGCAGGGTTGGATGCCGGCGTGACCCCATTTGGGACAAGCGGCAGATAATGGATGGATGGATGATGCCATGCATCTGAACAAGGCTCCCTGAGCCTGCAAAACAGTATTTTGAATACTTGAATAGTGTTTTGAAAGCAAACATTCACATGGGGCTAATATTTTTGACCACCTCATTTTTTACTATATTTGAGATAAAGCAAGCCTAAAAATGTGTTTTATATTACAAAATGTACCAAAAGCTAAAAAGTTGAGTTGATTTTAGAGATGCATACATTGTTCTGATAGTGACCAAATAAACTTTTTTACATAGACATCTGTGACATTTGAGTCAGATTTGAGTTAACAGTATTAGGAGGAACAATATAAAATATGATATTATAACAATATTAAATAAATAAAAGCGTTCAGTGTGTAATTGCACAAGGAAAGAAAAGAAGCTCAGCTTAATTTTTTACCATGATTACATTACACTCACTCCATGAGCGTCTGCCTGAGAGAGGAAGTTAAAACTGAGAATGGTCCTAAACATTGACCATGCACTAGTATAGCCCAGAAGGAAGCATTTACATAATAAAAAGTAACAGGCCCTAGAGAACATTATGTCAGAGTGCTGACAGTTGTGACACAATTATTCTGCCTATTTTAAAAATGAAATTTAATTGTGCCGTTACCCAATGGAAGCACAGCAAAAACCACAATTGCTATTGTTTAACCATTGCTTCTGCAATGGTCATTATTATGGGTGCGGCTTTAGATCTAATCAGAGCAAACACTTCTAAGTGTGGCATTTCTTTCTGTCTGTTGCGATCAGTATCTGCTTTGACACTTAAGGAGGGTTCCGGAGGGAGGTGGTCAATGTGAGTGGCCCAAAGCATCACTTCAGTTGAGTGTTGGAGTTTTACTACACAGTGTGTGTTCATGTGAAAGCAGAACGTTCAGAGCTGCTGGCTGCTATAATCCAGTGTGCAGGCAGGGTGCAGCCGAGAGGAACTGGGGCAAAGTGGATGTCAACTGTGCTCTCACATGATGGATGGCATTCACCTGAGATGATGGATGACTTTCAGCTCTTTTGTTTCCCTCCTTGCTAAATGGTTTACAGAAACAACATACCAGTTCCAGCAGCTCCTGACCCTGTGAGCCGTAACCTTGAAGGGTCGACAGCTAAGATGGAATCCATTCACGATGTGGCACCCGTCAACACTTTCTCCAAAAAATTCGTTCTCGTTCAGTTTGACTCCCCACAAACATGAAAAACCTCCCCTCTCTCTGATGAATCACCACACTATCTTTTGTTTCGTCTTCTTGTGCTGAATCAAAATAAACAGAGCTAATTAAACGCATGGAAAGCAATTAAAAATCCTCTATCAGCCGTGGACAGAACTGAGGGATTTGCGAGACATGCTTTATGCAGAAATCTTGTTTAATGTTCATAGGGCTTTTTCAAATACATTTCTGGAACAGAAAAATCTTTCTTTCTTTCAGGCATAGTGTAGCAAGCTGTAAACTTATTTACGAGGCCTAAACTTATTATAAGAACATCACCTTTTTTCTCAGACTTATAGAAATGACATCTAAACAATAGCTCTAGATGCAGCCATCAGTGATAAGTGTAATTTCATTGCATTGATAGTGGAATGTTAGAACCAATTATATTCAGAAATATGTATTTTGAAAAAGGTGACGCCCATAGACATTCATCAAATCTTCGTACAACTAACAATTTCATGATTTATTTCATAATTTCCTAAGAATTGCAACTGAATCAGACTATTGTGATCGCAGAGGTTTATACCCTTAAGGTCAACAAAACATTTATACGTCATAACCCCTGTAAGTGTGTACACAGCAGGGAGCATTTTTCACATAGTTACATGCATACCTTTTGTCTGTCTGGAGAATTAAAAGCACTATCTACTAGAAAGCAGGTCAGAGCCAAAACATTGCCTTTCGGCTTGAAAATGTCTTCTTTGATTACGTCATCTGATGTAGCACAAGAAGGTCAAGAACATATTACTGTAATACTGTTTATCTTGTAAAATGCCAGAAAACGTCAGCCAAAGTATCTTTGTCATGGTTAAGTCATGTTGCTTCCAGTATTTATGCCAGTATATTTTCAGGGGCTCTATTCTGCCCCTTTCCATGCAGTATGCATGTAGAAAAAACAATACAGCACACTATACAAAGGGCTAAACAAAAAAAAAGGCAGAGGATAGAAGGTCCCCTTTAAAGCAACACGGGGTATATAGGGCAGCTATTTCATGAACAATATGTGTAGTTAAATGCAGGCTTGACACAACCCTCAATGGATTTTATGTGAAATTGTTATTACATTTACATTTACAGCATTTAGCAGATGCTCTTATCCAGAGCGACTTACAGGTCCTAATTACAGGGACAGTCCCCCCTGGAGCAACTCAGGGTTAAGGGTCTTGCTCAAGGACCCAATGGTGGTAGTGCTAGAGGTGGGATTCGAACCGGGAACCTCTGAACCCATAGGTCCGTAGGCAAGTACCCTACCACTAGACCACCACCACCCCATTATTATGTGACATTCAATATAGGACTATCATCGGAGGCCATATTTCCAACAAGTTAGTTTGTCATATTTCTGTTCTGTTAGAGCTCCCCCAGTCAACTCAGTCCAGGTGTTTTTACTGTGAAGTGGAAACATCTAGAAGCAGATTTCACAGAACAGCACTGCTGTGGCACATCAACTCTGGTCTTGTTTACAGCACTCACTGAGGTCTAAACTGAATCTGGTGGTAATTTTAGTAAAAACAACTGTTCTTCAGAACTTTGATGGATTGGCTTTCAATGAGGAGCAGCACAACAGCATAAGATTACCATACAGAATGCAGAAGCTGGCAGGACTGGTGAAATGCACAGTGCCACTGGACTCTGGAGCAGTGGAAATATGTTCTCTGAAGTGAGGAATAACAGTTCATTATTTAGCAGTCTGACAGACGAATCTGAGCTTGGCGGATGCCTGGAGATTGCAACCCTGAAAGCAGTATGCCTACTGTAAAGTTTGGTGGAGGAGGATAATTATGGGTAACTATGTGCCTCCAACTCCAGTTTAAGTGAATGGCCTTCTTCTATCAGCATACCCAAACAACCGATTGGCCAGATCGGCCATCGAAATTGAACACACATTCACTTTGCTCAGTTTGTTTAGCAACTGTGCCACTCCAGATAAAAACTCCATGCACAGCTTTAACAGTCTAGCCATTCCTCAAAGGTTTCTTGGATTTTTGAAAAGCACGCCAAGCACCAAGCTGTGCTTGCTACTACCGCTTGTTTCCTTAGGTTTATCAGGAGGCTCTTATTCAGGAGGGTCTTCTTGGTGTCCAGATAAGCATATCATCAGCCACGGGTGCTGAAGAAGGTCCTGCTGCAGCAAATAGAATACAATGTTTGTTTTAGGACACTTGGCAGCATCTCATTGAAAGCCTGCCTTTTTCTGAGCCTCCTTCGTGTTTTGGCTCATCCATTTATACTGTGACTTTTTTCCAAATAAGCTGTTAAATGAAGCCAGTAATTAGTCTGAAGTGGGGTGTGTGTTAAAATATGATTGGAACAGCCCAGTAGTAATTATAACAAAAATCAGAGGGCTGATCTGCCTATTTTATGCGCCAAAAATAAAACATTGGCCTTGTAGTGTATATGATGTATGCAGCTGCCAAATTTGCGGATCTTTCAATAAATGCACTAATTTCTGGAGACGAACCAAAAATGTACTTAATAAATCATATCAAAACCCACTGTTCAACTCTTCATGTTTACTGTCTTTATCTTTCCCCTTACACAATGAGAAGTGCAGTTTATCATTGCTTGTTTCATCTCAGAAATGTGTTCTTGTCTTCTCCAAAGCCCTGCAGTCTCTGCATGACTGTTTTCCCCGAGAAACTCTGCAAGCAGAGTGCTGCGTTACTAAGTGTTTAGCCATGAATTGTTCACAACCTGCAGTGAGAGTGGATTCAAATCACTCTGAAAGACGAATAACATTGTTTGTTGTAGTCGCAGCAGCGCTTGTTGTAGTAGATGTTGCTCAGACAGTGTGTGTGTTCTTTCTGGGCTGCAGTTAAGCACTTTCCTCTACAAAACATGGCCAGCTTTAAACGATTCCTTTGCTGCTCTTTCAGGGGATGAACTCCAGGAACATACAGTATTGCCAGGCCTCAACAGCACTAGTTGTACTTACACAGAGCAGGTCTTTTATTTATTTATTTATTTGTTTGTTTGTTTGCAGTTTCTGCATATACTGACATGTTAGGGCAAAACCTGATTAATGTCACATTGTGTCATTCAGAAGCCTGTTTTGTTTTTTGTTTTTCTGGCAATACAAATCACTGTGCCCAAACTCCAGTGAATAAGGCTCAGCCCTACCTCTAACCAAAAAGAGTAAATCACAAACACTAGCATCCAAGGCGCCGATAAAGTGGAAGGGAAAAAGAAGGAGCCTGTCCTTACATTAAATAATGGAGGCCAGCATTTTGGAGTTTTTCTCTTAATTGCTAGAGGAAGTGCACAGGAAGTCAGAGAGAGGTTAGATCAATACGTGCATTTAGATGTACAGAATAATCCAAAGGCGCCTGCATGTCATTTACATGCATTTAAGTAATCTGATATTGGGTGAACTCTAGGCCCATAAAACTGGAGCTATTTATGGTTTGGTACTTTTAGTGTTTGTTGTTTCTTAGATCCATAAAGCTATATTTAAAAAGCTGGCTAGGTGTTGATTCTTTAAATGACAATAAGTACAAATCATCTGCAGGGAACAAACCTAAGTACAACCTGTGCATTTATGATCATTTTTATATTATTGGTTAGTTTCATAAAATGGAAAACATGAAATCAATTCTTTTGTACAGAATTTATTATTCATATCAATGAATATATTGAATTCAGCTAATAATAAACAATTGTACATTGAACCAAACACAAATGTCTTCTCTGTAAAAGCGGGTGTCCTTATTTTCACTTAGACAATCAACAAAAGATTTCATGTATTTGTGTATATATAAAGCTGTACATTCAAGTGACGGTGGGTGCTCACGCAGCCTCCATAGCTAAGAAATCCATCTACATTATTTGGTACATTATTTGACTGTATATAGTCACATGATTTTTTTTATCCAATTGTTTTGTGCAGCAACCTCACAGAGACCTGATGGTGGGGGGGTGGCACAATGGCTAATGTGATAAAAGTGCATTATGGACTCAACTGGGCTCAGAGAGCATCAGGGCTGAACTAACATGAGCTGGTAGATAGGACACAAACACCTGACACATCAGTTAACGCTCCTCTCAGCAGGACCCTGCTCCAAGCCTGCCAAAGCCAATCACATCTCACACAGGCTGACCCCCAGTGCTGGCTCCTCTACTCCTATCATCTATCATTTACCAGCCTCATCTCACAAGCTGCACCTCTAGAGAGGCCTTGCCAACCATACCAGGCCTAAAAAGAGACAGCCAGGGAACATGCAAATAAGTGTTCATCTTCTATTTTCTAAATCTTTAAGTGAATATGCTTGGTTTAACCATGTGTTATACTTTCCTTAAGCATTCAGAGAGCTTGTTGTGCATATCCTCACATATTACGATATATTCCTATGATACAATACCAGCATAAACACTGGATGTATTTAGAGCTGGGACAGTAAAAATATCAGACATAGTTTTAGAAATGAGTATATCAGAGGGACAGCTTAGGTTAGATGTTTTGGGGACAAATTTAGAGAAGCAAGGTTGTGTTGGTTTGGACATGTCCAGAGGAGAGACGAGGATTATATTGGGAGAAGGATGTTGAAGATGGAGCTGCCAGGAAAGAGGAAAAGAGGAAGACCACAGAGGAGGTTTACTGATGTGGTGAGAGAGGACATGCAGGTGGTCAGTTTGATGGAGGAAGGTGCAGATGACTGGACGAAATGGAAACAGATGATCGGCTGTGGGGAACCCTAAATGAGAGCAGCTGAAAGAAGAAGAAGAAGATTGTCAGACACAGTTTTTGATGAATATCACTGTCTGATGCTATGGTGTGGCCTGTGGAGGGGCACATGTATCTTGGTATACTAACTCTGTCTCTCCTCTACTTAAAGCAGTTATGCTCTCCTTCCGGAAACACTATGCTAAAATGCTTTCATCTCTTTTTTTCCACATTTTAAGATATTTGCAAGTTATTTGCAAAATGCATTTTCTTCAGTTTTTTATGTATTGGGAAAAGAATCAGAATCTGCAGATATGTCCATCAAACTTTTTGAACATTGGTATTGGCCTATAAATCAAAATGCTTCAGTGCATCTCTAGTTACAACATGGGTGATCTCTGGAGCACAAGGCAAGGTACAGGCTTAAGGCATTTTAAGTCATGAGGGCAAGGTGTAAGACCTCCTCGTCTTTCACAAGCACATGCTCCCCAGGCTTAGCTGAAGTTTTGGCCTTTTCTTCTAGAAAAAAAGGCTAACGATAAACAGTGCAAAATCAGAAAAGTAGAGCAGTGTTCCTCTGGTAGGTTTAAATGGTAAGTTAAATAGCTGTATTTGTGTATGTTCCAAACAAAGCCATTATGTATCCAACCATTCTCCAGAGATGAATTTAACTCACCCAATCAGGCTTAATTCAATTTAGCCTGGATGATTTTGTAATGAGGATCAACGCAATACAGCCAATCAGAATAGAGTAATTTACACATACCAATCTTAGAAGCTGAAAAAAAACTTTTTTTTCAGTTTTCAAAAATGTATGGTAGCACTTATTCTACTCATTGATATGCAGGCCATGTTTCAGTGCCTAATGTGTGTTGAGGCCTAGACCTCCGAATGGCTCATTTGCCTTGCCCTATACTCTGATTTGGGCTAAAAGCAACCCAGCAGCGAATCAGCATCTTAATTAAACTGGTATTTAATTAAAAGAGCCAAGGTGTTTACATTATCTCTCCTTCTCCCTCAGATAGTGAGGAAAAGCAATTTAAAGCAGGATGGATGTTGGTGTGTAGTTAGATAGCTGTATGCAAACCGCTGCCTGTTTCTCTCTAGTGGTATGCTCTATTGGATGACATTATGGGAAATTGGCCTTGATTGGATTGATTTTGCTGTAGCAGCTCTCAGCCATTTATGAAGGCTCTGGCCTCAAAGAACAAGTATTTTAAAGAGCCCTACAGCATCTGTAATTACGTGAAATTGTCTCAAATTATATTCTTATCATAAACTACTGCACTGATTAAGTGAAGTGGAATGCGATGTTCATATTCAGCATATGTCTGGCTGTACCAGTATGGTTATGATAAGTTAACATTAATGGAAGAACAATAGCTAATGCCTCCATGACACCAGGAATATTTTTAACAAGAATAATTCAGGCATTCCTCTGCCTGCACTGCTGCACGGAAAGGCAAGACTTCTCTAATCAGACTTTTTCTTTAAACTGAAATGAAGTCAGGGATTCTCTCTAATAGGTAGTATGGTGCTCTGATGGGAAAGCTTAGGCCTGATAAGGCCTTATCTTTAGCCAATTTAATTTAAGTCCAGAGACAAAGTAGCTCAGCAGGGCAAGCTTAGCAAATATTCCTCTTATTACAAAAAAAAAAAAAAGACGGATAATTGATGGAAAAAGGTATACTTTGATTCTTAGTGCAAAATCTGGTAATAATGTTTTATCAGTAAGTTGAATTATTAATAACAATAGCACCACTCTCTTTTTTTCCAACAAGCATGTACTGAATGTTACTGCTATTTATGCTATTGTTAGATGCTGTTGTTTTTTAAGCATCTCAATTTGCCAAAGGTTTTCCATTTTGCTCTTCCAAAGTGAGCAGAGTGAGGTGAGTGGTTGTGTTTTTGCACTGCAACTCAGAAATCATGGCTTCAGAGCATGTACTGGGCTCTCTTTTTGGCTCTGACAACACAGAGAAGAGAATGGTGGAGATGACAGTTAGGCAGAGCTGCCAGAACAACACCACGGTGCATTACACTTGGCTCAGGGTCAACTGCCTGATGTTCTACATCATATCATCATGAGTGGATGCAATCAGCCCTGCGAAAGGGCACAGGCATCAACTCACTGAAGCACAACGTCACAATTAGAGCGGCACAGCCCATCCTAAAAACAAAACCCAGGGAGCTGTTAATTAACACCATTGAGAGGCTGTAACTTCAGAGAATTTGTGTGTGTTTGGTCTGAGTGTGTGTGTGAGTGAAAGCTTCTTGTGAGAGTTAATGTGTGTCATAGACATTTACCTCTGCCCTTCACAGTTCATTTCTCTCCTTCTGTTTCTCATCCCCGGTCTCTGGGCTGTGGACTGATTATATTCCATAACAAAGTGAGAGGCACTCTTAATGCACACTACTGCTTCCCCACTGAGAATCATTATCTGAACCCCCCCATGATAATCCTAAAGGTCAGACAGATTCCTCTAGACTGACAGACCACTCCAGCGGGTCACTAACTCATAAAAATGAATCCCTCCACTCCATTGTCAACCACAGAAGCTTCTTTTGTGGAGATCATAAATGTGAACACATTAGAGAAGCTCCCTGTTCTCCTCAACACAGATATGGCTTGAAAGAGGTTTCTTTTATAACAACAATGAAATCGCTCAAAGGCAGGCAAATTTTAAATTGCAAGGCTTCCGAGCTGCTTTATCAACGGCAGATATCTTTAATAACAAATGCTCACAAATGCATTTTTTACTAACAAGTGTGGCGGGTTGGGCAAGCTTAATAGAACCTTGGCAAAAATCCCATTTTATCTAATGAATTAAGGCTGCAGTTTAGTGTACAATATAAAATCGAGTTTCTATCTGGTTTCTATAGTTTATCGGAAAGGTAGCTAAAGGAGGCTCATGCCTAGTTACAGTTGCCCAGCTAAGATCACATTATCACTTATTTGGGAAACTAAATAAAGTGGAAACAGTCAAATACCATGTGCTGAGTTTGTATATGATGATCACAAAATGAAGTCTTAAAGTAACAATGAACAGGCCAGAAACAAACATGGCTGGATCTTCCAGTCGCACAATTATCCAATAAAAAAGATCTTTTGTTCTTTTTAATTACAGGAAAAGTTTTAGGTTATATCATCATATTTCCAGAATGAGAATGCCTCCAAAGATATGTTTAGAGCTTTATAAACCAGCTTAACAAAAGGTGCCAATATTTATGGTGCTCACAGTTTTACATCCTACCAGTTTTTGTAATGTAGGTATTGCCCTTTATGGTTGACCAAATTAAGGCATTGATTTTATAAAAAGAAACATGGATTTAGAAATGACCACATACTAAAAAATAAATGCAATCAATTAATTATTCCATAAAAAGTCATAGCAGTGGTAGATATATTGTAATTATAGACGTATCAAAGTCCCAAAAAAATAAAAGGTTAACATTTTAAAAGACTTTCTGATGGAAAAAATGTTAACGTTGCATTCTGACTTCAATGAACTGCTGACATTATTGTGTCACCTCTTGGTAAGGATATTTTTTAAAAGAAAATAATACATATGAACACTGGTGAATGGCTGAAATCACTTTCATTTCAAGAAAAAACAAGCTGTTCCCCAGTGAGATTTGTATCTCCAGGCTAAACAGGCAGAAACATTTCTGCAAGCAAGCATAGAATCTCTCCTTTTCTCTCTCTCTCTCTTTACCTCTAGCTATCCAAGAGGTAAAGCCTAGGTTTTATGAATGTTTTTGTATGCTTGAATTGCTTCGTGGGTTTTCATTTTGATGTTTTCTTCCTTTATTCAGTGTGTCATTAAAGTAGGCTATAATTTTCTGCCAGACGGGGCCATTCAACAGACTCTTAGGGTTTGGGCTGAGAATTTGCATTCATAATTGTTTTCTTTTTTCAGCCATAAATCAGAAAAGGTTGGAATGGCATTGAGAAAAGGCACAGTGCTTATTAAATTTACTTTGACTTCTATTTCATTCAAGACAGCATGAACCCGAGATATTTCTTCCTGCCAAACACCTTAAAGTCTGAAACAGTATAGAATAACCAAAGACACATTTTTGATTTCAGAATTTTTCACACATTCTCTGTTGGGAAAGGTCAGAAATTCAAGCTAGGCAGTCCAGTGCTCATACCCACTACCCAGACATGCTTTTGTAAGGTGTTCAGAATGTGGTTTAGCATTGTGTTGCTGAAAAATGCATGAACATTCCTGGAAATTATGTCATATTGAAGGCAGCATATGTTGCTGTAAAATTGTAAAATCTCAATGTACTTTTTTTTGCATTAATTCTGCAATCACAGAAGTACTGTGAGAAGAACTACCTTTGCCAAGGGCACTGACACAAGCCTACTGCATGGCAGATACTGGTTTTGTTTTGACGATTACAGTAAAGATCCTTTTTTTGACCCTGGTCTGGATTACACATCCTCCTCTTTTTCTAAAAAAAAATAGATTTGGAATATTGATTAATCTGATTACATATTTTCATTGTATGATGGTCCATCCCAGATGCCCCATGGACGTCAGTGCTGTTTCTGGATATAACTACATTGTCTTGCATAGTAAATGGGCATTTGCAAACCTTCCTCTGTAATTTAGTGCTTGTAAAAGGTTTGTTAGAGTAATCCCTTACCCATTTGGTTCTATCAGCTATTGATTAATGGTGGTTCCTAATTAAGTACTGTATGAGTGATTGAAGATCATGGGTGTTTAGTTTGGGATTGAGCCCTTGCCTCATATGCATTGAAAGTTCTCCAAATTTCATGAATTTTTAATGCTACATTGAGGAACATTTTTTTCAAACATTTTCACACAAATGCTTTTTTGCTTGTTTTTTGGATACTGCTTTTTTGCCAAATACTACTAATACCCTGTTATATCACCTGTTTGCATCACATGATCATTTAAGTTTTCACCTTGTTACTAGGTGTTTTGGGGATTTTGCATTTTTGGAATGTGTTCAGGGTGGAAATGTGGGAATGGATGCAAACTAATGAAAGGAAGTTGAGATTAGTCTAAGTAAACATATGAATCCCTGCGTTTTTATTTTCCATACTGTCCCTACTTGTTTTATTTTGGAGTTCAAATTTATTCTTCACAGTTACATGAGTTTACATGTTCAGGGCTGAATTTTGATCTTCCAAATTGAATAAATCTTAAGTGTAAATTTGAAGTAAACTATAATACTTATAGTATTATGCTATAACACTATAATGTCAAAATATCTGAAATGCTGCATGGTAGAGAGTAATTGAGCTGCGCTGATAACATTTCAAATCATTAAATAAACAATTCAAATCATTAAAAACAAATTCATTTTGGGGAAATTTATATTGATACATATAAAATTGCTTTCCTGTTTTTCCACGACATATTCTGCATTTCATTTGGGTAATAATTTCCATATAATGAACATTACAACATAATAAATAATTAATAGTTGTCTCGAAACATGTTTGGACAAATCATCATTGTAAAAGCTTGTCTCAATCTTGTGTTATTGTAAAATCTAGTATCCAAAATGTTAACTACATAGATGGGCCAAAAAAACATTAGTCTTACTACTCAGTGGAGATGTGAAAACTTAATTTTAATAGTTAACTTTAATAGAATTTTGATATCTGTTTTCTGAGTACATTTTTATGTGCAGTATGTATTTAGGTGCTCCAGCTTTAACATAGGTCTTAACAATGATTTAATCATCCATTTGTAAGATCTAAAATTGATCTAAAGCGTGATGGAGGCCATGGATGAGGGAGACGAGTGGTCATCTGAAATAATGAAAAGATTAGCCTGAGAATTCTCAATTATTTAAGATTCTAGCCTCATCTAATCACACTGATTTCTCTGCTTTCTGGGTTAAGGAGACAAAAAGGCTGAGACACGCCATTAGAGTACCATCTCAAAGGAAACCTTTTCTTTTTTAGTAACCCCATTAGCACAGACCACTTAAATGGATTAAAAAGCAAAACCTCAGATACTTTAACCATTATACAATGATAAATCCAGTAGCACAACGTCAGTTCACCAGCATGTTTGAAATGCCAAGCTCAGGTTGAGCTGAGCATTATAATGAGTGTTATAATGTAGAGTAAGCACTGAAATGACTGGCATACATGTTTTATGTACAAGTTTATGAGCAAGGATCTCCGACAATAGTTGTCAAAGTGTTGCTCCTCTGGGACTGAACTAGCCTTTTGATCTGTTTATCATTTTGAATGGGAAATAATATATATCTTCTTTCTGCCTTGAAGCAAATAAATCACTTCAGTTACTGGCAATTGGATGTCTGAGAACACAAATGTATGTTGCTGTTCATTACCTATGTAGGGCAAAATCTGATCTATGATTTTATGCTCTGTAAGATTTTTGCCCTGCCCCTGGAGAAGCTTGCTGTACCTCTACATCTTATATACAGTTATCTTCAACAGCTGGCAGCGGTGGCCTAGTGGTTAGGGCGTTGGCCACATGATCGGAGGATCGGGGGTTTGAACTGGTTTAATGGATGGATGGATGGATCTTCAACAGCTTAAACTCTTAACTGGTCAAAATAAATTTCTCCATTCATCCACAGACCCTCAAATAATGGAGGAAATAGAGCACTAGAAAGCTAGGTAGCAAGTGTATTGTATAATTTCATAGGCAACTTTAATATTATTATTTAAAAAAAAAAAACTTTTAGTAAAAAACAGTTTCTAACTAACTAAGATCTCAGTGACTTTGATCATCCATATCCCTCTGTACAACAAAAATTTCCATGACAGTAATGTGGTTTCCGTGAAGTCAGAATACATCGTCATTAAAGTGTAGTTACTTAAATTCTGCAGTGACACCATGCAGTTCAGACCTAAAAACATTACAACTACAAATGAAATGATCAAATTATATTTGGAGGAGTAATTCTACATCTTGAGTAACTGAAGTTATTAGTCATTATGAGCAAAATAAGAAACTGCAATACTACAATGAGCTGCACTTAGATTTTACTCTTACATAATTGCATGATTTTAAGCAATGCCAGCCCTGTTCTCTGAGCAGAAGTCAGTAGCCAGCAGGACTCTTAGGGACTGATGAGCTGCAGGACTTGGAATTATTTAAGTTCTTGTCCAACTTCTGCTCAACATCTCCCACTGCATGTGTGAGGTCCTGGATAACACAGAAAGGAAAATGTGATATAAAACAATAATGTGCATAAGGCACACAATGCATTGTGATGTGGGACTCATGAGGGCTGATTTAATCTAAGATGATTTTATTTATGTTTCAAATGATTTTCTTATTATTTACTATTCCAAGCTACATGTAAAAGACAGAAGGCAGACCATATTTGGCGTTTAACTAATACATTTTTACATTTTTAGTATATTTTTAGTTTGTTATAGGACTTGAAATATGTGTGCAAAAAGGTGTGCAATGTGCATTTCTCTTATATCTCAATAACTACACATTTTTTAAAAGTAATGACGTTACATTTGGTATTATACTATATGTAACACTTTTAAGAGTCTTGTTCTGAGAATGAAACATAATCTATTATTAACTCAGTTACATAACTGAGATAAATTTGATCTATAATCAAAGCAGACATTAACTACTTTGTGATTAATTGCATCAAAAAATAAGGCTATATTGATTTTGCTTCTTTATTTACAGTTCCTCCTTACCTTAGTTTTAATTTCTCTCATCATCCATCCATCCATCCATTATCTGCCGCTTGTCCCAAACGGGGTCGCGGGGGAGTGCTGGTGTCCAACCCAGAGCACACAGGGCGAGGACGGGGGACGCACCCTGGACAGGTCGCCAGCCCATCGCAGGGAGTTTCTCTCATCATCTTCTAGCAATTAAGAATAACTAGGTCCATTATAAGGCTGCCTTCCCGTCCTATTGGGATGATGGTAAATATCATCCAATTGCACATGAACACTGCCTCAAGTTGTAGATTTGACTGGGAAATTTGTAGATCATTTCTGATTTATCCTACCCTCACATAATGGAGATTTCACATAATATACCTTAAGTTTTTTGTTGTTGGTGCGAAACAAAAAATGATGGATGCTTACTTGTAGATAAAAGTAACAAAATAAATGATGATGTGCATAAATATCAGCGAATATAATGTTAACAGTTTGGCACGGTACAGGCAGAGGGGTCCTGATCATTTGCTGTGAACAGAAGGATAAAAAGAGAAATTACTCTCCTGACAAATGCAAAACTGTTAAAGTGCTTTTTGTGTAGAAGTCAAAATTCTAGTTTGCATTTGACCACAACTTGTGTCTTGCCAAATGAATGCACACAGTGCTATGAAATGTTTCATGTTATCACACACCAGTGGGTTTCCAGCTCCAGTCCTGAGACCAAATGTCCTGCACTCATCATCCGCTTCATCAGAAACCGTCAGCTCTTCATGAGCTGGATCAGGTGTGTTTGAGGCAGATAATATCTTAGACTGTGCAAAAGGTCCCAAACAATGGCATTATAACAGACCTTTGCCATTTTCCAGATTTCTTAACTAAGTGCAAGATCATGAAGTTAAATAACACATTTGAAATGTTCTAAACAGTTTGTATTAAATTCACTGTTCATATTGATCTTGCACTGAGGGAAGGATTAAGTAGGCTTAAGTGAAAATACACATAGCTGCTTCAGATTATTTAAACTGGTTCCAGAGTCATGCAATGGAACAAAATATAAGCTTCTGATATGTATTACCAACAGGAATAGTTCCACAGCCAGAAAAAAACTATAGTTCTGAAAGGAAATTATGCAGTTCTGCTAACTCAGTTCAAGTCAAACACTGCAGTATTTTCAGAAACTGTAAGATAACTATACTTTTCTGAAACCTTCTTCACTTAAAATGCACTGCACTGTAACATGCTGCAATATTGGTCTCCCCATCCCCATTTGAGCACTTGTGCATTTGTCTAATTGGTCATTTTCAGACAGTATACTCTAAGCTGCAGCTTTCTCATTTAAAATATTCCTTGCCTAGCCTCATCAAATTATCCTCTGTAATTTTTAACCAACTTGCTCCAGCCTTAAAAACTCATCTATGTGACCTTAAACCCATGCAATCTTTCTAATTAACATTGCATAACATAGATGACTAAACACTAATTACATAGAGCTGGCTAATGGATGAACAGATTTCCCCCCTTACAACTGTAGCACTTAATACATCATAGTTTTACAGATGTAACCTTCAGGTCTGTACAGAATCCTTACCACCAACCCCCCAAAAAAAATGTAGTTGTGAAGGCCCAAACCTCAAATCCCAACGCAATGCTACATTAATGTATGCTAGCAAATAATGTGGTCGTAAAACCAGGTCCAGATGTTAATAATCTTCATCTTCAGGGTACCTACACATGTCAGGTTATCTTTTACAGCCTGAAGCATTTGTTCGTAAGCAGAAATATGTGCATAGGTCTGCTGCAACCCTTATAAATCATGACCTTAGGCGTTGAGCCATTTGCATACAGGTAATGGAATATTCAAATGTGCCAGAGCACTTGTAGATGGAGCAGCAGAGTCAATAATGATGACACAAAGCCCTGAGAGGAACCTAGGTGATTAATGGAGAATGAATATGAGTCTCAGGAACCTTACACACCACACTGGCCAGGAAAGTGGGTCAGACTCACAGGTTAACACTCCGCCAGAGCCGCAGAACACAGAACTCTTCTGCCTTTGAGTTGCTAAAGTGAGAAACATGAAGTGGCAATGAGATCAAGGGGAGCCATCTAACATTTTTGCTGTGCTTTGGGAGAGGAGAGAGCGTCACCTTGCCCTCGTTTCTCACAGTGCTGTATTGAATACCCTTTAGAAGACTCCATATTGTGTGTATACTTTCAAAACTTTTGAGAAACTTTTTTTTTGTAAGGATTATGATATTAAATCTCTGCACCAGTACAGAAAATTCTGTGGGTGAGACACATTTTCAGTTTACAGATGTAACAGTGAGGTTATTTTAAAAAGTAAGCAGAGAAACTGAATGATTACTTCCAAAATCAGACTTACTTACCTTCCAGTGTGTTTGAATCATTTGATGGGAGCACACCTGAAGCACCACGGAGTAAAATTCACAGACACTGCTTTACAAAAAATTATATGGTCAGATGAGTCATCCATTACCATGAAATCCACAAGTGGGTAAGTGTGTGTGTGGTGAACCATATACAGCTGATATTGGGGTATACTGGGGTATTTTTGTTAATATGCTTTGTGTCCCCTCAGAGGGAAGGGTTGAAAGGTTTATATCTTGATGGGTCACAGAACGGTTTGTTGAATACAGAAATCATTTAAATCATATGCTCTGGACTTCACAGTCACAGATCTGAAGCCAAATAAGCACCTGTGGGTGATTCTGAACTGACATGCTATGCAGTGCTGTTCACCAACCTGATGAACGCCATCTGAATGAAAAGTCTTTTACAAAATGGTTTTCTGTTCATCTATTTTATATGATAAAGTGCACTGAAATTTGTGACAGTTTTACTAGAACAATGCCTTTTTTTATTGCATATACTAGGGTTACAGATAAAATACTTCCCTCTTTTTAAGCGTTTGAATGTGTTTGTATTATTTATGTATTTGGCTTAAGGTGACTTTTATCAAAAGATGACTATTGATGGTCATGATTATTTAGATGGTCTTTATAAAAGAGACCTGTAGGCGTAGAACAGTAATAATGCCTCAATCTAACAACATAATGCCATTCCATATATTTCATTATGCTCCTCTCATTGCTGGAGAAATTAATTGTTACCATATTTTAGGCCTGCACACTAATAAGATAATTGTCTGATTACAGTGATTTAAGCAGACTGCAATTACCTTCCACAGTTGTTCTTCATATTTTCATGTCAACACTTACAGAAATTATGTGGATGTGTTTCATCTCTTGAGCAAAGAAGAGGAAAGATAGAAAAAAGAAAACATTTATAGACACTTAAAAAAAATTAAATCTAACTTCTGACTGGTCCTCTAACACCTTTAGCGAGGAACAGTGAGTCTTCCTCATACCATACCAACCACAAGCATGTCCTCTCTTACCAAATCCATAAACCTCCTCTTTGGTCTTCCTCTTCTCCTCTTGCCAGGCAAATCCATCAATATCCTTAATATAATTTTCTCAGTTTACTCCTCATCTTTGCTCTGCACATGTCCAAAACAACTAAATCTCACTACTCTGAGTCTGTGTCCAACTTGTCCAACTGTCAACTTCCCTTTCTCTCTCGCTGGTACCCATCTGTCACAGATCACTCTTGCCACTCTTCTCCACCCATTCCAACCTGCCTACACTCTCTTCTTTCCTTCTCCACAGTCCACATCACTCTGGCCATTTGCCACCTCTATTAACTGTATCCTAACCACTCTGCTGTCCTCCCTTTCATTCATACTCATGTATTCTGTCTTTATCATACTGTGTATTACCATAATTCTTGAAAATCGCTGGAGGGGAGCAGTGTAATATTTGTTTATTTGAGCTCAAGCTATTTTTTTCCTTGTTTGGGAGCTATTAAGCATCGACAGCCATTTATCGCAATTATTTGCCAGAAAACCACAGTTTGATTGTTTAAAATGTCCCAGTAAAACTATCTGACCAGGTAGAGAATCTTTTTTAAAGAAATGGCTCTAATTGGGTTTTCAAACCCTGATACTAAACATTTACGTTTACATTTACATAGCAGATTCATTAAAGTACAGTGGAACCTCTGGTCATGACCATAATTTCTTCTAAAACTCTGGATGCGGCCCGATTTGGATGTGACCCAAATGTAATTTCCCCATATGATTGTATGTAAATATGATTAATCCATTCCAGACCATACAAAGTGTTTGTAAAAAAAATTGTAATAAAGATTTTTAAGCACAAAAATAGTTAATTATACCAAAGAATACAGAGTGTAATATTAAACTAAATGTTAAAAACATTGAATAACACAGAGAAAACTAAGATGGTAAGAGTTCGTGCTAGACCAAATTCACAGAGAATGAATGCACGTCTGTAGAGTGGAGTGAGATGAGCCTCATAAGGCTGATCAGACACCAGAAGTCCCATCCATTTGGGACCATCTGTAGGGTTTTTTCAGCCTGATTTCTATACGTTGTAAAGTTCAAAGCAACACAAGCAGAAATAAGACACAACATGGTAAGTAAAAGTCCACTGTTCATCAATCTTGACACCCAATTCTCTCAAAACTTTGGTTGGGAAGAGAGATGAAAAGGCTGTTTTTATAGCAGCATTGTAAGAGATACATTGTTGGGTGTGATGACCAGTAAGTCAGTCCTTGAGATATTAAGTTAAAGATTGAGATATTGGAGAGACACAACAGGTACAACAAAGGCAGCAACAATGAGGTATTGAGGGATTATCACTGGACCACTACAACAGCTAGAATTCTTCATATAGTTACTTCAGGATTATCATTCTGAGGTCCATCACTGCCTGAGGGAAAAAAGCCTGAGAAAGCATTCAGGAGGAAAAGAAGTTTTTTATGTTTAAATCAACCAGAAATCCTTTTGTGTAGGACTGTGGTATTTTAAAGTTCTGACTATCTGTTAGGCCTTTACATTTGAGTATCTACAGCATAGGCATTTACCTGCTTCAATGAACTGATGCCTTGTTGTATGCACACTTCAGTACCACAGATGCTGTTGGCGTGTTTGGCAGATTGCTCAAAGAATGGCCCAGTCACATAACAGTAGCTTCCCTAGACAAAACCTGAAGCCATTTATCAGCTACATTTAAAAGGACAGAAAACGAATAGCCCAGACCTAAGCAGCTTACATGCACTATTGGCTGTCTTGATTAGACAGGAATTAATTTTCACTGGGCAGTAGGTCTCGGCAGAACATCTTAGTGGTTTTCTTCTTTAAGACTGTCGAGGATCTCCAGACGGCAATTTAATCCTTTAGCTCCTGAAGCCTTGCTGCTTCAGATTTTACTGAGGCCGGTCGCTGGAGGCAGCAGCATTAAAGCACAGCTCCTTCAGAGTGTCTCATCGGCCGCTGGTGCGGTAGCATGCAGATGAGGCCAGATGGCAGGAGGCCCCTGCTGAGGCCTTGTCAGGTGAGCACTGGAATTCTCAATGAAGGAGGGTGAAGAGATGGTGGAAAGGGAGGGAGACAGGTACTGCCTTTGCTCAACTCAGCCAACCTGACAGCTATTTGAGAAAAAAAAGCTTGCTGGCAGCGAGGATGCAAGGCCCCTGGACACCGCAACGCGTCTCTCTCTATTTGGTCTCACAGCAGAACTAACAGGGGATGACTGGAGGAGCTGTGCAGCAGGGCCCTCACCACACACTTGTGAGGAAGGGAATCAAAAGCTGGATGTGAAACACTTGCAAAAATACCTGAGATTTACAGGATTTACAGCTTAAGATTTAACCCTTTCACTGAGGAAATGGTTAGAATGGAAAATTATTTATGGTGGCTGTAACAGATAGTGGGTCAAAACACTGGTATCATGTGTTTAATTTTGAATTTGTTTAATACTATAAAGTATGCTTTAAAGTATTTCTTTTGGCTGCTCCCTTTTAGGGGTCACCACAGTAGATCAAACCAACTGCCTGCATGTCCTCTCTAACAACATCCATAAACCTCCTCTTTGATTTTCATCTTTTCCTCTTTCCAAGCAGCTCTATCTTTAACATCCTTATCCCTATATAATCCTCGTCTCTCCTCTGGACATGTCCAAGCCAACATAACCTTGCTTCTCTAACTTTATCTTCAAAACATCTTCCCTGAGCTGTCCCTCTAATAAACTAATTTCCTGTCCATCCTTGTCACTCTCAATAAAAGTTTTAGCATCGTTATTTCTGTCTTTTCATCAGCGTCACTGTCTCCAAACCGTATAACATAGCTGGTCTCACTACCTTTTGAAACAATACACTCTACATGCCAGCCAATCAGAACTGAGGTCAAATATCAGTCTTATAGACAAAAGAAGAAAAACTATCTCTTTAAAAACAAGGAAATAGTAGTCCATCCCTCCATCCATCCATCCATCCATCATGCTTACCGTTCATCCAAACTAAGGTTGTGAGGGGTGCTGGTGCTTATCCCAGTGACCCCAGAGAGAAAAATAAAATGCAAGGTTATGTGTGGCTCAGCAGACTTGGGTTAGATTTGTGCCATGATGTTGTAGGAGCATGCATGTATTAACCTGTAGGGCACTGCAATATAGCTAGTGAGAGTGGAGCTCCATCAGAGTAAATTGTCGGCCTGTGGGCAGTATAATCAGGAGCAGTTCAGTACTTATGTGATAAGTTTTAACAAAGAACACTTGGATTGTACCTTAATTTGGTGGAAGCTGGATGACTGGCAGGATGATAATATATCATTTTCATTATAACCTCTACCATCTTCAAGTTGGCAATTTACTGTTTGTTCTTTTACTTCAAACTGTTAAAAAAACAGACTTTCTATATATTTCTTATGTGCTCTTTCAAAGGCTAGCATTTTTTGCTTTGTGTACTCCTGCAGGAATTATCATCATTCAAGACAGATCTACTTTTATATTTACAAGATAAGAATAATTACTTTGAATGTGCTGTACATTCCCATAAGCTGTTTGCTAAAGCCAGTGGCAGCTGGCATTAGTAAGGAGAGGAAATGTAGTCAGTTTTAATGTATAGCCAGCTCTGAACATGTGGGCCAGGGCACCAGAGTGGTGTCCCCTGCTGCAGATTTAGGCAGGGAATTTTCATTATTCAGGATTATTTTAACCAAAGGTGACTGCCCTTACATCTACTGGCCCAGCAATTAATCGAAAAGATTTCAAAGGGCACAGAGGTAGATCCCCTGATACAGCCATCCACTTTATCTTAGCCAGCAGAGAAACTCTGCAGCACAGACAATGATTTAGTATCTGGGCCTAGAGAAAAGGTCATAGCTCTCTGTATCACTGCAGTGGACCCCCCTGAAAATACTCATAGCCTCAGCTCTGGGCCCATCTTCAGCAACTATCTCCAAGAAGGAGTGATGATCTCAGATCAGCTTTCCCTTGTGGAAACAGATCTTTCTGAGAAAAAAAAAACTGTCCCGGAAACAGTAATACTGCTTCAAAATGACTTTGAAATACAAGCCCAAACCACCCTGACTGTCATGACCCATGTTGCCCCACTACATTTCTTTTAGTCCACAGAAGCATGTATTTTTTTGCTATCACTCTCAGCATCTCAATTTGACAGTTTTTTCATTGTCAAAGTTATACATTTGTACATATACGCATTCATAATCTATGATTGTCTGGTGTGCTGAATATTTTAGGTTATACTTTTGCTTTATACCAGGCTCTGACGCATTCTTGCTCACCCTTGATATTTTTACCTGGCTCCTGTCATAGACTTAAAAGCTGGGTCACAGCATTTATCAAGGATCATTTTCAGTCATCTTGCTATAGTTTTTAGTCCAAAGAAAATGCAATTGGTTTGAATCATTTCTAAAAGGGGAAAACAGGGGGCACTCTGTGATCCCTGAACGCTGAATGATAATGCTCTAATAATGACAGAAACCTTAAAAAAATTCACTTGCAATTTTTTTTGCATCAGATATACTGAGGATGACCAACCACCTGTCAACCTGATTAGATCGGGCGTATAAAAAAACAATATATAATGAACAGAAGGTCATTTTGGCTGGTCTCTTCTTTTAGCAATATTTTGTGCCATGAAATCTGAATTTTTCTAACTTTCTTGGAACTTAGAAATTGGTTGTGCAGTCATGGCCAATAGAATAACACAAATATTAATTTTCACAAAGTGTGTTGCTTCTGCTTTTATAATGGCAATTAGCATTTCCACTGCATTTTAGCCACAAAAGGTATCTGCACACAAAGTGAGGTGAAGACTTTTGGAGGCCACTTCTCTCCAAGAAATACTTCAAGGACAGACTGATATTCTGCAAAAGGCACAGGGATTGGACTGCTGAGGACTGGGGTAAAGTCACCATCACTCCTGCATCATGCCAACAGTGAAGCATCCTGAGACCATTCATTTGTAGGGTTGCTTCTCAGCCAAGGGTGTGGGCAACAACACAGCCGTGAATAAAGCTCGGTTCCAAAACCTCCACTGAAAGCAACTTCTTTCAAAAATGGAAGTGTTAACCATTTATTGTCATCAATCAACAAAATGCAGTGAATGAACAAAAGAGAAATCTGAATCAAATCAATATTTGGTGTGACCACCCTTTGCCTTCAAAACAGCATCAATTCTTCTAGGTACACTTGCACACAGTTTTTGAAGGAACTCAGCTGGTAGGTTGTTCCAGACATGTCTGTGTTTCAACCTCTGTGTGACATTGATGATCATCAGCACCTGTTTGGTCAAATTGGTTGATCATACACCGACTATAATCCTACAGAATCCCTGACTTTGTGCAAGTGTACCTAGAAGAATTGATGGTTTGAAGGCAAAAGGTATTAACACCAAATATTGATTTGATTTAGATTTTTCTTTTGTTCACTCACTTTGCATTTTGTAAATTAATAAAAATAAACAATCATTATTGATTTTTCTAAAAGCATTCTTTGTTTACAGCATTTTTCACACATGCCTAAAACTTTTGCACAGTACTGTATATATATATATATATCAAAACATATGTCCAGACATTAAAAATTAGGGTTTCTAAACTCATGCCTGTCATTTTAAACATGTCATGTCTAAGGGCTACTCAGCTTTCATACTTTTATAAAAGTCAAGGCTTCTGTTTTCGGACCAAATCTTTTTAAAATGCATGAAGTGAAGTTTGTTTGAGGGATAATTTAGTATTGTTATCAACATTCATCATGCAGACTCTGCTCGGCTCCCTCAAGGCAAAGGCTACACACCAGAAGCAGCATCAAGTGCTCTAATCAAACTCCTCTCATCCATTCAAAAGTGCTCTGGAGAATTTTTCACCCTGTTTGAAAAGGAATCGATTAGGTGGTTTGCTGTGGCTTTGAAATTGAATTGATATGTTAGGCCTCTTATGAACAAATATAAGTAGAATTGGGAATACAACTGTGGAGAGAAATGAAATTGGATTGTTTATTTCGAATAGATGAGATACTAAATCAAGCACTGCATTGCTACCACTCAATATGTGCCAAGGATACATGTAGATAAAATAATCCACAGAATAGAAAGAAAGAAAGAAAGAAAGAAAGAAAGATGTGTAAAACCATTTTAAAGTGAATTCATTTGTATCAGAAGTAAATAGTAAATTAGTTCTGCTGACAACAGTGTTTCTAGCTAATTTTTATAATTATGAGATATCTAACCATTTTTTTTTTTAGTTTGTTGAATTGTTTACTCTTTAATATGTACTGTTTGCATGCAAAAAAATATTATTTTTAATCAAAAAATAAAAAATGTCTTGACCTGAATTCAGTCTTCATGTGGAGTGTGGTGAGATCTACCCTGATGGCTCTCTGAGCTTGAGCAAAATGATTCCCAGAATAAAACAGTGTTTTGAGTCATTTAGTGGTCAGCTGAATCAATACTGGAGTCTCTGAGGCAGCTGAGGCTCTGAGCCAGCCAATAAGGGAATGGCTAGTTGGAATGCAAGCTCATTTAGTTCGTTTAGCATGATGCTTTAAATCATTCAGAACTTTTGAGACCAAATGCCTCTAAATAATAGGTTTCTGGCGGTGAAATGGTTAACTACAACACATCATTATTTAATCTGAGTCTGTAGCTGTAATGTTTTGGCAAATTTATCATTGTCCAGATATTAAGATTTGTGTAAGTCTTTAGAAACATGATCACTGATTTAAATGAATCATGACATTGCATATGGTGTTCAGCCCTTCTGATAGAGACCACAGCTATTCAGAGTCACAATGGCCATAGTGCCTGCGTGTTCCATGATGGATTTATACACATTTATATGTGTCCATCTTTTCGTTCCACTGTCTGCTAGGAAGTGTTCACTTTCTCTTCATAGTGCTGTCAAACATTGCACCAGCAGGCTTTAAACTGGGCCTTGGTGCTGTATGACTCCGGCACTGTCTGAAGCCTCATTACATGCTCTAGTTCACTGACTCTGAAAGCTTCCAGTCAATCGATGGGCTTCCTCTGAATAAGAAGCAGCAGTCAAGGATGTCGTTTTTTGCAACTAGAAACTTTAAAGTTTTCCAAGTGAGGTAAAACGGTTCTGGTGGAGTGACTAATCGGTAGACGAAAAACTTTTCTGTAAAGATCCATTCTGCATAATAGATGACATTTTACCCCAGTGAATGGTTTCTGGACTGTAGCAGTGTGTTTTCTTCCAAATATACTGCAAATGTGAGATATGGAACCACAACAGGCATACAAAATATATTCCAACAGGAAAGAGATTATTGCTGCTTGAAGAAAATCTCCTAAAAGGTCATATTTCTAGGTAAGAAAAACATTCTTTAAATTCTTTTAATGTAATTCAAGGTAAGTTTGTATTATTTCAATTAATCCCAACTTTACCAATGCATTTTGAAATAGCTTTAAATTTGTAAAAAAAGAAACAAAGAATCAAAGTTTTTGGAACATTTCGAATCTGAGTACTTAACCACATTTCCAGCAGTTGTGCTAGCTATGTTTTTCCATTTTCCATTTTTTTCTCAGCCTCAAAATGGCATGCTTTATCCTAATAGACAGCCATCTGCTATTCTAACTGAGAGCAGATATAAAAAACTATTAACAGTTTAAACAATCACTATAACATGACACACCTGAATGACAAACACCTGGCAGACTCTCATGTGCTAATACATCTGCTCCCTTAAAAAGCTGAGTGGTCAGATACACAAGGCACTATTTTCTGTCTTCACATATCTAGATGTACATTTAAAAAATTAAAGATGTTGTTCCTGCTGCAATAATAATCCCTTGGGATCTTAGTTACACTATAGATATGCTAAATTCCCACCATTTCTTTTCTTCTCCCTAGTTCATCTCTTAATCTACCAACAAAGCTTGTCTCTCTCACCAGATGTAACTGAAATAGAGAGTGTAGTGACCTTTGGAGAAAGCCTGACTCCCTAATGATCTCCTCATCACTCACACAGAAACATTTCTATTCCTGAGCCATGTGAGATAACAAGGCTGTGAACAGTGTCGGTGTGAAATACCTGTGGCTGAAATGTTGCGATTTTCTTTCTCAATCTTGTGGCGAGTCTGTGGCCTCTGATTTTCTGAACAGCAGGCTGGGGTTCCCTGATGGTTCTGACCTTTCCTGCACTTGATTGCACTGATACTATGTAGGAGCAAGGCATACAGGCTACTGTAGAACCTAGTTTTGTAGCTTTTAGTCTACAACGGCATTATTTGTCATTCTAAAATGGAAAGTTTGGGACTTATTTGGACTCTACAGGTCCCTGATACTGAACACAATTGAATGGGCATCTGGATTTTGGTTGAGAGTAATGATGAAAACCCTAACAACACTCTGTGATCTGCTATAACTAGGTTCAATTCATCTAGTGCCTTTCAATAAGCACTGGGAATTCCTAATGCCTAATCAAATCATACCTCCTGCTCATTTCCCACCTACTGCAGGTCATTGAGAAAGAAACAATGAAGTTTATATTTTCCTATCTAAGGCCACATGTCTATTATCTATCTGTACTGTGTATGCAGGTCTCTGAGAGAAAGGTGCAGAAAAAGAGGCTCATATCTCAGCCTTGGCTCACTGTGTGAATTCACAGAGGTGGCTTTTCATCCATCACTTCATTTCTGCGTGTTGTAAACCTCAGTGTAGCACAGGTGCAGGCGGAGAGAGCCTCAAACATATGCACTCCAGAACACTTATTCCACAAAAATATGAAAACCTGGGTTGCTCACATGCACTTGTTATCAGACGAACAGAGACTCTAAGGTTTGTGTTTTGCACAGGGGGACATTGCCGGAACTCTACATTGTTTGAAATAAAATGTGTTAACAGAAGAAGGAAAAGGAGTATTTGCATTTAATGGAAATGGGAGTAAAAAACATTTTATTTTATTTTAAGTTATATTGGAATTTTCCTGTGTGTCCAAAATGGAACTTTAACACAAACAGCAACTAAATTTTAGTTTTTAAAAAAAGTGGGAAGGAGGAGCCTTGACATTTTTGTTCCTCAAATATTTCTTAACAATATTTACAGTATGACAGAGTGCAGTTAAGCAGTATCATAAAGTTGTGTATTTGTCTGCATCAATGGTTTCGGTAGATGGTTCGTGTGAGTGCGAGGATCTTCACACTGCTTCCAGTGTATCCTGTTGAAATATACAGTACTGTGCAAAAGTTTTTGGCAGGTGTGAAAAAATGCCGTAAACAAAGAATGCTTTCAGAAATATAAATAATGATTGTTTATTTTGATCAAATTACAAAATGCAAAGTGAGCGAACAAAAGAAAAATCTAAATCAAATCAATATTTGGTGTTACTAACTTTTGCCTTCAAACCAGCATCAGTTCTTCTAGGTACACTTGCACAAAGTCAGGGATTTTGTAGGATTATAGTCGGTGTATGATCAACCAGTTTTACCAAACAGGTGCTGATAATCATTAGTGTCACACGGAGGTTGAAACACAGTCATGTTTGGAACAACCTACCAGCCCAGTTCCTTCAAAAACTGTGTGCAAGTGTACCTAGAAGAACTGATGCTGTTTTGAAGGCAAAGGGTGGTCACACCAAATATTGATTTTATTTAGATTTCTCTTTTGTTCATTCACTGCACTTTGTTGATTGATGAAAATAAACATGATTAACACTTCCATTTCTGAAAGCATTCTTTGTTTACAGCATTTTTTCACACCTGCCTAAAACTTTTGCACAGTACTGTATTTTCTAGGTAAGCAACACAAGGTAAGATGATGTGACGGAAAACTTCATTCACCAGACCTGCCACCATTTTCCATTGCTTCAAAGTCCAGCTTTGTTGCTCACATGCCCTTGTAGGTGCTTTCAGCAGTGACAGGTGTCAGAATATGCACACTGACCCGATTCGGATTCGCAATGTGTCCTGACACCTTTCTTTTATAGCCGGTTTTTACATTTTAGGAAGAGTGTGCTACAGTAGCTCTTCGGTGGGATCAGATCAGACAGGCTAACCTTAATGTCTATCAATGAGCAAAGTTACTGTTGCTGGTTTGCCGATTGTCCACTGTGCATCTGGAATACCGTAAGACCTGCTGATCTGGAGAAGCGTGTCGGGAACTGCCAGTTCACTAGCTAATTAATGTATATCCTGCTTCTTCATAGGGGCCATACAATTAATGTAATTAATTTCACATTGTGGCTCATTTGTACATTTTTACTACAACCACAAATCAGAAAAAGCAAGTATGGAAAAAAAGCAAATAAAGGAAAATCATTACTTTTATTACAATTACAGTTGCAATTTTATTTAGTTAATAATAAAATAATAATAATACATACATACATTTCTGCATGCAAGGCCTGCAACATATTCCATAAAAAGCTGGTACAGGTGCAATTTAGGGCAATTCAGGATGAAAAAATAAATAATGATGTGATTTTTAAGCAGGTGATTTTAATTATGATTTAGTATAAAAAGAGCATGCACAAAAGAATGGGCACTTTCTCTTCCTTTTCTTTCTTGATTATCCAGTGTCGACCAGAGGACGATGTGTTCCTCTTTTGACTCTTGGTTCTTCCAAAGGTTTCTTCTTCCAATTTAGGGAGTTTTTCTTCTGTCGCCTTTCTCTGTTGCGTCAAGAGCAACCATTCGTCAATAGCTGATAGAACCACTTGGGCACTTTTGCGAAGTTTGCCTACAACAGGGAGTTACATTCAGAAATGAAAAAATTACAGAGAAAAAAAGCCTAATTTTAACTATGTCCAGCAGTGATGTTGACTTCTCTGGGCTTGGAGGCATCTGGGATGGACCATCACACAGTGAAAATGTGAAATGAGGTCAGAAAAATCAGTATTCCAGATCTTTTTTGGAAGAAATGGGCGCTGTGTGCTCTGGACCAAGATAAAAAGGACCATCTAGACTGTTTTTAGCAGCAAGTCCAAAAGCCAGGGACTGCCAGGGGATAGTATGAGGTTGTGTCAGTGCCCCTGGCTAAGGTGATTTACACTCCTGTGATGGAAATATAAATGCAGAAAAGTTCACTTTTTAGAACAACATATGCTGCCAGAAACATGGCGTTACTTCGTACCCTCAGTGTAATCTTCCAAGCGCTGTGAGAAGGAGGGGCAACATTACAACGTGGTGAATGCTTTACAAACCAAACCACATGTGCTGATGATCTGAAATGCAGCAATGGATAGACATTATCAAATGAAATGAAGTTGACCTGACAATGCATGGACTATCATGTGTTCACACTTAGCGCAACGAAATCAAATTCTAAGTAAATTTAAAGATCATTGTGGGTTTTTCTTAAATTTTCTATACCCTTTCTGAGGTTTGGGGTTATATTTTATTCTTCAAAGTTACACGAGTGCTCCTAACTTATTGTTATTTGTGACACCTGTTTTTAGTTACGGTAGGACTGAGAAAAATGTTAAACAAGCACAACTGTAAGGATAACTGACTGAGTGTTGAAATAATAAATATCTGTCCTGTTCTTGGTTCAGCCAAAGAAAACCTGATTATTTCTAATGCCTGATATATGATCCACACAGCTGAGGATCCCCAGGGCAGGTATGCCTTCAGAGAAGGCCGTAATTTTTCCTCATACCTGTATTTTAAAGTCTGCACACTGCAGTGCTGTCATTTTGTTGGTCTGAAAGACATCTTGAACTGCTGACAGTACAATATATTGCACAGATGTTGTCTTTATTCCATTCCAACTATTTTTTAAATCTTATTTCTTATTATAATTTCCCATTTCTTTCCATTTCTTGTATTTCTTTTAGGCTGAACCAAGAAAGGATTTTTTGGAGTATTGAAAATATCAAACACCTTTGCATTGTCCTTATGGTTCCCCTTTCTGCTCCTACTGATTTAATGACAGTAAGGAAATGTTTCTGTGCAGTTTCTTTGCAAGGGAGAGCAAGAGTGTGCGTGTTATTTTTTAACTTTTGACCCAGATTACTACTTCTGCTCACTTCACTAAAACATTTGCTTCAGCTGTGCATGTGCTTTTGAAGCAAGATGGAAATGTTCAACTGTTTGTAGCTGTCAGTCCTATTGTTTCTTGTGTCTAAAAGCCATTCTCTCACAGCTGAATTCATAAAATATCAGCACATATTTTGTTTTTCCTCAAGGTTACTTTTTACTGAGCTGCATTGTCGTTTTTATGCTTCAGTTGCCTCTTATTTTTGTGGGCTCAGAGCGGTCCCTTGCTGCTGTATAGATAATAGGTTGGGTCTTTGAGTTTAATCCACGGTATCATTTAAGTTAAGATACCTGAGATTTGTTCGTGTGGCTTATTCTCTTTGCTGTGTATATATTTCTCAAAGGCCTTCTGTACAAGATTTAGTGTGCTCCAAAGAACAAGCATCCTTGGCTGTTTTACATTTATAACCTGCATTTCAAACAAAGAATTTCACTGGGAACTATTTTGTCTAGGTTTATCAATCTTTTATTTTCTTTTATATATTCTGTAAAAAACCCTATAAACAGAAAAAAATGTTTCCCTAAAATGTTGTCAGAAATTTTATATTTCAGAAAATGTAGATTCTGAAACAGTAGATTTCAGTTTAACCCTTTCATGGCCGATTCCTGCTGATGGGGCCAGACCGCTGTTTCTCACTCACTTGCACTGTTTTTGCACAGACAAAGCCTGGACTATCATGTGTTCACGCTTTGTGCAACAAAATCAAATTCTAATTAAATTTAAAGATCATGGGTTTGAATCCCAGACCAGTTTGTTGTCCTGAGGGACCCTTGAGCAAGGTACCATCCCCTTCATTGCTCCCTGGGCACTTTCAGTAGTTGCCCCCTGCTGCAAGTGTTTGCATGGGTAAAATGCAGAGGTTGAATTTCGTTGCTGTGCTGTGTTTCACAATGACAAGGATAGTCACATTATTTTCTTTCAATAGGAGAGCGATTCCACATCAGTTCCGATGACGGCTTGAAGCTTTGATATGAAGCTTTCACTTTAGGGAAATCCAGTATAGGAAAATAGAGCTGAAATAGAGTTTGCAGCCTATGAAACACTAAAAAAAAGATTTCTACTGGACAGCACGGTAGGTCCCTGTAGCAACATTTCTCCTCTTTCACCAACCAGTTTCTGCTAGGTTCCTTTTTGTGCAAGCAGTTGTTTGAGTTGAGTTCTGTTTGGGTACGTTTTGCTCCTGATGTTTGATGCACAGCTGTGCAGATCTTAACATGTAGCTTTGCTTTTAACTATAGATCTGTGCAACTGTGGTCGTTGCAAGCTACACTTACCCACAGCATAGCTGCCCATTTTCTTGCAAACGACAAATGACAAATTCATCTTTTGTTCACCTACAAACAAAACCACCACCAACAGTACATAAGAAAGATAAGAAGTGGCCAAGATGGGCATGAGTCAGCTCAAGCCCAAGCTATGACTAAATGATTCATTCTTAATCAGCTTTTTGAGCCTGTGACGTCCAGCTTCCTCTCTTCCATATCTGCAGTCAGTGCTGTTTTAGATTCTCGTAACAGAGAGTATGTTAAGGGACAATTTAAGCTTATTATAAATATATACAGGAAACCCTGCCTTGCTCACAATTTCACTTTATTCCCTGTGACAAAAGATCAAAAGATCTCGATCAGTTGGATTAGTCAGGTCATGCTCAAACCACTACCACTTCAAGATTTTTAATTAGTTTAAAAGTTTTGAGTCTCACTTAGAATGTCCAAGGCTTTATTTTGTTTTTTGTTTTTTTTTTATTTCTGAAACTGAGTGCTGCAGTGTAAGCTGTTGTGGGAGTTATTAGTCTTTACTTATTCATAGGTAAGTTCTCTCATCCAGCATTATGATGAACACATGACCCACCATTACTCCAGAGCAACAATGAAATTTTTAATTAACAAAAATTGTACATAGTTTTACACCACTTCAAAACTTCAAATCAGATTTACAGTGTGCATGACTGGCATATGAAAAAATACCACAGAGCTACATAAGTATTCTTCATGGCCAACCAGAGGTACTCCCATGCGATTATATAAAGTAAGAATGTGAGGACAGCATAAATATTAAAAATAGCTTTAAAAAAGTAAGAACCTTCAGGAGGCAGTCATGACTGACAGCCTATGACAGTGCAGTCATAATTTTGAGCGTCCCACCTTGAAAGAACTGCCTAAGGCCTTGCTCTCATATGGCTGTCTCACTTTGACTGATGCAATTCCCTCAAAATATGAAAAAAGAACAAAGAATCTACATCTTTGACACACCCAGTAAAATCAGAATCAGCAGCTGTACCCTAAATTCCACTGATAGATTCGTACCAACAGTGTATTGCACTTGAGAATACACTGATGCAAAAACATGTCAGTGCGTAGTTGGGGCCCTGAAAATTGTGCACATTCTCAGCAAACACTCATAAATTCATTAGACAGAAAATGGCTTCTTTTTCAGCCTTCAGCAGAGGTTTTCTAAAAAAGAATGAGTCTTCTTGGGTCTGAGCTACAGCACCGTCTACTGGACAGAAATTGCACTTGACTGCTATTAACAAAAAATGCCCCAAAGGGTTCTTAAATAGGTTTTGTTTGCTGCTGGCTTTTTTAAAACAGAAAAGGTTTGGTGGTTGGAAGATCTACAAAGCATTCTGAAACTCTGAAACGTTCTTTTCAATTACACCCACAATATTCAAAGGCGTCCACACACGCTCGTGCAGGCTACATGACGAATGCACTCATAACATCAGCTGTCAAAGACAGAAACAGACTTTTATGTCAACTCAAAGCCTGTTTTCCAGGCAAGGTCTGTGCATGATAAAATAAAAAAACACTGCTGTCTGAAGGAGATTTCATTCATCTGGCACTCAGAGATAAAAATGTTTATACTGAGTGCTCAAATTTGTTTCAGCTTTTAAAACACATCAATTTTATCTGTAAAGAAAATCCTTCTCATTTATCAATTTAAACAGGTTCCAGCAGTCTGATATTTAATGAGGCTGCCTCTTACATTTGTCTTGAAGTTGTTGGTTTCTTTTTCCCTTTTTGTGACATTTGTGTGGGTTTACACACCAGCAAAAGTCATGAGCCATTTTGGCATCAGCATTTTCTTTATTCTCTTGAGTTAACAGTCTGCACCTTTAAGACTGATATATGGAGATTGCCTCTGTTTTGATTGGTTGTACTGTATCATGCTTCATTTTGAAAGCTGCCCAGGCTGAACTGCTCCATGAACTGTCAGTGTGAATGGAATGGACTGAAGTATTGTGCGCTGAATGGGCACATATGTAAATGTTAGTTGGTTTTCAAAAGAAATACTACATTCAAAGTGGGCTGTTTTTGCAGCTTAGTTTGTCAGGGCATGTGTCTGAGAGTGAGAATTATGTTTTCAACAATGTTTACACATTGCATTCAACTGTTTAATTTCAAAAAAGGGAAAAAGTTTTTCATGATATGGGCCCTTTAAAACAAATGTTCTGTTGTGAGGCCCCATCCCCAGTGAACATCTCCAAAGGTCAATGGAAAATTTCCAGTTGTGACTTTTATTGGAGATGTGGTGCAAGCAACATAATAATGTGAAAACAGATATCACCATGGAAACGGTGACATTATTGGAGAAGTTTCAGGGGAAGTGATTTGTTTTCATGAGGGCGGGCTGGGAGGTTGTTGACTTGGTCACTGCTCCTGGAGAGAATGTCATGAGCAGTGGCTGCTCTGGGCTAATAAAGGACTTAGAATAGAATGGCACCCTATAGTGCTCTTCCAGGAAGGGCACTGACGTGGCTGTTCACTGTTTGTGGGCAAAAAGCAAAAGGAAAGGGTCTGGGTTGTGAGAGATGCTGTCAGGCCGAGGCTCTAATGAGCGTCAGGCATAAACAGGGAGCAGTAGGGTAGGCTGAAGGATGAGAGAATTCTCTCTAACACCACGTCCGTGTCCTCTTCAGCTCCTCCACTTGGCTTCTTTTAATAGCAGGATGATTCATGACGTTTTGGGAGGACTGTGGGCAACAAGTCCTTTAAAGAAGAATAGAACAGAGCGATGGAAGCAAATGCCAGAAGGTAGCCTATGCATGTTATTGTGCTGACAAATACAATTTATGTGCCTCAGCAAGTCAGATTCGTGGGTGGTGCTTATGAACATTCATATAAATGATAAAGAAATTAGGCTGATGTTTTTGGGCTAAGACGCACACATCATATGCCAAATATTTGAGCATCTCAGCTTAGGTGTTTTTTTGATGAAGTGAAAATAAGTTTAAATAGCTGTTGTGCAGTGTTGGCATGTGTTGGTCACGTTTCGTGTATGTACATGTGTATTGTAGATTAGCCTTCAATGAAAATGTCCATGAACCAACTGTGTTTATATCCATAATTGTACAAACAAAAATGTCAGACTCTGTGCCTTAATAAATGTGTATATCACATTCGGTCTAACTGGAAAACAGCTCATTTTATGCGTTTACAGATTGGCAACATGGGTAAGGATTAAGTTTAAGACTTGAATGAATTATCTCCATTCTGAAACAAACAAATCAAAGATGTTTGCTTTCAGCTGAGCCTTTTGCTGTGTATTTTCAGACTAATCCACTACATAAAACATGCAAAGCATTCTGCCCACGGTGATTTGGACCGCCCCTGAACATCCAGATTTAATGCAGATTTTATTATGTAATCAGCATCTAGTGCATATGATCAGCCTCTCTCTCTGCTATTTTCATGACACTTCTGAAAACACTCTGTGTCCTCAATCCATTTGATATCAATGCTTGAAAATGCTTGTCAGGTTGCCGTCACTCTATTTTGGCTGCTGCATATTTGCTTTGTCATCAGTCTATAAGATTGGCACCCCATTCTTGCACTGCGCCTTTTTGAATGTCAGAAAATGATGATATATATGTCTGGTGTACCCCAGCATTGATTGGGCACGGTTATACAAGGCCTATAGATCACTTGGCAGTTTCGCCATGAAGAAGTAATTGCTCTACATCACAAATCCCAAATCAATAACCATCCATCTCCAAGAGTACAGTCTTCTTATCATGCAGATTTTCTGCTTCATTTAAATGCACTCTAGTCTCAACAAAGGTAGGGCAGCACACTGGCTGTTCTTTAGTGCCTGTTATTTACAACTCTGCCTTATTTCGATGCTCCCAGAACAGCGTTTCTGAAGTCCTACACCAGTCCAGCTCTTGTCTGGTCAGCAGAATACTGTAAATGCAACGGAATCTGCAGTTTTGCTTTGCTGGATACTAAAACTAAACACGATTGTGTCCAAGTCCAAGCTTTGTCTAATAAACTCAATACTTTTAAATAAGATCTTACCCTTTAAAATGAAAATTATGCATAAATGATGCAAATAAACCAAACCTGCAGTATATTATAGTATGTTATTACTGGGATCATTATCTTTACCGTAACCTTTACTACATACATTGGGGCATAAGCTATTTAAGCTGTTTCTTTAAGTTTCTTTAGCAATTCTCATCGTTTAGGTGATCTTCTGTCCTGTTAAAATTGTTTTATCAATACATTGTTTATTCTTATTGTTTGTTTTATTAATATTTTTAATTTAATGAATACTATTCTAATTTAGTATGCACAATAGATCTAAAATGTACCAAAAACCTCTGAAAGATGCTCTACTAAATAAAGCAGCATGTTCTGTTTGCTTAATTACACCAATGACTTTGATCAGTCTTGACAGATCAATTAAGCTTAGTTCTGAAAGCCCCTCGATCCTTTTAAGGTGATGACCTGAGGAGTCAGATAAGTCTCTGCTATTTATAGTAAAGAGAAATGTGGCCAATTTTTGACAGAAAACTAAATGTATATTTACCTGAGTTTATATCCAAACTTTCTGTGACTGAAATTCAGTTCAAAAAAGATGTTAAATCGTGGAAAGTTAAAATGTCCAAAATGCGGTAGTATCAGTTAATACTTAAACATGCAGTGAGTCAAACAAGCAGCTGACTATACTAGTTTTAATTACTGAATTATCAAATAGTAGCCAATGTCAGTATTACATAAAAATTTCTGACTCCCAAATCATTTAAACTATTAGAAATTTAGAGTACTGTTTTGCTTGTGTTTATTCAAAGGTATATATACAGTGCTGTGAAAAGAGTATAATAGCATTATTTAGTCAGTCAGTCATTTTCTGCTGCTTGTCCCAAGTGGGGTGGCGCTGGAGTCCATCCCAGCTCACACAGGGCAAAGGATGAGGGACGCACCCTGGGCAGGTCGCCAGCCCATCGCAGGGAGGAGCGTGACGGGGATGGCACCTTGCTCAAGGGTACCTCAGGGCAACCTATTGGGAAGGGGTTCGAACCCCCGATCCTCTGATCATGCACCCAACGCCCTAACCACTAGGCCACCACTGCCCCCACTGTTATTTAATACAATCATTTAAAAATACAAAGATGTACATTCAGTGGTGGTGGTGGTCCATTGGTAGGTCTGTGGATCAAGAGATCACAGATTCAAGTCCCACCTCCAGCACTACCACCATTGGGTTCCTGAGCAAAAACCCTCCACCAGAAGTTCCTCCAGGGGGACTGTCCATGTAATCAGGAATTAGAAACCGCTCTGCATAAGAGCGGTTGATGAATGCTGTAAATGTATTTCATGTATAAATGTATTTAAGAAAAGCAGAATCAAATATTAAATTTCTTTTAACCTTTCCTCATGGAATCCCAGTTTAATTTTTAGCTCCTGTACAAAACCTGGTTTGGTTAATCTAAGCTTTATTAAGTTAGTTTAGGTGTGTTGCTGATGTACAGTTTACTGTGTGATGGCTCAGTGCATCAGGGAGAACTCTGGAACCAAGCCTGAGTTCTTAGAAAAGCTCATAAAATAGCAATTACTTTAAAAAGTAGTTCTTATTCTTATTACTTTATACTGAATTGATCTTTCTTTGAATTTATTCTGTTGATGTATAGTGTTACTGGGGAAAAAATGTAAACAGAAAAATCACGGTTACATTTGCACCCAATCAAACACTGCAGCTGACATCTGCAGAAGAGATGTGTCTATTTTTCCACAAATGAATGCTCTTATAGTGTGTTCAATATAATTATGTTCCGTTACCTGTGCACTGGTTTAATTCCCATAATGATCCATGTGGATACAGTCAGCAGCATCTTCTTCTGAAGAGTAATTGCAGCTTGCCTTTTTTATGGTAATGCATCAGTAGTTTAAGTTTGTTCTTTGTGAGCATTTTATCGAAAAAAAAGGAAAACAAAAAAGCAATGTAATGCTTTACGTGCTTGTGTGCTCTGGTTTTCTTCCCTCAGTCCAACTGCATGTCAGGTGAACTGAAAATGCTTAATTAAATTGAGTTTGTTTGTTTGAGCTAATGTCTTTTTTAATTTTCTCTTAATGCACCATATTAGAATATCTGCAAAAGCAAGAAATTACAGTTAAGGAAAGAAAAATTCTGCATTTACACACATGATGCAGGATTTTAGTCAGTATAATAATAAATAGTCACCATCAGAAATATATGAAAGGTTTTCAGATAATCAGCATCTGTTTGACTCTAAAATGAGGATCATTTTCTTGCTGTAGGTTCTGACTGTTCAAGTTCTTAAAGTTTTTGCTTTTAAAGTCTGGCCTAGATTTCAGGCTAGTGCAGTGTTTAAGGTCATTGAGACTCATATGCATTTCCCATTAATCACCTCAGGTCCTTTCAGGAATGTGGTATCATTACTAACGCTCTTGCCCCTAATGTGGTTTGTATGAGTTTAAGAGGTGTTGATAGAAATAACAGCAAATGCTTATTGATGGATGTTCTAGAAGGAAAGACAGCACATGTCCCACGGTACTGCAAACGTGCATTTACAATAGTGCATTCTCAAGACTCATTCTCAAGATTAGGACATTACTGTTATGCATCATCATATCAAACAAGAAAATATACTCTGTATTAGTCAGTAGACTTGAGGCAAAAACAAACTGAATGAAGCTCTTTTTTTTGGCTCCACTTTGCCAAAGGCCCAGAGTGATTTATTTCCTTCTTGGTGATATGTAAGGAACTCCACTGTTAATTTTTTCTCCCCTTCCAAATTGATTAGTGGCTGAAAAGGCTAATTCAATCCTAAAGGAGCTGCAGTTAGACAGATATTCCCCCTGAGCCTCAGGGAACTCATCCATAAAATGCGTGTGTCAGTCATGTCACTTGCTAAGTCCCAGTGCTCTCACACCCAGGGTAGCCTCTGCTAACTATTCTAGGCACACTGCCCACAGCCAGCCCTCCAAGTGTTTGCTTTTGAGGTAATTAAATAGCCTTTGATGGATAACCTTGTTGAAAAGAGAAAAGTTAAGGTAATAATAATCCAATTAGGCTTTTTATCAAGTGGAGACCAGTCGGTATACCATTTCATACATTGTAGCTAACATACAAAAAAATGACTTATAACTAGACAACCAGAAGCATACAAAATGGAAAAAGCTGTGGAGACAGGTATTTATAAATATCACATTAAGTTTCAATGTAATGGTTTGTTATCACTCTATTGTATTGCTGCTGAAAGGGAAGATTTGTTATTGTGAAACACAGCACAGCAGAATGAAATGCTGCATCCTCTGCATTTAACCCATTCACACCCTGCAGCCGCTATTTTAAGCTGCCCAGGGAGCAGTGATGGGTAACCAAGTCAACCTACTGGTTTGGGATTTGAACCCATGACCTACTGATCCTGGGACCAAGTTCCTAACCACTAGGCCACTGCTGCCACAATGTATTCATTCTTCTGTATTGTATTGTATTCCCTGTATTGTATTAAGACTTTCATTTTACTGTTAAGTTTTAAAATTACAGTATTTTTACTATAATGTGTTGAATCTTCCTATGTATTCACAAATGGTGTTTTTTAATTAAACACGTAAGACAACGTTTTGAAACCTTCAGGGACACCTGACAAAAAAACAAATTCCTCCCTCATTTCTGAACTTATTCCACATCTTATATTGAGTCACTCTGCTACAGACTGTCTGCAGCAACAACACTCCTTATGACTTGAATGGGCGATGAATGGGTGGCTAAATGGCTGGAGGAAGAATAGCCAGTCATTTGCCAATGTGTTAATGGGTTCACAACCAAAATGAATTAAAAAGGGCTGTCACTAATTGCTAGTAGTTTCTGCAATGCTGTGTTTACTAATGCTTGATGTGGGCATTACATGGCAATTATAAGTTCTTTTTGAAGCTCAGACTATTTCATATTCCTGTTGGTTTTGTATCAAAGACTTCCCATGGAGAACTGTTTGCAGTGAAGTTGTATTTAAAGTCTTGCTCTCATAAAGAGGTTACCAAAATCAAGAAAATATTAGATGGTGTATGAAGATGTATTAAAGAGAAAAAGGGTATATTTTGTATTCAAGGATGTGTGAACTGCAATGTCCAACTGCTAGACTCCAAGGGAAGTCAGAGCTTGTGGTGGAAACTATTATAAATGCAAATTCTTACTAAGAGCCCTGAAGCTATGTTGAAAGGTCTTCTCAAGAAGATAATTACAGACTGCTTTGATTACCTTTAAAAGGGGAGACTGAAATCAAAACTCATAAATAATTCAAGTCAACAAAAATAACCATAAAATACATCCTATTCTACCCTGGAGAATGCAAGGAAAGCTTGTTCTGCTTCTGTCTTTCCAAATATTGGATTCAGTGATGGGGCCAATGACGTGCCCCAGGTTTGTTTGTGCTTCCAGCGCTGGGCCTGCAAACCCAATCACATCTTTTTGTGTCTCTCAGTGTTTCATTCATCCATCCATTATTTGAGCCACTTATCCTAAGCAGGATCGCGGGAGGTGCTGGAACCTCTCCAGCGTTTCCAGGGTGAAAGGCAGAGAAACACCCAGAAAAGCTGAATCTTGCTTTTGTTTCTATAATTTGTGCTTTCTGCCTATAAAGAACACAAAACAGAGCTGTCCTTACAAAAAATAGATTCAGAGTTCCTTTAGCTGTGTTAAGATTTCATTATTGTAACTAAACAAAATTTGGAAATAAATAAATACCCTTTGGTAAAAAAATAATGCAGACTTTTTTTTATTGATTATATGTAAAAACCATGCATTTAAATACTTGGTATCAGCAGTTCAGTGCAACGGCGAGTGTGGATGAGAGGTGAAGAAGAGAGTGCAGGCAGGTTGGAATGGGTGGAGAAGAGTGGCTGGAGTGATTTGTGACAGACGGGTGCCAGCTTGAGTAAAAGGGAAGGTTTACAGGACAGTAGTGAGACCAGCTATGTTGTATGGGTTGGAGACGGTGGCACTGACGAAAAGGCAGGAGGCGGAGCTGGAGGTGTCAGAGTTAAAGATGCTGAGATTTTCGTTGGGTGTGACGAGGATGGACAGAATTAGAAATGAGTATATTAGAGGGACAGCTCAGGTTAGATGTCTTGGAGACAAAGTTAGAGAAGCAAGGTTGCGTTGGTTTGGACATGTCCAGAGGAGAGACAAGGATTATATTGGAAGGAGGATGTTGAAGATGGAGCTGCCAGGAAAGAGGAAAAGAGGAAGACCAAAGAGGAGGTTTATGGATGTGGTGGGAGAGGACATGCAGGTGGTCGGTTTGAAGCAGGAAGATGCAGAGGACCGGAGGAAATGGAGACAGTTGATCCGCTGTGGCGACCCTAAACGGGATTGGCTGAAAGAAAAAGAAGATATGTAAAAATCACGCAAGCGTTCTTCGATGCAAAACAAGTCACTGATCTGAATACTGGCAAGATATTACTGACAGTTTACAGAGGTATTAGTGCAGGCAACAAAAATACCATTAATGGCAGGTCAATAATTATTGACTTTTTCCTGGTGTATGGCAGGGTTCTGTTTCCGTTTCTTGTCATTAAGATAAAACTTAAAGGTTCTCTACAGACATGCCTGAATTCATCAGTTTATGTTTGTCCCCATCAATCAAATCAGTTCATTAAAAAATGGTTAAAATCAAAGATGGTTAACAGAAATTAAAACAACAAAGGTTGTTCAATTTATTCCAAATGAAGCTCAATATAACACATGTGTCTTTGTCTTACATTATCATAAAGTTATGTTTTAACAACACATTAGAAAATAATCGTGGATCATTTGGTGAAATGGCTTTTAACAAAAGTCACAGAAGCAGGCCAGTAGCTTCTCATTGCTACAGCTTAAGGCTTAAGGATGTAACTGTGATACACAGGCAGTAAAACCAGCTTGTTGAAGAAACCCATCTGTCATACTTCCTCAAACTAATAATTACAGAGTTAAGTCTAAATAAATCATGTTCCCTCCTTCAGGTGTGCCAAGGTCTTCAAGGGGGCGGACAGGGAATGCAAATTTTAGCCCAAATTCATAAGGCTCTAGCTCTTTCTAAACATCATTGGGATTCCGTGCGTGTCTCTTCAGAAGGGGTTCTGGCTAATGAACTCATTTGTGTTGTGCATTTGCTCTACACTAAATGCAATATTTTGTAGTCCTTATTGTGCTCCTGCTGATGATAGAATTACCATATTTAGCAGGGAATAAAGAACATATAAAAAGTATTTTTTCGATTCCAGTGGTACCACTGAATACTCACATCACTGAAAAGCACAATGGGTGGTGAATTATGCATTCCAGACTATTGATTGGGGTCATGTGATGCAGCCACTCAGGGGGTCACTTTTTTTTTTACCAGTTGTAACCGTTTTTATTGATTTGTGCAGTACCTGCGTTGGATGGAGCCCATCAGGGGTAGTGTGTGATAGTAAAAGCCTTCGAAAAGAAAGTCAAGCCATTAAAAAACACTTTTCTACATGAAAGAAGTACAGTCTCTGTTATTGTTATTGTGGTCTTTACACAGGAATTACCATACACTTCTTTTCCTTCCTGAACATGTAAACCCAGTTTATTCAATTATTTATTTATTTTTTACTGTTGCAGGTAAAGACTTTTGTCTAAACTCCCAAGAACATTACTTGTTGGGGAGAATGAAAGCTTAAGATTGTCAGAATTATACATGTTTGCATATGTCACCAACATTGTCTCATATAGTGAAAGAGAAGTGAAAATGAACAGTGATGACACTTCCTCGGTGTAACTCAGGGCAACCTACTGGTCTGGGACTCAAGTCATTGACTTTCAGATTATGAGGCCTAGCCCCTAACCACAAGGCCATTGTTGGCCCAATAGTATTACCTAATTGATTAGAACGGTATTATACAACACATAAATAACAGTATATAAAAACTACTGTTAACATTTGCGGCATTTAGCAGACGCTCTTATCCAACGACTGGATAATTACAGGGACAGTCCACCTGGAACAAGTCAGGGTTAAGGGTCTTGCTCAGGGACCCAGTGATGGTAGTGCCAGAGGTGGGATTTGAACCTAGGACCTCTTGAGCCATAGGTCCATAGTCAAATATCCTACCACCAGACCACCACCATCTAGAATGATACTTGAATGATACTGCCCCTTACTAGAACACTTTTTCAGTAGCTGTGACAGAATAACAACCCAAGGCTAATAACTGTTAAAGGATTGTTTTCTATACCTCCTTGTCATCTGCATCTGTCATCTTAGTCCACATTAGCTCTATGCTGGGCATATAAGATGTTCTGGCAACAGAAATCTGCCAGTAATATGGAGTAAGTTTCTTATCATACACACTTGAGTTAGAAAAATAAAATGCATCATGAAGGCACTATTATAGAAAACAATGTATAGAGGATTTAGAAGTCTTTCAATCCTAAGGCCAAAAGTAGCCAATAAAACAGAGGGCTTCAGGCAGGGTTGGGGCTGAATTTTCACATGCATTGTCAAGTTTGGGTTTTTAATGAGTGTTTTTCCTTGAGTAGTAGATTTCCTCATTCTCATGCATTTCTCTCTCTCTATCTCTCTATCTCTCTAACTGGAGTGGCCTCAGAGCTCATCCAGAGATACACATTGTGAGTGTATTACTGACATGCACAGTTTCAAATTACACTGAGTTTATTCCACTGGGACATTTTCATTCATTTAGCTCAAATGTTTTTGAACCTTTTACTGAGTAAAGCTCAGTAAACCTTGTCTTTATCTACCTCTGTTAATTTGCCAGGTTTAGTTTCAGTTTAAAGAAGTTGAGCTGGTAATCTTGGAGAAGCTATTCTTTACTATATGACAGGGGGCATGTGAGTATAAAGCCTACATTGTACAATTATGTGAAAGAATATACCTCTGCGTAATGTCCTTTATTCATTAAAGAAAAATTCCAAAAACAGTCATCAACATCATGATGAAGTGAAGAAAGAAAGATGATCATGACACAAACCATACTAGCTCCTCCAAGAAGCACAGCTGAGGTAGCATCAGGTCTTGGCCTTGCATGGCTGCTTCTGGATCAGGCACAATAATCTTTGTTGATGATGTAACTCACAATGATGAAGTCAAAAAGATTATTTGTCATTGTGAACACACAGCACACAATGTACCACAACATTACTTCTCTACATTTAACACATGGTACAGCAGACTATAATCCTGGTACCTGGTAAAAGGAGTAGTGTTTGACATGGTGTTGTGCTCAAGAGTTTCGCAGGATACCCTGCTGATCTGGGACTTGAACCCAACACCTTCTGATTATGGGATCTAGTCCAAAACCACTAGTCCACTTCTGCCCATTTTGGAATAAATATTTTTAGATCATATTTAATCTAAATAAATAATTGATCATGCTGCAAAACAAAGCTGGAAACTGTTTTAAACTGCTCACTCGACATATTTACACCCAACTGAACATGCATATCTCCTGAAGAGGAGTCTGAAGAGAAAACTCTCCAGAAAAAAATTAACAACTGAGAGATTAATTTGGTGAAGTCAGTGGGCTGCAGGCTTGATGTAGTGTTTCAAAAAAGGAATATGCAACCAACTGTTCAACCTACTGTCATTTATTCCAATTTGCACTGAAACTCTGTTTCAACACTTCTGTATAATTGAACATATCTAGATATAAATACCAGGACATAAAACCTGAAAATCTAATCTCTCTCAATTATCTTTTGATAATCTTTTGGTAATGAAGTTTATACTGTTGACATGTACATGACATGTGAGAGTGAATTAACTCACCATTTTCAGAGTAAACAGGTAAAGAGAATGAACAGCATACAGTGGCAATGAAGATAGCTGCTTAGCCTTCCTGCACACTAACAATGCAGCCATCCTCTCTTGCAATAATAACAATGAAGTGAATGTGACTATTTTGTCATTATTAAACATGGTACAGCACACTCAATGAAACACAATGAAATACCCTCTGCTTTTCACGCAAACACATCGTGCAGCAAGGGGGCAGCTACTTTAAGCACCCAGGGAGTAGTGATGGGGATGGTAACTCACTCAAGGTTACCTCAGTGCAACCTATTGGTCTGGGATTCAAACACACAACCTTCAGATCCTGAGGCTAACTTTAATCAGTAAGCCACCACTGCTCCTGCCTCTGAATTTAACCCACACACACACATGCAGCAGGGGGCAGTTATTGAGTGCCCAGGGAGTAGTGAAAGGGACAATACCTTGTTCAAGGATACCTCAAGGCAACCTACTGGTCTGGGATGAATGAAATGTAATTTAATGAAAAATGAATCCTGAAAAACATTAGCTAGGTAAAGTCAGACATAGTATCAGTCAGTATCAGTCAAAGTGTAAGATGTGATTCATTCTCAAGACCCTTGCCTGTTTTTAAATACATGCATTTTGTTAAGTGCCATGATTTGGTGTGTCTTATGTAGAAATAGCAGATAATAATCAACAGCTCAACCATCTACAAACATCTTTCTCTCTCACACATTCTCTCTGTATTTCTCTCTTGACAGAGGAGCTGGAGGCCTTCCGTTAGTTAGCCATCAGCTGTCAGACTGGAAGCCTTAACGCACTCCCTCAGGGTTTTCTCTCTGCATACATACATACTCATTTACAACCCATCATCTCCTTAAATAATGCCCTCCGATCACCATCAAAGAGATGACTTCATTTGAATACAACAGGATAAATGAATAACAATGTGGAATCTGTGGATAAATGGAAGTAGTAATTAAAACATAACACTGTAAATACTGTTTTAAGGGCCCAAATCCTTCCCTATACCTGTGTTTTATGTAATTTCCTGATGTCCCCTTTGACATGTTTTTTTTTTTTAATATTCCAAAAATTGTTGGGATTCCTTTTTACATGGTCATTTTCCAATATTTCTCTATTTTTAAATCCCAATAAAATACCCTTTTAGTTTCCAGCCCTTTAATGCTGGTATATGCAAATGAGTTATGTTCTAATTGGAGGCCTGAAACACTTTCTCCTCAGTAGGTGAAGCTGTGCCACTGTGGGCAGAATATGATCAATGTAAATGCGCTGGATCTCATGAGATCATAAATCTGTAAATTCAACCAGTTTTTGTGCTAAACTTCCTTGTGTTGAGTGTGAAACATCAACAGTGTTCATTCACTACACTAGATCCTTTAACTGAAAAGGCTCATTAATAAATAAAAAAAATCTATTTTAATTTCTATGACATGGAGCTTTAAAAAATCATATCAAGACATGATGGTGGAACCAAAGGTGCAAAGCTACCATAGAAGCTGAAGTGTGTAGGAGTTATTTATCAAATATATTTCAGTACACGCAAGGAATGCAAACTATTTGCAGTTCCATTTCAGTCATTCACATTTAACTTCTGAGTCCCTTTCTTTGTTGTAATGTTTCAGCCAAATTCTATTTACATAGCATCTTTCCCAATCCCAAGGTCACTTTACAAAATACAGAACAAAAAAAACATTTTCATACTTTCATCATCTCAACCTTGCTTACCTTTCCTCTTAATATTCATCAGTTCTGTCAGTGTTAACTATTCAGCTCCTCTACTGCTTTGATATTGGTCATATTTGACTTTTGAGCATTAGCATTTCATTTTATGTTTAAAGGGTCCAGAAAGATGAGACACACCCTACCAAACACACTGTTTAGAAACTGCATCTGTCAGGAAATATTGTTATCAGCATTTGTGACAGTATTCCTCTTTCTGCCCTCCCCTCTACTAGCCTCTGCCACAAAACACCCTAGGTAGACATTTCAGATACAGTTTGTTTGGAGGCTGATCTGTCATCCTTTCACAAGAGGACTGCTGAGCTCAGCAGTACTGACAGAATTAGGCTTGGGAGAGGTTTATAGCTGAGAAAATGTGATGCACTGGTCAGGTGTTCATAGTTTTTTGGGGTTTGTTTTTTTTAATGAACCATTTAACTCTATTGACAGATTAAATGTTAAATGTAAGAGCCAGAAGGCTCTGAAGCAGCTGCACATAACTCCATGATCACTATGCCCAATTCCAAGAGTGGGCTAGAATGGTATAAAGCCCCTAACATGACTGTGGATTAGTTCATCTTGGTTCTCCAGACACATGGTGCTCTAACCAATAAGCTTTTGGAATAAGTGGTGTGATCCAGAAATCATCATCCTACATCAGTGCCTGACCTCAGTGATGCTCTTGTCTGAATGCAATCAAGCCCTCAAATCAATGCTTGCAACAGCTAGTGTACATCCTTCCCAGAAAAAGAAGAGACTGTTAACAAAGAGGGTGAAACTCCATATGAATATCCTTGCTGCAAAGATAATCCTGAAATCAATTTCTATTTGATTAAAAAATAAAAATTTTTATCACACACACAAAATAATCATAATGTGCTGTTAAGGTCTAGAGAATTTTATCAAATGTCTACAGAAATACAGTGCTGTATAATGTGTATTGTCATTCTCACTGTATAATTTCAGGTCATTGCAAGATTTCTCATGTTTAATGCATGGGCACAGAATCATGCAACTTTCAGTAGTTATTGCATCCGCATAATATATGTTTCTTGGATGTATTGTAATTTATTGTGTGCTTAGATGCTTATTTCTAGACATACAAAAAGTGAACAGCATTATGTAACCAGTTCGCCATTGATGAGAAGTTGTAATAAGAGGTAATGTGTATGAAGCAGAGGGTCAAAGTAAGTCTAGCCCTTGGTGGCTTGCCTGCCACAGATTTATGGCATAGTCTCCATTTGTTTCCCACTGGAATCCATTATTTCTGCTTCATGTCTTCTGTCAAGGTTGCGAGTGTCGAGTTGAAACAACTTTTCAACCCAAGCCATCGGTTAAATTTAGCAGCTGTTTGTGCTTCACTTTCTACAGAGAAATGCACCTATGGAGTTTGCAACCAGGCCGAAAGCTCTTAAGTAATTTGAACAGAGATGCTGCACGCAACCCTGCTATTGTGTTCCCATAATTCAATTTAGTACATTTGATGAACTTGCAGAATTCTCAGTTGTTCCCTCTTGAGGCCCACCGTTACCATAATCTTCTCCTTTACAGTAACAAATTATCTTTAGATAAGATCCTTGACACTATAAACATTTTCAAAGCACATAATAAATAACTAGAAAATGCATTTCCATTTACAACTGGTCTACTGTACAAAAAAGCTGAACAAGTAGGAAATGGGGCTTAACAAGTAGCGAAAGAGTAATGATATCCCAAAAGCTCCACTGTCCTCAGCCTGCATCTGGCAGGAGTACTTCTGTAGATATAAAAACCATGCAGATATAATCAATTGCCTTATTACATCTTACAGTACAAGATAAGCAAATTTGTTTTAGTAGTATTAACTTTGATACCCATGTAATTACTCTTTACATAAACCAATCATTTATGACATTAAAATAAACCTGCCTTTTATTGTAAAGATCATCTCTTGCTACTCTTAGAAACACTGGACTCTACAAGCGCTCTGAAAGTGCGCTGTGGTATTTGGCACCAAGACACTAACAGCAGATCCTTTAAGTACCCTAAGTTGAGGTTGGGTTTCTTGGATCAGAGTACGTCACAAATATTGATATTTGAGCAATTTGGAGGCAAAACCCAAAAGAAAGAATTTAGAAAGGTACAAGAACTGCTGTTTTGGAAGTTCTATATCATCCAGTCCCTTTCAAAGTCCCTTTGATCTTAATGCTTTGCCATTTTTTCAAGTGCTCCCTAAGATATCCCAACCCCTGACAAGCTTCATTTAAGCAAGGTAAACATTGTTATTCACCTGTTATGCATAACATATATAAACATGGCAGCAGACTGTTAAATGCGGTTTACACAGTGAGTCACACAGCTTTTTTTTACACACATTTACATTCGCCGCATTTAGCAGACACTCTTCCATGCGACTTCCAGTTCCTAATTACAGGGACAGTCCCCCTGGAGCAACTCAGGATTAAGGGTCTTGCTCAGGGACCCAGTGCTGGTAGTGCCAGAGGTGGGATTCGAACCTGGGACCTCTTGAGCCATAGGTCCGTAGGCAAGTATCCCACCACTAGATCATCGCCACACACACACACACACACACACACACACACACACACACACACACACACACACACACACACACACACACACACACACACACACACTCTCTCTCTCTCTCTTATTATTTATTTATTTTATTTATTTCAATTCAAAGGATGAAGATAACATGTCACAAACTGCTTCATCTCACTGGAGGGCATTAATGTCCAATGAAAATTGATATCCTTTGTTGATGACAATGATATCCTGTGGGTATCTCTGTGAACATAGGGTGAGTTGCAGTGAAGAAACTGACAGTGTAGTACTTGCTCATTGTCATAATTGCAGAGTAGACATACCTGATTAATGGTTATGAATAACAAGAAGGGTATGATCGAATAACTATTTGATGAATGTGTCTAAGGTTCAAACTGCTCAAAGTTGCTGGCAAAATTAGTATGCAAATTAGCCTCTCCATATCCTTACATGAGCTGAGAAAAAATTTCCAGCAGCATGCTTTAGATATCCTTGTTGCTGAAGGATAACTTCAGATATTCATTCTTCTTTTGCTGAACTGAATCCAAAAATAAGTGTTTTAGAATATTTACAGCATGTAGTTTCTAGATCTAAAATAAGGTTTGTCCTGGGAGTACATGTCCAAGCGCAATTCATAAAGTTTTGTTGTACAAAGATTATGAGAGTGTGCTCAGATCAGGGCTACTGGAACAACACTGTGACATAAAGTTCTGTATGTCATTTATATTTCTTTGAAGCAAAAAAGGTTCCTTGCTTTTGTTGGAGAAAAGGGGGCTTTCTTTCATGTGCAAATTTAAAAGGAAGATATTTTAGAATCGAAAAGGCCCTGAGGTTATTGTGTTAGTTCGGCAACTTCAAGAGAAATTTGTATGTACATTCTCTGCTGATGAAGCTGGTGCTCTATTTTCCTTTTTTCTATCTTTTTTTTTTTTCTCTCACACCTTTTTGTACATTTTTAAGCACCATGAAATGAAGGCTGTCCCAGGAACCAAGAAGCAAGCAGCTGAACTTTAGCATGCATCGAATAAATACATGCCATTTGTATAAAAATGCTGGCGGAAGATAACATAAAATCCCATTTTCCTGTGTACTCCTCATATGAATACAAATCAATGGACAGTCTTGATGCTGTTCTCATTTCATTTGCTTTATTCAAAATGGTTCCATTCTGCAGAATGCTCGCCAGAGATTGCAATCATACAATTCACTTTTAAAACCTGACTGGTGTTCCAGACAGTCTGACCTTAGAGCTCTGTGCATTGTGATGAAGAAGCAATGCATTTTTTTACCCCAAGCTTTTGAACAATACAGTGAATTAGGTGGTTGTTGGGTGGCAAGACAAGCTTGTATCACAATTTATAAGAAATAAATATTATTGCCTTGAACTGCTGGCTTGTTTGCTTGGTTTAATGAATTACATAATTAATTAAATATATATTCTAGGTTTTCCTACAGTCTTTACTCTGGTTTACTCCAGTAATTACTTCTTACCATTATTCCCTGCTATTCAGTAATTGTCTTGATGCAACCTGGTTTGTTAGCTCTGCTGTTTAATTACCTGTTTTTTTTTTTTTTATCAATGAATCTATGTATGTATTTCTTTACTGATGTTAAGTTAATGATATGATATGAATAGTAGTACACTGGTCAATTGATGCTTAGTAGATGTTTAAATTGATAAGAAGTTAGCAGTAACTCTGCATGGACGTTTAAGCTCAAGGCTGATTTTGATGTACTTTTTGGATATTGTCTTGATTTATCTAGATTCTTACTTCTTCACTTATGTAGCTTCCAGGCTTGATATTTTCTAGACTTTAAATAGATATTTACTATTCCCACACTTCTGGTACCAATAGCTGCCACACATCATCACAGAACACTAGATCCACTCTCATCCATAAAAGTTAAGTTGGTATACTTTGTGTAGCTGAATACTTTGTACTGCTCTTTTTTATTTGGTTTCTTAAGTTCATAGCCATTGCATCTCAATTCCCCTTGAGTGTTGTGTTTTAAGGAGTTTTGTGATGAGATCACAGTTCACCTTCTATATGGATAAAGTGCTTCCCATAATAATGCACAGTACACGTCTGTGTAAGGCCTTGTCAGGGTTGTGGCAGGTTTTATTCTGCATGCCTGAACAGTCTACAAGCAGCTACTGAAATATTTTTTCTTGACATCAGCAGTTCTCCTTAACATCCATTTCTCAGTAATATTTGGGATGCAGAAAATCACACAAACATAAGTTTTAATTTACCTTTTCTAGTCTTCTCTTTGTAAGAGTCAAGTAGTGTCAAGTTCTCAGTCAGCCACTTAAATGCACTCATGGATACTGAATGTATAAACTAAACCCTGTGAAATGTAAAGGGCTATATCCTTTATTACACCCTGGAATTCATCTATGCCTGATTTAGATTAAGACCTAATGAGTCAAAATAAAAAAAAAAAAAATTAAATCTCTGGCAAAAAAACTAACAGGTAAAAAGTCTGTTTTAATATAAAATAATTTTAAAAAAATAATCTTATTTATTAAATGTATTAAAATGTGGATAAATAAGTCATATTTCTTGACATGGTGTTTTATAAGAAGGTCCTGGGTTCAGTTTCCAGGTGTAGCTGCCAGAGTTTGCATGTTTGCATAAGCTTGCATGGGGCAGCAGTGGCCTAGTGGTTATGGAGGTGCCCTGCATCGGAAGATTGTGGGTTCAATTCCCTCACAAGCAGGTTGCCCTGAGGTACCCCTGAGCAAGGTACCATCCCTGTCACTGCTCCCTGGGTGCTTTCAATAGCTGCCCACTGCTGCATGGTGTTTGTGTGCATGGGTTAAATGCAGAGGTCCAATTTCGTTGTGGTTCACGCTTGCTGTGCTGTGACCTCGCAATGACAAGGGTTGTCACTTTCACTTTTCTCCTCATGTCATGTGGGTTTCCTGTTGGTCCTGCAGTTTGAACGTATATGAATGTCAGGCTGATTAGAGGTGGTTTCTGTGTGGCTGCTCTGCAATAGACTAGCGATTGTTTCTCTGCCTTTCATCCTATGTGCACTGCTCCAGCACCAGTCCCACTCAGGAGAAGTGGTTGAGATCATGAATTTACAAAAAATACACACTTGCAGCTTCAAAAACGCAAACATTTTATAAAAATATACATCAATTCTGCTCAGTAAGTTCTACACACAACCTATGTACAAATGTTAATAAAGAAGAATGTGACTTATCCATAAAGACACCTGATGTCCTATTGAGGAATGACACACATTTGGACACCCCTTGCTTTAGACACATATGGCAGTCTAGATAAGCTCTACTGATTAACACACACCCTGAGTCGCGACTACCCATTGCACTGTACTTTGTGATCTCTACATCCTGGTTTACTGCTGTGAATTTTCCTGCAATACATCTCATATTCATTCATCCCCAAGCCTCTGTCCACCACAGTCTTTCAAGTACAGCTTACCTCTTCTGCTGACAGAACATACCCAATTGTTAGACACTTAAAAAACTGGTCAAGCCTTGCTTTTCAAAACCTTTAGCTCAAGGCCTGATTTGAAGGTGATGCTATTCTCTGAGCAGAAGAGCTCCGGATAAGTGACTGCTGCTGCCTGGCTCTTCATCCCCCCCAACAGATAACATCTATGAGGCTGAAGGGTTTTAATGAGGCAGAAGATTCCTGTTAGTGAGAGCTTTTTAATTATCGCAAAGACCACTTTGTTCATGTGCTGTGGTTACACTTTTAAAGGTTGTTTAATATGAAATGGGATTCATGGAAAAATCCAAATCAGAACGATTTTAGCAAGGCAAAAAAGCTTCTCCTGCAGCATGACTCAAACAAGGCCGCTTTATTTTTTTGAGTTCAAACAAAACTGCTTGCGCTTTTGGAAACTTTCCGGCTAGTGTTTTTGCAACATCCTGCTAAGTAGTGAATTAACATATGATTTTATTCTTGGCTACTGTTCACAGTTTCCTTTCAAATTCAAAATGAGCTTTTATTTCCTGAAACATTTGGCATTATCAGCAGGAAATCAGCCTAACTTTTATTTGATGTAGTGATTTTTTAAAGACCAGTGAAGTACAAATAGTAAGGACAAGAACAGAGAAATCCTTTTAAGTGAAGGTCCAATGTCTGAGATTAAGCAATACAATTTATTGCATGCTTGAAATTCCAAGACTGGACCAGAGTGGCTTTGTTAATTTTAGTTTTGTGCTATGTTTGCATACATAATAATAATAATAATAATAATAATAATAATAGTAGTAGTTCAAAAGGCAATTATGTGTAATTTATTCTCAAATGGAAAAGGTGAATTTAAAAAGTGGTTTGTTCAATATTGGTATCTTATGTATTTGGACATAACTGATTATTTATTTAGAGACAACCTTTTTCTAATGTTGGTTCTGTACATTACCACAATGAATTTTAAATGAATCAACTCAGATGCAGTTGAAGTATAGACTTTAAGCTTTAATTCAGTGGGTTGAACAAAAAGCTTGCAAATAAATGTAAGGAACTAAAGCATTTTTTTAACACAATCCTTTCATTTCAGGGGCTTAAAAAGTAATTGGACAAATTTAATAACTGAAAATAAAATTTCATTTCTAATACATGGTTGAAAACCCTTTGATTTAGAATATCTACAGCAGTAGTCTACAATCTACAACAAAGTCGTGAACTCATGGACATCACCAGATGCTGGGTTTCCTCCTTTTTAATGTTCTGCCAGGCCTTTACTGCAGCGGCTTTCAGTTGCTGTTTGTTTGTGGGCCTCTCTGTCTGAAGTTTAGTCTTCAGCAAGTGAAATGCTGCTCAGTTGGGTTCAATCAGGTGACTGACTTTGCCATTCAAGAATATTCCACTTCTTTGCTTTAATAAACTGCTGGGCTGCTCTGGCTGTATGATTTGGGTCATTGTCCATCTGTTTTATGAAACGTCGCCCAATCAATTTGACTGCATTTAGCTGGATTTGAGCAGACAGTATGTCTTTGAACATCTCAGAATTCATTCGGCTGCTTCTGTCCTGTGTCTCATCATCTATAAACACTAGTGTCCCAGTGCCACTGGCAGCCATGCACACCTAAGCCATCACACTGCCTCCGCCGTGTTTTACAGATGATGTGGGATGCTTTGGATCATGAGCTGTTCCACGCCTTCTCCATACTTTTTTCTTGCCATCATTCTGGTAAAAGTGCTAGTGACTACCCTTGTCATTGTGAAACGCTTGATAATGAAGGAATGGCCCACACCCGCCCATGAAATAGCCTTTGAGTCAATTGTCCAATTACTTTTGGCCCCTTTATGTTAAGGAGCTGGAACTTCTAAACCCTTCATCCAATTTTAATGCGGATACCCTCAAATGAAAGCATACACATAATGTCAATTATGACACATTATATAAATATAATTGGAAAATATTTCAGTAAACAGGTACAAAAGCAATACCAAATATATATGGACCTAAGTGTAGATTTATTTTTCCAGTATTTGAAATTTAAAACAAAAGTTCTATGTTTCCATTTGAACTCTTTAGATGTGGTCATTTCCCCAAAGAGATTGAATTTATACATCTTCATGTTTTTTGAGCAGAGTGTTCTAACTTTTCATATTAGGGACGAATCACAATGAACAAAGTAAAAAAATTCATGCATGCATGCATGCACGCACACACACACACACACACACACACACACACACATATACATACATAAGCAGGAACCTATTTTGATCTGATTTTACCTCAGTTGTGTTGGATGACTTCATAAAATGAAAACATGTTTTGCAAATTGTAATCGAGACTGCAGCTTCCTGCACTTGCAGAGTTGCATGTCTGAGGTGTGCTGCAGAGAGAGAACTGACTCACCTTGTTAGCTGTAAATGTCAAAATAAAGCCGCAAAAGCAGCACACAGAAGGAGCTGCATACGGCCAATTTCACTGACCTACATTGCTTCGCTAAAGGTAACGAAAAGAGTCCAACACAAAAGTGCATAGAGACCAATTACCCACAGATGAAAGCCTCAGAGGAACCACTCTCACACCCCTGTTGAACAAATGACTCAAGAGGAAAATCTCTGCAAAACAAATATTATGTCCATTTTTTTAACCATAAATCATTTCATGAAGTTTAAATTGAACTTATGAAGTAGAACATCAGCCGAAATGAAACAGGAAACATAGACAATTTTCATTATACAAAAGTGCGAGCCACAGCTGTCTGTTTTCCAGTTCAGTTTATCAGGCCTGCAGTATAAACACAGCAAGCCCCATACTGCTGAGGACACCCCAGAGAATCCATTTGACTTTGAACATTTTTGTACATTTCTGGCCTCGTAAACATATTATCTGGAACTGGAGGCAACGTGTTTGAATTTGGAAGAACAAATATTTCCATCCCCCACTTCCCATGACAAGTAAATGTTCTATGAAAGGATAAAAAAGTCTAAGAAAGTTAATTCAGTATGGGGGTGGGGTGTCTGCAGCGTACTTTGGGAAGCTTTGGGTTATGCCTTAGGCCTTTGAAATAAAGATTAATGAGCTTGGTCTCTATATTTACTCGCAGGAGTTTTTCTTCACAGTAAAAGTATAATTGGAAAAATTACAAACTATGACAAGGGAGCAAGCTGCAACTCAGGAGCTAATTGGGTGGCACAGTTTCACATTTTTATATTGTATAAAAGATTTAGAATATTAAATATGATTGCTGTAAATCACACTTATATTCTGTATACTCACATATATTCTGTCTGAGAGAGAGAGCAGCGCTGGACATGCATGTACAATAGAATATATCAAAAGACTAAAATGTGCAATATGTACAATCTTGGGCATCTGGAAATATGCATTTCTAACATTTTCTGATTATTTTAGAGTAAAATCAATGTCACTGGTCATTAACATGTTTTATTTTTAAAAAAGGTGCTGGTCAGATCTTTGATGGAAGGGATTTGAGCTCTTCTCCCAAAGAGCAGCAAAGGAAAATAAAAATGAACAATACATCAATTTAGTAACAGAATCCATATTAGATGCAATTAGTGTGTAAGATTTAGATGTTAAAAATCCCCTCTAAGAGAGTCTCACAGTCTGTAGCATTTAGCCATGTCCACCAGACCTCAGGCTTGATTTTATTTTATTTTTTTTGCTGTGTCTCTACTGACTCTTAGTGGGGAGATTATTACCTGCAACTAGAAATAACTTGTCCAGTTCAGCGTTCAGCCTGTGCCCATGCTGTGTTTGTGTGTGTGTGTGTGTGTGTGTGTGTGTGTGTAAAAGTAATTACTTAACACTTGTTACAATCACTTTAATTTTTCAGCACTAAAACTTCATTAAGCCTTACATAGAGATGATGGCAGCTTTGGCCTTCTGGTTTGGGAATAGGCCAAATAATCAAAAGGTCATGGGTTCGAATTCTGGACCTGTAGGTTCCCATCATTACTCCCCAGGCGCTGCTTATGGCTGCCCCTTGATGCACTGTGTGTGTATGGGTTAAATTCAGAGAATGCATTTCATTGCGTGCTCACGATGACAAATAATAATTTACAGTTTATTCAGAAGCTACTTAAACAAAATACTTGGTCTGAATATTTTCATTTGAGCATCCTCAAGAAAATCACAAACCCCATCTCCAGGAAGTGAATATTCACATTTCCCAATACAAGAACTCCAGAGGAGAGTGTAGAATATTAAATAGTGTGACCTGAGAAAAATGCTTTTCGGCAGATGCTTTCCAACAGGCACTGCAGCATTTATTTTGTGTACACAGCCTACCCCTGAATAAATCCAGTCTCTACAATTAATGTGATGTGAGCACAAAATACCACTTCAGGATAAAATGCTGATGACCTGCGACAGCCTAATCACTGTTTGCTTGCCGGCTTGTCTAACAATGAAAGTATTTAACATCACTTTACATGCATTAACTACTCTGTATCCATAGTGAAGGGCAAGTTCATACAAACAGGGAAAGATTTTTTCACAGCATTTATCCAACTAACAATGTAGGTGTAAAGTGCTGCATTAAGGCTGTTGGAGTGATTGTATGGAGATCTGTTTGGAGTGTTATTTATGTATTGACTCTGGAATCACAGATCTTACAGGACTGAAGCTGTGAAGTTTACACATGCCTTTAACTAGCCTGTTTATAAGAGTGAGTGAGGACGCACTACCATATTTAATTTGTTTGTGTGAATGGAACATTGAATTTTGAATGCTGTAAATTTGCAAATCTGCAGGGCTACACCTTGCACCTTGGTTCATATTACCCCTGATTTGGGGCAGCGGTGGCCTAGGGTCAGAAGGTTGTGGGTTCAAATAGCAGAGCACTAGGTTGCCCTGAGGTACCCTTGAGCAAGGCATCGTCCCCATCGCTGCTCCCCCGGGTGTTTTAAATAGCTACCCCCTGCTGTATGGGTGAAATGTAGAGGTTGTTTCACAATGACTGGTTAGGTTGTGTCCTCCCTTAATATTGTGTGTGCTCTTGTAAAACCAAGTTGGGGTCCTGCTTAGCTGCAGGTAGAAAATATACTTCGGTGCGGCCCAGTGGCAGCAGTGGCCTAGTGGTTAGGGTGTTAGCCACATGATCGGAGGATCGGGGGTTCGAACCCCTTCCCAATAGGTTGCCCTGAGGTACCCTTGAGCAAGGTGCCGTCCCCATCACTGCTCCACGGGCGCATTCAGTAGCTGCCCACTGCTGCACGGTGTTTGAGTGTGCATGGGTTAAATGCAGAGGTCCAATTTCGTTGTGGTTCATTGTCTGCTGTGCTTTAACCTCACAATGACAAGGGAAAAAAAAAATACATTCAAATTTTAAAACACCAAAACTACGAAGTACAAAGTTTTGGTTTTTTTTTAGACTGCCTCTGTGTAACATGTCATCCCATATCTCACAGGCATGTGTCTGTTAGGGGTGTATTTGCCCCTAAGTGGGTAGCACTGTGCGTTACGGTGACAGGCAAAATAGAAATAACAATGCAAAGAATATTTGTAAATTGTTCATGTAGATTTCACACTGAATGGTTTTTTACAGATGAAAAAGTAAATGTGATTTTTAAGGTTTTGACACTTTGACTGGGCTTCTAAAAAAGTGGAAAACATGAATACATCAGAAGCAGTAACTTCTTTTTCTTTCGGCTGCTCCCGTTTAGGGGTCGCCACAGCGGATCAACCGTCTTCATTTCTTCCTCTGCATCTTCCTGCTTCAAACCGACCACCTGCATGTCCTCTCTCACCATGTCCATAAACCTCCTCTCTGGTCTTCCTCTTTTCCTCTTTCCTGGCAGCTCCATCTTCAACATCTCCCTCCCAATATAATCCTCACCTCTCATCTGGACTCCAAACCAACGCAACCTTGCTTCTCTAACCTTGTCTCCAAAACGTCTAACCTGAGCTGTCCCAATAATATACTGATTTCTAATCCTGTCCATCCTCGTCACACCCAATAAAAATCTCAGCATCTTTAACTCTGACACCTCCAGCTCCGCCTCCTGTCCTTTTTGTCAGTGATTCTGTTTTGTTGTCCGCATTTTGATTTGGCAAAGTTTTACACCGGATGCCCTTCCTGACGTAATCCTCCCCATTGATCCGGGCTTGGGATCGGCGCGAAGAAATATACTGGCTTGTGCATCCCTAGTAGCAGTAACAGTAATTTTTATTTGAAATATGGGATACAATTAATAAATGAGTCAGTGCTGTATAAATTGCATGCATTACAGTCTTTATGTTTTTTACTTTTGTTATACAGGGTGGAGAAAGTGGTACAGATGAAAATACATGGTTCACCAAATGGTGAACAGCTGAAAGGAAAAGAAGAAAAAGACAGTCTTTGTGATTTTTGCTAGCAGACGTAGTTTATCTAACTGATCAACAGCAGCCAACAAATTCACTTAAGTAAAAGTAAAAAAGTAAAAAATCTCTTGTGAAATATCGAATTGGCCATTTCATGGGAAATCACCAGTCATCTTTCTGTTGTGTTTCTGGATCACCGTCAGTGTGTCAGAGATGATTTGAAGAACTTATATACACAACAAAAAAAGATGTCATGCCCTAAGGCGGAATGAACATGCCTCCATGTTTAATGGCTATTTATGTTCATATTTATGTTTATATACAGTGCTATACCCATCCAAGGATTTCTCAAGGATAAACTGTGCTCAGGTTTCAAAAATGTCTGTGAACTACACTGCTTATTTAGAGAAACCTTAGCAACTTTAATAAATAAAAGGCGCTGTAGTAGTAACGTATTGTTTCTGTACATATTTACATTGTCAGAAATACTTTAACACATGGTAACTCAGTTTAAGGTACTTCAAACATAATTTAACCCTTAAAATTAGTCTACGGTGTTTGAAAATAGGTGCACTTTAAAAAAATGTTTTCCGTTTGGTTGAGTTGCATAAAATGTGGCCACTAAAATATTGATTATTTTTCCTTGGAAGAAAAAAAAAATGATATCCAGACAAAATTATATCTTAATGAATCACATCTCTCCAGCAGCTGTAGAAGGGAAATGTTTTAAATCAACACACAGTGTGGAAACACCAGCAGGGAATTTATAAGAGACTAGATGGGAGGGGAGTAAGGCCAGTTGTATTAGGCGGGTTCTACTTGTTTTATCACGGTGTAAATGGGAGGAGAAGTAGGATTGGTGTTATTCTGAAAGAGGAGTATGTCAAGACCATTTTGAAGGTGAAAAAAGTGTCAAATAGAGTGATGACCTTGAATCTGGAAAATGAAGGTGTGATAATTAATATTGCATTGCCCCACACTGTGCTTATGCCCAACAAGTTAGTTGCGAGACAAATGAACAAGAAGAATTCTGGAGTTGGTTAGATCACCTGATGGAGTGTGGACCCAGGGGAGAGAGAGTAGTGATTGGTGTGGACTTTAATGGGTGAAGGGAACCGAGGTGATGAGGAGGTGATGGGTAGGAATGGGGTCAATGAAAGGATTGCAGAAGGTCAGATGTTTGTAAATTTTGCTAAAAGGATGGAAATGGTCGTAGTAAATGCATATGCATTAAGAGGGAGGAGCACAGGGTTCAAAATGACAGTGGAGGAAGTTGCACACAGGTGGATTATATTCTTTGGAGGAGGGTCAGTCTGAAATACATTGGAGACTGCAAAGTGGTGACAGGAGAGATAAACAGCTTAGGATAGTCATCTGTGGGATGATAGTGAAGGTCATGGAGAAGAGAAAAGTAAGGGCAGAGTCAGAGTAATTGCTAGGCAACTACTGCAGAAGAGGTAAAAGAGACAGCTAAAGTTTAGTGTGACATCTGGGCAGAAGAAGGGAAAGAACGATGGTGGAGCGTGGAGGTTCATGAGTGTATAAAGAGGAACAGCAACTTTTCTCAGCGACCATCATGTATAATTTTCTTTATAGAAGCTGATTAATTATTTTCTTAACTATACTTCATCAGCAACAGAGTAAAGGACTGCTGACATAACCCCTTCTTCTAATCTTATAGGCTTTTCGTTTAAGTAATTACTGTTTGATGTGCTGTGAAACTGCAATGAAATTGTAAAGAAGTTAAAAAGACAGGTATTTAAAATCCATTTAGAATCCATGTTACTTCCTAAAGGCCTAACAACACTAGTACCTTTGATAAAATAACTTATAAAAGAACACATTTTCTGCCTTATTGCTGTGATACAAATGCAAATAGCAAACAGTTGCAGTTTACTAGTGTGAGTAATAACAATGATGTCTCTCACCACCTGTACTTCAGCTGTTTATATCTTTTTTCAGCTTTTTTATATCAAAATTTCAGTTAGTTTGGTACAATTTCATACTGCATTCAGGTTTGCTGTGATAAAAATGACAGAATGTTCTCAACTTTACTTTCATTGTCAAAACTATATCAAACAAACTTAATGCTAATTATCAATTTTATCAATATTATTTTCTTAGGAATTTTAAATCCACACCAAATATCAACCTTTCTGGCAGTGGTGGCCTAGTGGTTAGGGAGTTGCCCCAGCTCGGAAGATTGTGGGTTCGATTCCTTCAACAGTAGGTTGCCCCAAGGTACCTTTGAGCAAGGTACCATCCCTGTCACTGCTCCCCGGGCACTCTCAATAGCTGCCCCCTGCTGCACGTGTGTGTATGGGTGAAATGCAGAGGTTGAATTTAGTTGTGTTGTGCTGTGCTGTGTTTCACAAGTCACATATCCATCACCACAAAATTGCTTTCACGAAGGAGAGAGCCCTCCACACCGTGGATTGGTTGGCAGTTCAGTTGCTTTTGAAGTCTTCTGGGAAATGGGTCTTACAGTGCTTCACTGGGGTCCCAGATCCTTAGAGATTAAATTGAATCCTTTCCTGACAAGCGTTTTTCAGCTCTTATCTCTTCCTGACACCCTTTTGAAAGTGCTCCCTGTATGGACCTTTTGCATTCTTTACATTATTTATCAATTACATGATATGAAAACAATCAACAGGGATTGCAATTATTAAGTCGGGGTATGTCTAATCTAATTCATCTAATGATGCACAACATTTGGTTACTTCCCCTGTGATGGATTGGTGACCTGTCCAGGGTGTTTCTCTGCCTTTCGTTTGAGTTTCTTTTTTTGTTGTTTTCTTAGTTTAGGTATTTATCCCCTTTAATGATGAGTCTGTAAGGATTACCTCTACAGCAGTGATATGAAAGTACATTTAATTAGCATCTTAAATTTTAAATAACCATGTGCCACCACTACAGCTGCGCAATGTGTAGCACTGTCACTTCACAGCAAGAAGGTCCTGGCTTGGATTTCCTAGCAGGAGTTTGTATGTTCTCCTCATGTCTGGGTGTGTTTCCTCCAGGAGCTCCGGTTTCCTCTCACAGTCCAAAGACATGCACATTAGGTAAATTGCACCTTCAGAGTGCATGTGTGTGTGTGTGTGTGTGTGTGTGTGTGTGTGTGTCTGGTGAGTAACACTGCCTTTGTTGAGACCAGATGCAAAGTAAACCAAACTCAAAAACAGTAACATTTACCTTCACAAACACATGATAAGGTGAACTCAAGACTGAATGTTAGAGTAAATTGCAAGCAACCTTAAGAATGTCAGAAATGGCAGAGCTGGTTGCTCTTAATTAAACTGATATCTCTATGTCTCCTGCTGCTGCTGATTCGAGGTCATGGTGGTTGGCCCCTTACACATTTTGTGATCAAGTGATTAATCATGCTAATTTACAGAACTATTTAAATGTAGATATTTCTGTGAATGTGCATGAAAAGCAGTGCAGTGTATCATTTACAGCCAGCAAGTAAAGGTAGAATTCAAAGCTAATTGGCCAAATCATATATGACTGGGTGGGTGCAGCGGTTAGCAGTGTCATCTCACTGCAAGAAGCTTCTGGGTTTGATTCCCAGCTGGGTTTCCTCAAACAGTTGCCTTCTATTTGTGGCTATGTGTGTTTCTCTGCCTTTCCTCCTAAAGGAGCACTGGGACAGACTCCAACACCCCTGTGACTCTGTTTAAGATACATGGCTGAGATGATGAATGGAAGGGAATGGATAAATAATCTAAACATCATTTAGACTGGTATAAAATGGCCAAAAAGATCCATAAATCATGTCTTTAGCAAAGGTCTGAAGCATTTACCTGCTCACAAGTTCAAATTTAGGGAAGTCCTTGCAGAGTCATATTAAATGACATATTCAAAGTATTTACTATGACCTTTAGGCAATAAGATACTTTGTTTACTATTTGGAGGTTTGTAGCTCTAGCCGAGCAAGCAGAAGTTAAATCCTGGTTGTTTGGGTTTCTCATTTTACAAGTGTATGTACTAATAGTGCCCCTTTGTGGAGAAGCTGGGTTATTGCGGAGGAAAAAAATAATCTTTAAATTAATTTATTTTAGAAATATTATTATGATACAAATATATGCACTACTGTATATAGTAAAAAAAATAATTATGTTGTTTTGAACTCAATGCAAGTACTTGCATTCTAAATAAAGGATGAATGTAAAACAAGTTTTACATGTTAAACATGTTTAACATGGGTTTGTGATTTTCTTGCTCAGCACTCATCTGATTTAGCTCAGGTGCTAAAGGCCACGTTTAATGGTTGTATTTAAGCAGGAAAATCTCAAAACTGTCCTTAAAGGAATATAATTAATAGAATTCAAGAAACCAACATACAAACAAATATGTCAGTTTAATCACAATTCAAAAACAACAAACGTGAAAAAATAAGAACCTTTACAGCACTTTTTGCTTTGTGCCGGGTAGTGGGCCTTTTTCAGTAGGTAAGCATGCATCACCACTGACATGTTGATAGGCCAACTCCTGGAGTTACTTAAACTTTTCTCCAGAATGTTATGAAGAGAGATCAGATGAATTGCAATTATTTGTAAAGTCCCTCATTTCCACTGCATTTGAACCACAAAAGGTCCTGCTGACATCAGCTCAGTGATCCTCTGGTTAACACAGGTGAGAGTGATGAGCAGGACAAGGCTGGAGATCACGCTGGCTGATTGAGTTAGACTAGCAGACTGGATGCTTTAAAAGGAGGATGGTGCTTCAAATCATTGTTCTTCGTCTGTTAACCACGATTATCTGCAAGGAAACATGTGCAGTCATCACTGTGGTGCACAAAAAAAAAAAAGAGCTTCGCAGGTAAGAATACTGCTGCTCTTAAGACTGCACCTAAATCAACCATTTACTGGATCGTCAAGAAGTGCCATGATTGCCTCCAAAAGTTGATTCAGTTGCTGGATCGGGGCACCTCCAGTGCAGATCTTGCAGGCAGTTGTGAGTGCATCTGTACACTCATTATGGCCAGGAAACTCCCCAGACTCTTTGCATAAACTTAATGTAACTTTCAATAAAAGCCTTTGAAACTTATGAAATGCTTGTAATTATACATCAGTTACCATAGAAACATCTGATAAAAAGATCTAAAAACAACGAAGCAGCAAACTTTTACGGAAAATAAAACCTGTCATTCTCAAAACATTTGGCCATGATTCTACAAAAACAATGTTTTCATGCATAAATCCTTCACCAGGGATCCCATCTCAAGTCCAGGAAGGCAGGCATGCAGCACTGTTGGATAGTTCCTCTCTTCAAACACTGAACATAGCAGTCAATGCGAGTTAAACCAGGTGTATTTGAGCAGGGAAATTACCCAACAGTGCTGGACATCCACCCAGCAGGACTTGGGGACCATTGACCTACAGCATTTAACAGTCCTGCAAATAACCATTCTTCCAGAGATGTAGACGTCCATACAAGATGAATGAACATAAAAGGCTGCTCTTGTTAAAAAAAAAAACAGTACACTTCAGTGATATGTGAAAGATTCCTATTCATCAGTCACATGATGAGCACAGAGCCCTGGATGGCAAAAAACCCAGTGGACTACAGCACGGGTGAGTACTCCTCCACCCTGTTTCAAGCGAAGAGATATGCAGATCACCTATCAATAGAGGGAAAAACAAAGGTATCAGAACAAACTGTACAAACCTTTGGGAATTTTCTATCCTTAAACTAAAATTGATCAATTTTTAATGTTTGCACATATGTAGTGGAGAATCCCTGCTCTTAGACTGCTAGCTGTTCTTTTTCCCCCTAAATTAGCTGTATGCCTTCCTAGTTTAGCTAGATAACTAATTATTCAGCTACTGGTAGCTACCTGTCAGGGCAACTGTAGCTACATCCCAAACTGCACACTAACACACTAAATAATGTGTGGAAATATAGTACACAACCATTGGACATAGTTTGTAAAGTATGGATGCTTGGATTTGGCTGTCTGTTCTGCAAGCGCAATCACTGTGCTGAGCAATTAAAAATGTAATAACACTTTTTTTTTAAGATACAAAAGAAATGAGCTTCAAATTTGTGTGAACTGCTAGTTCAGAGTTCTTCATTCTATTCCCAGAGAGACACAGAGAGTATCATTCATCAGAGGCACAGCCATCAGCAGCAGCAGCAGCAGCAGCAGCAACTTTCTGGTAGAAACTATGTTGTAGAAATAAGAAGAAAGCTTTGTTTTTATCTGCAGGAGGTCCTTTCAGGGTGTGATGTCATGTAAAAACTATGGGTAATCAATAATGCAGTCAAGGCTGTGGTCAGCAGTCGAAGTCAGTGGTGTGTCAGTGCTGTGTGAGTCAAGTCAGAGCCAGTGTAGTGTGAGTCAGTGGTCAGAGTCAGTGTTGTGTGAGTCAGAGATCGGAGTCAGTGTAGTGTGAGTCAGTGGTCAGAGTCAGTGTAGTATGAGTCAGTGGTCGGAGTCAGTGTTGTGTCAATGCTGTGGGAGTCGGGTTGGAGTCATTGCTGTGTCAGTGTCAGTGCTGTCTGTGGGGTTGGAATCAGTGTCAAGGCTGCGTGAGTCAGAGGAATCACTGCTGTGTGAATCAGGTCAGAGTCAGTGTTGTGGCAGTCAGAGTCAGTCATCAAAATCAGGGTTGTGTCAATGCTGTGTGAGTCAGGTTGGAGTCAGTGTCGTGTGAGTCAGTGCTGTGTGTGGGGTCGGAATCAGTGTCAATGTTGTGTGAGTCAGGTCAGAGTCAATGCCATGTCAGTGTTGTGTGAGTCAGAGGTCAGAGTCATCGCAATGTCTGGTCAGAGTCCGTGCAGTGCGAGTCAGGTCAGAGCGTTGTGTTAATCAGAGGTCGGAGTCAGTGTAGTGCGAGTCAGTGGTTGAAGTCAGTGTTGTGTCAATGCTGTGTGCGTCAGGTCATTGCTGTGTCGAGAGTCAATGCCGTGTCAGTGTTGTGTGAGTCACTGCTGTGTGAGTCAGGTCAGAGTCAGTGCTATGTGAGTCAGAGGTCGGAGTCATCGCTGTGTCAGGTCAGAGCCCATGCAGGGTGAGTCAGGTCAGAATCAGTGCAGTGTGAGTCAGTGGTTGAAATCAGTGTTGCGCCAATGCTGTGTGAGTCAGGTTGGAGTCATTGCTGTGTCGGTGGTGAGTCAGGTCAGAATTAGTGCTGTGTCAGTGCTGTGTGTGGGGTCGGAATCAGTGTTGTGTGAGTCAGTGGTCCGAGTCAGTGTTGTGTGAGTCAGTGGTCCGAGTCAGTGTAGTGTGAGTCAGTGGTCGGAGTCAGTGTAGTGTGAGTCAGTGGTCGGAGTCAGTGTAGTGTGAGTCAGTGGTCGGAGTCAGTGGTCGGAGTCAGTGTTGTGTGAGTCAGTGGTCGGAGTCAGTGTAGTGTGAGTCAGTGCTCGGAGTCAGTGTAGTGTGAGTCAGTGTAGTGTGAGTCAGTGCTCGGAGTCAGTGTAGTGTGAGTCAGTGCTCGGAGTCAGTGCTGGAAAATTACTGCAGCTCTGCCGCTCCAGCTCAGGTGACGTCATGTCAGTCAGGAGGCTGTTGGGCTAACCGGCTAGTCGTTTCTCCTCCGAGCTCCAGTCCCCTGTGTCTGCCCTGTGTCGGTCTCTAGTTTTACTTCAAACACTTTTCTTTTTAATTTTCTCTTTTTCTCTTTTTGTGGAACCAAAAACTACAAAACTGAGGTTTCGCCGGTAAAGGTAAGACCGGTATTTTTCCTTGCGGTGGAGCTGAATGTTTTAAAATGGCTGCTGAGCGAGTGTTCCTGCCGGAGCGGAGCGACGACAGCCGCAGAAAATGGCGGAGGCCTTTAACGATGCCGGGTTTTCTAGTTAAGCAGCCGTTTGTAGAGCGGCATGACACTAGTTTTCACCTAATGTAGCTTACAGTTTCTTGAAGCTGCTTCTCGGCGAGACACGTAAGCGTTACCTGTTGAAAATAACGTCTTTAGTCGGTGAAGCGAATTCGGCGGAAATCACGGCCGACAGAAGATGCTTGGCTGAAACCGTGTTCTCGGACAGCATTATCAACGTGTTTAGTTCGTTTCAAATGCGTTTTCCCCTGTCAGGGGTACAGTAACGGGGTCTTAAATGTTGAAAGTTATGAGGTATTAAATGTTCAGCGGGCAGGTAGCTCGGCTCGGCTCGGCTCCCTGCTTCCCAGTTTGTTACAGGCCGGACTTTGTGGGGGGAGGACACACCGACCAGAAACGGCGCAAAGAGCTTCTTTTCCGGGGATTATTTTGTGTGTGCCAGCGGGCTCAGGAGAGGAGGTTCATGTGATGTATTAATTTTTGTCCTCGTCTCTCCACACAGCCCGGTTTCCCCACCCCGCCCTTTGACTCTTATTCTTTTTGGAGATTCTTCGTTGTCAAGCCGCCAAAGTGGAGAGTGTGATTGCAGAAGGGGGTGCTTCTCGTTTCAGGTTGGTGATACACGTGTCTGTTGATCATTTCACGGAGTTAAAGTGCACAAGTGTGTCCGCTATTCACGTTTATTAAGGCTGTTTTCTTCAGTGTCTGTGAGGACATTTCTGTGTTCAGTTAGAGACCCCTGACCTTCACGAGCCCAATAAAATAAATATTAAGGCCTTTTACATTTACATTCACGGCATTTAGCAGATACTCTTATCCAGAGCGACTTCCAGTTCCTGATTACAGGGTCAGTCCCCCTGGAGACACTCAGGGTTAAGGGTCTTGCTCAGGGACCCAGTGGTGGTGCCAGAGGTGGGATTGGAACCTGGGACCTCCTGAGCCATAGGTCCATAGGCAAGTATCCTACCACTAGAGCACCGCCACCCTTTTCTGGGCATCTTGTTCGCTCATGTAAATAAGTTACCCATACTTTCTCACTAGTTTTATCACACTCCAGTTAATTGGATCTCCATCTTTTAAGTGGCAGCCCCTTCATGATCTGTTTGTGTGAAATATGGCATAAGCACTAACTCCGGTATAAAATCACGAGTCGCAGAGAACACAGACTCAAATCAGAAATAAGGATGAGCTCAGTTATTAAAGTAATCCTGGAATGGAAGGCTTTGATTTACCGTATAATGTAGTGTGGTATTGTTTACCAGGCTCAGCTTTTTGGTTCCAGCCTTGCCTGTCTTGAGTTTCAGCCACATGCTGTTCTTTTTGATGCGATACTAAAGGGGAAATTATTGCTCTTTAATTATTCCAGTGCTTCTTCGGGCGGAGGTGGAGGTAGGGGTGCACCTCAGCACCATCCCAAGACTGCCGGCAACAGGTGAGCGCACAGTGCATTATTAATTGAGATTAGTTTATTCCAGGTAATGTTGTGGAGTAAAATCTTGCTGCTAATGGAGGGGGAAGGGGGGTAACATCCCCTACAATTTATATTTTTGTTAATGTAATGCATATCTTTATTGCATTTAATATATTTATACCTCCATAGCGAGTTCCTGGGGAAAACCCCAGGGCCTAGCGTTCAGAGATGGGTTCCTTCCCGAAGCACTAGACGAGATGTCGACTCCTCCAATGAAAAAGAACATCATGATGCTATATTTAGGAAAGTGAGAGGGTAAGTGCTCTCAGTGTTATCTTGTTTTTTGATAGGAGATCATAGGACCAATTTTCTACTTTTTCCTGTTTTCTAATACTTTTGTTGCCTAATTAGAGTGGGTCAGCTGATTAATCAAGCCTGGGTAGATGCAGATCTGTTTCAAAGTAACATGTTTTGTCTTCCTATTTGTGTAGGATACTTAATAAACTGACCCCTGAAAAGTTTGACAAGCTATGCCTTGAGCTCCTCAATGTGGGTGTAGATTCTAAGATTGTCCTCAAGGGAGTCATCTTGCTGGTAAGTTGAGTTCTAACGGCACTGCTTTCCTATGTGACAGCCCTAGTCTTAGAGTTGGGCATGTTTCTTTCCTCTGCTCCTACTGCACCATATGTAGCCAATGAACTAATAAACAACCATTTTCTGAGGTGAGCTGGGTGTGCTGGAGCAGGTTAAAGTCTACTACAAACTGGTTCTGGACCAGCATTGTCCATTGCTGGTTGTCCTAGTTCTCCATTTAGTAGAGCCTATTAAACACACTTGATGAGCTCTTTTTGTGTTAGCACTTTTCTTCTGAGAAGTAAAAGCCTGGTGCGGTTGGTCAATGTCTGATCAAATAGGGCTGAGCTCTTCAGCGTTAGGTTTATGTTATATTACGAAACTGAGCTAACCCCCCCCCCCCCCCCGCTCTTTTTCTTTCTCAACTCATAGAGGTTTACAGGCTAAACATTACACAAACTAGAACCTGCTTAGGCTAATGGCCTTCGTGGACACACCAAAATCAGACAAAAGAAGGCCTAAGAACTGTGTATCTTAAATACCTGAAATTATTATTGGCACTAAATACCTCAATTATTCAGAAATGTTCCTCAGAGTTGATATTGGGCTTTAAATATTCAATTGGGGTGCTGGTGGTCTAGTGGTAGGATACTCGACTACAGACCAAGAGATTGGAGGTTCGAATCCTACCCCCAGCACCACCATCATTGGGTTCCTGAGCAAGACCCTTAACCCCAAGTTACTTCAAGGGGACTGTCCCTGTAGTTAAGAAATGGAAGTCGCTCTGGATAAGAGTGTCAGCTAAATACTGTAAATGTAATGTAAATTGGTTTGTTTCTGAATGTTGGTTTGATAGGGCTGTTTCTTAGACATTTTTATTAGAAATGCATGCATTTTATGTTGATTAAATAATTTCACTTTAGAATTAATATAGGTATTCAAGCATGTAATATCCATTAGAATTAATTTTATTCTTGTTTATGAACTAATGTTGCTTTGAAAGCTGTTTAAAAGCTTACAAATCAGTCCATCAGTTTACATTAGCATGGATGTTTTTTTTGTCTGCTGAGCACAAAGACAAAGGGAATTGGACATTTGACTTGGAGTGGGAACCCTGTTTATAGAAACCATCACAATGTATCAGTTTAGGTTTTATTTCAGGTCTCTTCTTTGTCATTTGCAGATTGTAGACAAAGCCCTAGAAGAGCCCAAATACAGCTCGATCTATGCCCAGCTATGTCTGCGTTTGTCAGAGGATGCACCAAACTTTGATAACCCAACTGAGATTCAAACTACTCAAAAGCAGAACACAGTAAGTTTGCTGTAACATGTTAATTCATGGGATTTACTTTGTTGTTTATACCCAAGTTCCATTGCCTTGTACTTCTGTGTAATAGACGTTCAGAAGGCTTCTGATTGCCAAACTCCAAGATGAATTTGAGAACCGCACCAAAAATGTTGAAAGTAAGATTTCCTCCTGTTTTACTATAAATAAATTTGATGTAGTTGAATTGCTGACTTTGTTTTTCTTTTGTAGTCTACGAGAAAAAAGATGGCCCTCTCACTTCTGAGGAAGAGGAGCAGCGTGCCATTGCCAAAATTAAAATGCTCGGAAACATTAAATTCATTGGGGAGCTTGGCAAACTTGATCTTATCCATGAATCTATCCTTCATAAGTGCATCAAAACAGTAAGTGGAATATTAACTTTTTATCTTTTTTAAGGGTTTCTTGTGAGAAGTTTAATGTTCTCTTTACCATCTGAACTACTGTCTATAGCTTTTGGAAAAGAAAAAAAGGATACAACTCAAGGATATGGGGGAGGATCTGGAGTGCCTCTGTCAGATAATGAGAACTGTGGGGCCTAGACTCGATCATGAAAAAGCCAAGGTAAACAGCATTTTGTCAAGAACAATCATGTGCTTGTGAGTGGTTATGTTTACTCTTCAAGTTAGAATAGTCAGAGTTTACTGAACAGCAAAATATGAGTGGCATCACTTTTGTGATTTACTCTGGTGTTTTTGGGACATTTTCTAAACATTTCTCTACTTTGCAGTCTTTAATGGATCAGTACTTTGGCCGTATGAGATCCTTAATGAACAACAAGGACTTGCCAGCTAGGATTCGTTTCCTACTGCAAGACACAGTGGAGCTGCGAGAGAACAACTGGGTTCCTCGCAAAGCCTTTATCGACAACGGACCAAAGACGATTAACCAGATTCGTCAGGATGCAGTGAAGGTGAATGCCTTTTTTGAGCATATAGTGTGGGACAAACAAGTATTAAGATACTTGTTTATTTTATTGCACGTGTCAGACTTTGCCTATCTGATAAAATATTTACAAATCTAACTTTATTAATTCATTTAAACACCACGAATGAATCACATTAGTTATGTGTTGCCAAGCTGTTGGTGCTTACAACTGTTTGAGGTAAGAAGTAGTTCATCAGTTTTAGCACATTCCTATTGGCAAGCCACAAGGTTACAAGGGTTGTTATTTAAAACAGAGTTTTTAATTATATCTTTTATTTATTTATTTATGTAATTTAATTAATTATGTAATTTCAATGAGTGGTAGTGGATCCAAAAATAAATATAAATATATATATATATATATATATAAATATAAATAATACACACGCACACAGTACTGTGCAAAAGTTTTAGGCAGGTGTGGAAAAATGCTGTAAACAATGCTTTCAAAAATGGAAGTGTTAATCATTTATTTTCATCAATCAACAAAATGTAGTGAATGAACAAAAGAAAAATCTAAATCAAACCAATATTTGGTGTGAACACCCTTTGCCTTTAAAACAGCATCAGTTCTTCTAGGTACACTTGCACACAGTTTTTAAAGGAACTCTGCTGGTAGGTTGTTCCAGACAAGACTGTCAGGTGGCGGTGGTCTAGTGGTAGGGTACTTGCCTAAAGACCTATGGCTCAAGAGGTCCCAGGTTTGAATCCCCACCTTTGGCACTACCACCACTGGGTTGCTCCAGGGGGACTGTCCCTGTAATTAAGAAATGGAAGTCACTCTGGATAAAAGCGTCTGCTAAATGCAGTAAATGTAAATGACCGTCTTTAAATCTACATGTGACATTGATGATCATCAGCACCTGTTTGATAAAATTGGTTGATCGTACACCGACTATAATCCTACAGAATCCCTGACTTTGTGCAAGTGTACCTAGAAGAATTGATGCTGGTTTGAAGGCAAAAGTTAGTAACACTAAATATTGATTTGATTTAGATTTTTCTTCTGTTCGCTCACTTTGCATTTTGTAAATTGATAAAAAATAAACAATCATTATTTATTTCTGAAAGCATTCTTTGTTTACAGCATTTTTTTAACACCTGCCTAAAACTTTTGCACAGTACTGTATATAATATACATACACATTTTTTTTTCTTTCATTTGATCCAAGTAGGCAGCAATTTCTATATATAAAACATAATTTGTGTGTGTGTATATAATACACACACACACACACACTGTTTGGTTTTGCTTTTTTTTTGTTTGTTTGTTTTTTTAAATTCGTGCCACGAAGACCCAGTGGTTTTTGACCCAGTGGCCAAAATGACCACTGTCAAGTTTGAGGAAGCTAATAGTCCTGTGATTACTCAGGAGTCTTTTAACTATTCTATTCACATATTTAGTAACTGAACTGGGATCTCAGTTGTTTGTATAAAATTCCATTACTGACACAGGCTTCTGTTTCCAAATACTCATTCCAATACAAGCCATAGCTGATCCAGATTGTGCTGACGTTAGCCCTGTCAACTCTCAAGGTCAAAAGCATGTAGTCGCCTCCTGCAACTGGGTTCTGTCACAGCTATCAGATTGAACAAAATACAGATACAGAGATGCTGGAACATGTCTTTTCTGCTGTTTGTATTGTTGCACTTTTTTTGTTTTTTTTATTTTTTTTTTCTCTTCATTGTCTTTGTCACCAACATTGGTTTGTGTGTTAACACAAACAGCACTCTTGCAGCATCTTCCATGATGCATAGCATTAAAGAGAAAGCAACTCACTGTTTTGGCTTTGATGTCACCACCCTGTTAATCCAGCCAAACCTAAACAATGGAAAATGATAGCATGCAGTTCAATTTGAGTATGGCTCTGTTCCTAGTGTCAGTGGAAAAGCCTCATATGTTTGCCAATCTTTGGAGGTCTTGTACTTGGTTGCAAAAAAATAAACATGGATATTTTATGCCTTCTCTAGGATTTGGGTGTCTTCATACCACCCATGTTCCAAGGAATGAGAATGGACTTCTTTCTGGAAGGGCCCTTCATGCCAGCCAGAATGAAACTGGACAGAGAAACTCTTGGAGGTTTGGCTGACATGTTTGGACAGATGCCAGGTAAACTTAGCATTAAAAGTAAATGTTGTATATAAGCAGGCCCTGATGGCACTTTTTCTGTTTGATACCACAAGTATCTGTAAATACCAAAACATAATCTATAGCTCTTTTTACACATAAACCTGGTACATTACCATTGTACTTTTACCAGTCCTTCTCAAAGTTTGCATAATTTATACAAGCAGTTCTTCAGCTATATATTGCCAAAATGCCTGTACACAATTCCTTAGGTTTCATGAACTTCCTGATGTCCTGAGTAGACATGGCCAACAGGGCAGCAGAATAGAGGGTCTAGGTCCCACAATTGCATGGTCATGGGTTCAAATCCCAGACCAGTAGCTTGCACTGAGATACCTCTGAGCAAGTTACCGTCTCTATGGCAGCTCCCCAGGTGCTGGATGTAGATGCCCCATGCTGCATGGTGTGTCTTGGGTTAAATGCAGAGAATGCATTTTATTTGGGTTCGCTGTGCTGTAGCATCTTTATAATGATGTAATTCCTTTCACTTTTACCTTTATTAGACTAATCTTGCCAGATTCCAAGATGCTGTTAAGACTAGCATGTTTTGCTTTTTTCTTCTATCATATGGTATTGATAATGCCATTTAAAACATATCATTAAAAATTCTATCTTTATTTATTTATGTAATTTTAATTCATTTCAATGAATGGAAGTTTTACTGCCATTTCAGAGTTTACATTGGTCATTTTTGCTGCTTATCTCACTTGGGGAATCGTACTCCCCAGCAGATGCTACTGTAAAGTTCCATCAGTAGGCATGTATACATCTCTCAGTAGCACATATCAAAATACCTTATGATGTTAAATTAATGTTTATAGGTTATGGAATAGGAACTGGTCCAGGTGTGATACAAGACAGATTCTCCCCCACTTTGGGACGTCATCGCACCAACCCACTTTTCAATGGACACATGGCTAATCCACCTCCGTCACAGTTTGATTTGGCCATTAAGCCTTTTATGAAATCTAATCAGGTAGCTATTCATTATCTTTGATCATTGAGTATATAACAGATAATACTCCATATTGTAGTGAAGTGACTTTATAGATTGCTTAATGCAATTTCTCTTCATTCTTAGGGACAGAATCAACATTTTCACATCCAAAACCAGAACCATTCCACCCAGCAACAAGTGCAGTCCAAGGATATGCCCCCACGCTTCAAGAAGGGGCAGCTCAATGCAGATGAGGTAATCTTGTGGTAGAAGAATTCATGTTGAAGCTTCCTGCACCCGGTGATTATAAAAAGACGCGTTATTCTGAGGAATATTACTGAATGTCAGTTTTCTACCTTATTTTCTCTGATCTTATTTTCTTCTCTGCTCTCCTTTGCTCTGTAACTGACATCTGGTCCACTGACTGCGATTATGAGAGATGAGGGTGCAGAGTTTTTGTTTTTTCCAAACATTTGACCTATGCGAATGCACTAAGTTTTTGATCTGTCTTACAGATCAGTCTGAGACCAGCTCAGTCGTTCCTCTTGAATAAGAACCAAGTGCCAAAGTTGCAGCCTCAGATTCCCAACATGATGCCACCCAGCGCTCAACCTCCCCGCACTCAAACACCACCACTTGGACAGGTAATTTGGTGTAAAGTTTTATCTTGCAGTCTAAATGATTTCTTGTGTAAGGTAAATTCAGTTATGTTGCTTTTTGTTTTTTCTTCTCACCCCATTTTTCACATCTGGTTTTTCTCAATAGCCTCCACAGCTTGGTCTGAAAACAAATCCTCCTTTGATCCAGGAGAAACCTCAGAAGACCAGTAAGAAACCTGCACCTTCCAAGGAAGAACTGCTCAGAATGACAGTATGTGCAAAGTAGATTCCTTTTTGTGGTGGATCTCATCTCAAAAGCATGAAATAATGTCGCCTCCCAGTTCTGTTGGTGGTTCACTTTCTTTAGCTTAACAGCATGCCAAATGACAAGGTCACCACTTTTGTTTTTTTTTTTTTTCAAAGCAAAAAGTAAAACTCCTCTGACTGACTGCTCTTGTAGGAAACTATAGTGACCGAGTACCTGAACAGCAACAACTTGGAGGATGCAGTTAATGGTGTGAGAGAGATGAAGGCTCCTAAACATTTCCTGTCAGAGATGCTAAGTAAGATCATCCAGTGCTCTCTGGAGCGGTCTGATGAAGGTAAAGAACAGACCAGCACTCTTATTCACTCCCTGCGCACAGAGGGACTTGTCACAGGAGAAAACTTTATGCAGGTACATGCACAAGTGATTGCACGTTGAAACTTTTTATTGCATGAGGTCTACCTGTTAGTTGTGTGATATATGCAAAAGATTATATGGGTACAGGCCTAGTTGGAAAAAGCAAAATTCTAATTTAGTTTTTAATTGGACTTAAAGGAAAAAAGTATGCCAACAAAATACAAAAGCAAGATCTACCATATTACATTCCATGTGTGTTTAAAATTAAGTATTACTGAAAATGTGCGATATGTCTGAGGATGAGGTCTTTTAAACTGTTTACGTTTTCATCTACAACGTACTGGATTATTTTTAAATATTTCAACTTTTGTATATTTTACAGATTCATGCTGATTTTGCCATGTTATCTAAACCTTTTGCTTACCAGTTTCTTTGCTTTTCCCCCTGCCCCAGGCTCTAATGAATGTACTGGACAAGTGTCAGAAGATCGAGGTGGATATTCCACTGGTGAAGTCTTACTTGGCTCAGTTTGCTGCCCGTGCTGTTATTACGGAGCTGGTCAGTATTGCGGAGTTGGCCCACCCTCTAGAGAATGGCAACCACTTTCCCTTCTTCCTGCTTTGCCTGCAGCAAGCATCAAAGCTGAAGGACCGCGAGTGGCTTGCTGACCTCTTCCAGCAGAGCAAGGTCAACATGCAGAAGATGCTTCCTGGTATGAATCTCCTTATAACCAATACAGCACAGTTTGGTATGTTTGTTTCCAAGGGTGTGATGTGATCGTCGTTGTTTTCTGTAGAAATTGACCAAAATAAAGATCGCATGTTGGAGGTTCTGGAGGGGAAGGGCCTAAGCTTCCTCTTTCCCCTACTAAAGCTGGAGAAAGAGCTTCTGAAGCAGATCAAAGCAGACCCTGCCCCTCAGAGCATTTACAAGTGGATCAAGGACAACATCTCTCCCAAACTCCACACAGACAAGGGGTTCATCAACATTCTCATGACCAGGTAAAATTCTTATTTCTAAAAATGGGACATTATTATTATATTTGGATGTTATACACATTGTAAGGTGGCTGTCGCCTCCTTGATTTTATCTGATGGTTTTTTAATAGCAGTAAAACTGCACTTCTGACCTCACTTGTCACTTGTGTGACAGCTTTTTGCAGTACATCTCAGCTGAACTTTGTCTGTCTGAGGGTGATGAACAACTATGTTCACCTACTAAAGAGCAGCTGGACCAGGAAAAACAGCTGTTGCTTGCTTTTAAGCCAGTCTTGCAGAAGTTCCTCCATGACCACACCAACCTGCAAGTTAGTGCTCTGTATGCTCTACAGGTGCACTGTAACACATTTTCCTTCCCCAAAGGTACTTTCCTTACAGTTGCTGTTGATACTTGAGTGCCTTACTGCAATTATAGAAAAGAATTGTTACCTCTATGCCTTAATTCTTCTCTTCTCTCTACTTTTAGGTATGTTGCTACGATATTTTGTGAATCTTTATGACATGGAGATAATTGAAGAAGATGCGTTCCTTGCATGGAAAGAAGATATTACCCAAGAGTTCCCTGGAAAAGGAAAAGCCTTGTTCCAGGTAACTTCTGGTTATTGATATATTCTATCAGCTGCTTTGCCCTTGAAATCCAAAGGAGCACAGTATGAAGTAGAATTGACCAAGAGGCAAAAGGGCAGTTTACAGATTTACCTCAGTTTCCTTCAGGGGTATTGATAGTATTTTTTTTTTTTTTTTTTTTTTTGCTGCTGTTTGTATATTTAATCAGTATTGCCTTTTTGTGTGTGTTTCTTAGGTGAACCAGTGGCTGACCTGGTTGGAGACTGCTGAAGAAGAGGAGTCTGAGGATGAGGGTGATTGAGAATCCAGCCAAAGTGTAGTAATTGTCCAACAGTAATCTGCTAGATAACGTACTGCTCTTCCTCCAGTTACCCCACTGCAGCAACACAAGCTCACTGGCCTCCACAACACACTCTGCTGCTAGACTCATGAAGTATACAAGGCAAATCATGAATTAAGAAAATGTGTTTTTGTTTTTTGTTTTCTTTTTGCCATTGCTTGCATTACGGGCTACTTAACTTACATCGTTGGCTTTTCTGGTGCTCAGTTTGGGCATCTCGTATAGATTCAGTGTAATTTGGAAAAGGTTTTGATTGACCACTAAACTCAAGCAACGACTTAATGTCTTAAATTCGTTGATAACAACGTGACTGATTTGATTGCAGTCCTTTTGTCCTAAGAGCTAGACAGTTGAGGTTCTGGCCGAGGGTCCGTCTAATTTAGGTGCTCTCAGCTCATTTGTTTTACCCTGGAATGATTGCAGTGTCTGTCCTTCAACATGCATAATATTCAAAATACAGGCGACTCTACTTCTGTTTTAACTTTTTAGCTGTTGTCCAGTTCTACCTCTTAAAGGGTCTTTTAGAGCAAACTTAAAAAGAGCACTCAAATCTTATCTTAAGAAAATAAAGATCCAGAAATCTAATGACTTTAAGAACATCTAGCACAACACACTACCTAACTTCAAGATTTGTAGAAGATCTTTCTAAAGTGCTTTGCAGGGAAGCTTTGATTGTTGGAAGAATCTAAAGGAACAGCATGATGGTGTCAATTAAAGCCCCTGCTTTCCTATCCTAATGCCCTTAACATTTGTCTTTGTAGCGTCTTCCTGATGACTGATGGAATGTGGCCCCACATGAGAGAATCTAATAATTTAATTAGAAGATAAACAATTTTTAATACAAGCAATATCAGAGTTAAGTGCATAGAAGGACCCCCCCCCCCCTTTTTTTTTGCTTTTTTGGAGAAATTGAAAGGCTTGTGCCCTTGTCAGTAATGTGCAGACACCCCCATTATTGATGAGTGTATTAAGTTTATTTGTGAGAAATGGGTTGTTACCTTTTGCTTTTTTTTTTTAAATCCTGAGGTGTTTGCAACTGTATGTAAGAGTTAATGGCTCAATCATGTCATGGTAAGGCTGTTTTATTCCTGTATTCTACACCACTATTGCTTAACGTTCAATAAATAAAGACACCAAAAGTGTGCTTTTCCTGTATTAAAGTCCTTTTTTTTTAAGGTATTAAAATTACAATCCTTAAAAAAAAAATCCTCATCCATAATTTTTAAGCCCGAGTTACTACTAATTCTAAGTCTTTGAGGTAATGAATGGCTATACTAATTATTCTTCATCAGTGGGTATCCAGAAGTATTCAACTTTCCGACTTCTCCTTAAGGGGCTGGATTCAGGTGCCTCTCCTCCCATTGGGGACAGTTCAGTGAAGTGAGCTGCTCCAGAGGCTCTTCCTAGTCGGGGAGCAGCCACCCTGAGCATGGTCCTGAAAGGGAACAGTTGCACACACAGTGCTTAGTTGATTAAGTACTTTCAGGGTTTTGAATTTTCTTAAAAGTAAATTTGATGGAACAAAAGTAATCACCTTCCTGAACCTCTGTTTGAGTCTTCGGCTGCCTCGGCAGTAGAGATATAAACGGGATCTCCCTCCTAAGAGAACAGATCTGGTCATTTGTTATGTTTCAAGTTCTTCTATAAACTGAGAGGCTGCAAATAGTACCGTGAAGTTCCTTGGAGTTCCATCGTGGTTCTTCAGGATCTTAACCCTCTGGTCACTTTCGGTCATGCACAGGAAGTAACTCTTTATGTTTGCTTGACACTACAGGAAGAATAAAACTCTGCAGATGAACAACCAATTTCACCAAACTTTTCAAAGTTCACCTTAAGAGGTGAACTGATACAGAACAAGTGCAGTCTGGGGAAAAAAGGTACCATGGAGGTAATTTTTTTTTTTTTTCATTAAGGTAGAAGGAATGTTCATGTAATTTTAATGGTCCAACATGGTCCTTGATATCCAGTGTAGCACCTTAAATGTGTTCTAGGAGAAAAGTGTACGTTTGTATCTTTTCATAAGCTGAAACTCTGACTCTAACTAAAAGTGCTAAAGATATTCTCTTGTGTATCCCCCAGTGACCGTCTGGTACCTTTTATTTAACTGTGCTAACAATTTAATGTATCCAAGATTCAAGTAGCACTTACCGCTTTGTTCTGCCTTTGAGATTTGAGGTCCTCCTGGGCTCTGAAGGTGTCTGCTAGAGCTTGGTGTTTTTCCCTCCAGCTCAGACACTCGTTGATACGTTCCTCCTTCTCTCTCTCTGCCAGTCTGTACTCCTGCTCAGCCTGCTGCTGGGCTTTGCAGGCTCTCTGGCTCTGCTCCTCTGCTGCTGCTGCCCTGCGCCTCCAGCTCGCCTCCCTGCCATCAGTCACAGCTGTTAGTTCACATCCTCAACAGCTTCACAACATATATTCAGTGATGGGGAAAGAAAAAAAAAACACTTTTCTTGGAGTTTTGCATTTTCCTCTGTCATCTCCTTCAGTTTTTGCCGCAGTGTGTTCCTCTCATTCTCCAAACCCTTGTTCTCTTCCAGCAGGAACTGCTTCTCTCCAGACACCCTCTCCAGCTTCAACTTGGCCTCGAAGTAATTCTTTTCAGTCTGTGCCAATAGTAGCTGCACATCTCCATGCTAAAGAAAGACAGGATCAGGATAGAGAAAGCTGGAGCATATTTACTGTTGTCCATGTCTGCCTCTTTAATTGTCTTTTAATGCAGAGTTTCTAAAAGAGCATTCAAGTAACCTTTGAGTGTCTATGTGAAGTCAAGGACACCCATCATGTTTTGCATGATGGTTCCCAGTTGACCATTGCTTTTTAAAAGTATATGTTTTGCCTGTGATATAAAGACTGGACTTTATATCCACTCATTAGTGAAAGTGACAACCCTTGTCATTGCGAGGTCAAAGCACAGCAGACAATGAACCACATGTGCATGGGTTAAATGCAGAGGTCCATTACTGCAGTGGGTGAGCTACTGTTCACGCGGCTTGTAAAGAAGCACTTGGTGTATTATATACCTCCTTACTGAGATGCTGTAGATCCTCACTGAGTTGGGTCTTCTCAGCCAGTGCCACATCTCTCTGTTGCCTGTTCTCCATTGCCCGAGCCACTGCCAGCGTCCGACTCTTTTCAGCCTCGGCTTTGGACATGTCCAACTCCTCGACTGCCCTGGAGCATAGAGATGCTCTTTGCTGGCTCAGGTGCAGCTTCTGTTTCAGCTAGCAACACCAGGTGGCAGTAAATGAGTCTGTCCATAACAGGGCCATGACAGCTCTGCTCTTTAACTTAAGGTATAATTTACAGGATTGTTCTAAATCTTCCAAAAAATTGAAAGCTTACAGTGAAAGCTTACAATTGAAAGCTTACAAAGCTTAAGTAGCAGGTGTTTTCAACATGTTGAAAGAAAAGCGCCTAAAATGAGTATGCATTGTGTTTGTTCAGTTAGAGGCGAGTACCTCTCGAACTTGAGCCTGTAGTTCCTGGTTGAGGTTACGTAAGTTCCTCATTGTAAGCTCGCTCTCTGTTCTCATCATGATTCTCTCCATGTGAATCTCATTGGACAGATACTTGTTTTCTTTCTTCAGGTCCTCACATTCCTGATTGCATGGGAAATAATCAGCACAGTACACACCACATGTCTTAGATATCAGTACATACAGGAACCAGGAAACACTCAGGAGAGGGGTTTTGGCTTTTTAGTCGAACCCGGCTTATTGGCTTGTGGCTTGTGACTATTTTTCATTGTGAAACACAACAAAGTGCATTCTTTGCATTCAACCCATACACATACATGCAGCAGGGTGCAGCTATGTCCACCGCCCGGGGAGCAGTGATGGAGATGGTACCTTGCTCAAGGGTAACCTACTGGTCTGGAATTCAAACCCACAACCTTCCTATCCTGGGACCTAGTCCCTTACCACTAGGGCACCACTGTCCTGATGTGTCTATATTGTGCACACACTGTGGGAGCATTTACACAAGGACAAAAAAGACCTTTAAAGCAATTCATGATTCATGATTCATATTTTTTGTTTCCTTCCTTCCTTTGCAGCCCAGCCATTGCATGTATTTGGTCAAACTGTAAGTGTTGTTAAAAATCTCATTTAACTAAATAGACGGTTTAGAAATGGCTAAGCAAACAGAAAAATAATCACATCATTCATAAAAAGGCAATAGTCAAAAGCAAATGTGCATCATTCTGAATTTCCTAGAAAGATTATATTTCCTTTAGATAGAAAAACAGCACAAGAGCCAATTGAATTGTAATCAAGGGTCATTTCCTTAAGGGGGAAGGGACAGTGCTTGTTCAGCATCTGTCTTTTAAGGAGGGATTTAGAAGCGCAGCTAAGAAACTACTCATGCAGAAAGGCAACCAGAGGCAGAGATTTCAGGACGCCTATGGACCCTCAATGGATAAAGCAAGTCTAACAAATAGATGTGGGCGAATGTAATATTTTTACTTTACAAAGCTGTCATCATTACACTCCTATTAGAAAAGGAGTTAAAAAACAAACACAAAATATCCAGGGGAAATATCCTGACTGAAAGTGTAAAATCTGTTCTTCCATCTATTCATTATCTAAACAGCTCATTATAATTAGGGTCTCAAAGGATGCTGGAGTGTGACTGAGAGGCAGACCCTGGACAGACACACACTCACACCAAGGGAACAATTTAGCATCTCTCACCCACATAACTTGAGCTGGGCTTGAAGAACCACAAAACACACCAATTTAAATGATCAAATCCTATAAATTAGTTGGCAGAATTTACCACAAGACGATTTAAAATGACAAGTTATTATTATGTTAATATTTATTTGTTTGTAATGTTAATTGATGTTTGAACAATGTAATTGTATATCACCCAGATGATGGACTTTTCTGGATGTAGCCAAAGGATTTTGCACAGGGCTGTAAATTACTCACTTGATAAAGAACATTGGGTAGCCTTAGAGCCTAGTTTCCCAGATAAAGAATAAGGCCAAGTCTGGATTTTAACTGAAACACCACTGGTCTGGCAGTTTAGACTGATCCATTTATTGAACTCATTAAACATATTGTGTGTGCTTTGTGTGAGGCCTCTATTCTTCTCTCACCTTCCTCTTGCGCACCAGCTCGCCTTGCAGGTGGTTGATCTGAAGGAAGGTGCCACTGCTGCTGAGGGCACTGACCGGCCTGACAGCTCGCACAGGCCTGCGGGGGGGATGCATAGGCTTGGACATCTCCTTTTTCTCCTCCATGCTGTCCTTCCCAAAGCGGCTGGCCATGTTGCTGCTGCTGACCGAGTAGGACTTGTACATGCCATTGTCCAGAGACGGAGGTTTGGACAGAGACAGGGCCTGGAGGTCCCCATGAGATGTGGCCCTCAGGGTCATCCCAGCTGTAGGATACTGCCTGAATATACCAGGTTTCAAGATTTTCTGCCTGGGCTTAAAACAGCTTGAATGTGCGACTGATGCTGAGCCAAATTTGTGTATTACCCCTTCTGTGTTCGTCTGAGCCAACAAAGACTCTCCGGTCATTCCAGTTAATTATTTATGAAGCCACCTGATGCTTCCATGGTGGGAGTAGAAACTCTATGCTTGCTTGGAGACTGAAACAAAGCTTATTCCCACCATTGCTAATTACAGTGACTGACCTAATTATCTTTACGTACTAGCAATACACTAGCACTGTGTCTGAAAAATGATCATTCTCTATTAAATATTATTTACATTAGTCAGTACCAAAGTAATATCTAGCTGAATATATTATTTAGTACTTAGCCTAATGTTTCAGAAAGTCTTTTGACTTTGCATCATGGACACTAAGTTTCAACAGATGTTGTTTTTTTGCTAAAATGAGTACACATCTGTTGGAGGTGTCTGATATTTTATAAGTATCTGTCTAAATGTACTGAACACTTTATAAACACAGCGTTCATGTTCCCTATGACAGATTCTCCTTCCTCTTTAGAGTAGGCTCGGAAACTCAAACCCTTACATTTACAATCTATTATTCAAGCAGTCCAAAGAGAGCAGGTTTCACTTGCCCAGTCAGGTTTTTTGGTGCCTCAGTGTCTCTTGTCCCAAAGTTCAGCCACTGGTTCTTTCTTTTAATGTCCAACATCCAGCATTTATTATCAATCAGCTCAATGCTCTGTTTGTTTCACTGTAAATGTGAGAGCAGCACTAATGTTGCATGTGATCCCTGCCCTATCAAAACCACATATCCCCATCCCAACCCTTCCTCCCCATCGAAACAACAGCTGCCTTTCACTTTATGTAAAAGTATTTATTTTAGCATCAGTCACACTGATGCTTCTGGGCTGATTGTGAACATGATCCAGGCTTTTCTTTAACATAGTGACTGCTACTGCAGGACTGCAGCTTTCCACCACCTGCAATTCAAATGCCAACAGCCAGCCAATGTCACAGTGGCATACACTTGTGGTTTATATTGTCCAGATAAGATTTCCTGTTTGAAACAACGTGTTGAAAAGACTGGTAGCGTCCTGTTATGTGCAACTGGTGTAAAGGACAAGAATAATTAACCTTCAGCTATAAAAGAGTATAAAAAAGTATGAAAAGTTTCCAAAAATAAGTAAACGTCTAGTTTTTGATGCTGCCCATTCAAAATACCACAATTAATGCTATATTTTGGCTCTTTTGCTTCCGGGGAGAAGCACTCAGTCTTGATGTAATAAGGCCTTCATTTCAGTAACACAACTATGGATAAAAATGAATGAAAAATGAATATTACTTTCAAATATATGAAAGACAACTATTTGTTTAATGAATAATGTCTCAATCAGGCTAAAGGGTGAAGAATATTGTAAAGACAATAAGTCCACACCGTCTAACTTGATCCCCCAGTGGGTCCTTTCTGCACTGCCTTTTGCTACACTATGTGCTACAATATGAACATGGCCTTTTGAATAAGACATAATGCAACACCCTTTTCCTCCAAAAATGTGTATTTATTTTTCATTTTTCTTTTACTGTCTATTACATTTTGGGCATAGTTATTGATAATAAATACCCAAATGACTCTGGAATATATTTTTTACATCAACATTCAAGTTAAGAACACTTTTGTCTTCTGTTAAGAACATTTTATTTAATGATCCATAATTGGAAGCTGAAAGCATTTCCGGAACTGAAAGGGTTGAGGAAGAAAAAAAGCTGGAAGAGCGTGTAGTAAAGTCAATGGGAGTGAATGACTAGAAGAGAAATGAGAGGGGAAGTAGATATTGTAATATTCCAACACAAAGTAATACATTGCATCGAGTTTTTCCCCATTTTTCAAACAGAATTAGCAAGTACTTGTTAATCTTTCAGAAAGATTTTGAATACCCCCTTAACAGGACCATTAATGTAATGATTCAGATCTCCTGTGTAAAGGGCTGGAATATTATCCATTCATCCATATGAAATTAATGTTATTTTATGAACATGTTTATTCCGTGTGTTTCTCATTTTACATTTGGTGGCAGTTAGTACTCTGATGTTGTTTGTATTCGGTATTCAGGCACTAACAGTTCTGTACTTAGTTGATGATGGGAGAATGTACTACAGGTGTTCTAAAGTCAAATAAATACAATTCAGTTTCCTTTTGTCAGGTCCAGCATCAGTGAAGCAACTGTACATGCACCTTCACCTGCATGCAGAAAACTGAACAGTCTGATGCATCTGAACATAAAACATAAAAACTGAACAGTCTGATGCATCTGAAACATGTCTGCAGCTGGAAAAGTCTGCAGCACACCTTTTTTAGAAAACCAGCTGAACTGTTTTGTAGGTTTTTTGGGGGGTTTTTTTATGGGGTGGGGGGGGGGGGTTATCTTTTGCCCTTTGCTCTGCGGGTACCTGCCCTCATGCCCTCACACAGAAGGTCTCCAAACAGAATATCCTCAACCTCCTGTTTCTCATTTCCTTCTGCCATCAGCCACGTTAGTACAAACTGCACAAGACAATTTAGTATAGACGCAATGAAGTGGAAAGTGGCTTCCACACTGTCTCTGTTCCCTCTTCTCTCTCTGGTGCTTTGCACAGTCAGTCTAGATCCCAGCCAGGTCCAAGGTAAGATATGGTAGCATGTTCATAAGAAAAATCTCTACTTGAAGCTTTGATTTTACATAAATCTTGTTGTAACATTAATGTAAGTAATGTAATGCTTTTCTGTTTTGCTGCCCACTTTATGTTCTGACTTTTGATGTAGTTTTCCCAGATAATGGTGGAATCTCCGGAGTATTTATAGCCATGCTCAAGGGCAAAGACTACAGCTTTAATGCCACTACAGCCACACAAGTGTGCATGTCTCTCAGTGCCGGAATAGCCAGTAAAGCTGATGTGGAAATGGCGCGAAGCAATGGCTTGCAGACATGCAGGTACTGTAAAACATAACCGGGCATGGAAATGGCATGAAAACCGTAAAGATCTGAGAGCAAAAGGAGCAGTGTTTAGAAACATTTGTGGGTGTTTTCATCAATAAATTGTTAATGTAATGCTTACTGCAGAGCTCCAGAAATGCCTTACATTTTACACCTTTCAAATTTAGCTTTATTATTATCACTATATTATTTCATAGATTTAAAAAAAAGCAGAGTTTAAATAAATGAGTAATGCTGTTGTACTAATATGTGTTATACTCATGAGTTTCAGGTATGGTTGGGTTAAGGAGCAAGTGGCTGTTATTCCTCGAATTCATGGAAATGAAAAATGTGGCCAGAATAAAGTTGGAATCGTTACATGGAGGACTCCCCCAAGCAGGTTATTCGATGTGTTTTGCTTAAATTCAACAGGTATTTTGTTTATTGCTCTCTTTACTTCTTTGTTTACTTCTTCTTCTTCTTCTTCTTCTTCTTCTTATTATTATTATCTGTTATTACTATTTTCAGTAGTAGTAGAAGTAGCAGTAGTGGTATTAATAGTGGTAGTAGTAGTAGTAGTAGAAGAAGTAGTAGTAGTAGTGATACTAGTAATAGTTGTAGTAGTAGAAGTAATAGTAGTAGTAATATAGTAGTAGTAGTAGTGGTCGTAGTAATAGTTGTAGTAGGGTGGTGTTAGTCTAGTGGTAGGATACTTGCCTATGGATCTATGGACCAAGTGGTCACAGGTTCAAATCCTACCTCCAACCACCATTGGGTTCCTGAGCAAAACCCTTAACCCTGACTTGCTCCAAGGGGACTTTCCCTGTAATCAGGACATGGACGTCGCTCTGAAAAAGAGCCTCTGCTAAATGCCGTAAATGTAAATGTAGTAGTAGTAATAGTAGTAGTGGTGGTGGTGGTGGTAGTAATAATAGTAGTAGTAATAGTAGTAGTGGTGGTAGTAGTAATAGTAATAGTGGTGGTAGTAGTAATAATAAAGTAGTAATTACTAGTAGTAATATTAGTAATTAGTATTAATATTAGTAATATTAGTAGTAGTAATAGTAATAGTAGTGGTGTTAGTAGTAGTAGTGTTAGTAGTAGTAATAATAGTAGTAGTGGTATTAGTAATAGCCATAGTAGTAATAGTAGTAGCAGTAGTAGTGGTAGTGGTAATAATAAGAGTAGTAATGATCTAGTAGTGATTATTTCTGACGTGAGATCTGCATCTTTATCTTTCTGCAGACCAAAGTAAAGCAACAACAGCCAGTACACCAGGAATGACAATGCCAGTTGACAAGAGCCTCCAGTCTAAAACAACCACCCTATCAATCATCCAGTCAACTCTGCTTAACAAAAACATCCTCCCCTCCTCCTCATCCACCCCATACATTTCCTCTTATTTCACCACCTCTGTAGCATCCACATTCTTTTCCTCTTCTGCCGACAGTTCAACTACTCAAAGTATTACATCACTCTCACTTTCTACCACTCAGCACCCACTACCCACTCCCTCCTCTTCTTCTGCTGTGTCTGTCGGTTCTACCATCCTTTCTTCACATTCATTCACCACATTGCCTCCAAACACCCTGTCTAATCAAACAGACCAGCCTGTGATGCCACCATCCAATTCTTCCTTTGGAGGTTCAGTTCAATCAACTTTCAGTTTCTGTTCAGCTCATAAGATTTAATCATACTTAAAGGGCACATAGCTTATTCTTTTATTTTTCACCTTATATCATTTGTTAAAAACTGTCATTAATATAGTCATTATCTATATCCTAGAGCACTACATACTTTTTACTGTGCCTTTAAAACCAATACGTTTGATTTTTTTGATTGGTTGCCATGCATTGTGCCCTGTTCAGAAAGCAGCCCAGAAACACTCCTTATAACTTCAGCATGAATGGGGGGCTGAACTGGTAAATACTGAATAAGCAGTAATATGTTGTTTTTTATTACAAAACAAAATAACACTTTATTGCTGTAAAAACTCTATTATCTATTACACTGTCAGGAATAAAGGTACTGAAAGGTATTTGTACCATTTCAAAAGGTATTTGTACCATTTCATAACTTGATGTTTTAATATAATAATAATTTTTGTTATAATAATAACAAGTAAAGGTGTAACAAAAGAAAAAAGGGTTGAAATGAAGACAGGATGCAAGGAGTTTGCGAGACTTTAAAAATATGACCTAAATACAGCTGTATTATCCAGTATAGCGTGTTGAAGACATACCTCTGAAAGTGACAGTTTAGAACCCTTTCTCTATGAGAGCACAACAAACTCTTTAATTACAAATTAAATGTTTCATTTAGACATTTAGTTAACCATTGTACCATTGTATTTTTAATGTTCCTTAATGCTGAAAAGACTTGACCATATATTTGTTTCAGATGTTCCTACAGCAAGTGTCACCATTACAGTGATACTGATCTTGATGGCAGCAGGTGGAATCTGGTGTTTTAAAATGTACGTCTGACCTGTCTTTAATGACAAAAATCAGCTGAATCACCTCCCTGATATGCTATAATTACTATCTTACAAACTTTGCCGGTTATTCCTGACAATCCTGTATTTAAACATAGCAACAGTCTGCAGCTGTCTGATATTCAGTGTTCACCCTCTCTTTCAGTAAAGCACATCGTCTTCCTCCTTGGATCAGAATCCGAAACAAGGAAGCTGCTGAGACTGAGATGTGGAAGCACATCGACCAGCAAAACTCCAGCAAAAAGAAGAGGGACTCTGCAAATGATCTAATCCTCCAGCTGGAAGAAGACACAGAATCGCCATAAGGCTTCTTTAAGGAGAACGGCTTTGCTGTCAGTTTGAGCTGTAAAGATATATGGGTATAGAATGTGCGTCACTGTGTGTAGATGAGGTCTACAGTTGATACAGCAGGGTAGTAAGTGTAAATAAATCTTTAAAGAAAGGGGATTGTAGCTCTAAATGTTTGTTGTTCTCACTATCATTATTATTTCCTTTTAAAAATGCATTTCCTCACCTTTTAAAGTGTTAAACCATAAAGCTGAAATGTAAAAGTAAATGTCAGATTTGTTTCTGACAGCTATTGTTAAATTAACTACCATTATCTTCTGCCTTCAGTTCCCCTGCCGCTTAAATTCCTGTCATTGAAATCGTAAATCATCTGCTATGTTTTGCCTGTAAAGTCTCAAATGTTTTTAAAATTAAAAAACTAAAAGTACAACCTGCAGTTACTGCTTTCTCTACACACTGTTTTGTTCAATGTTTGTGTTGGTTATCTTCAATAAGGCACACTGATTGTTCTTTAATATTAATAAGTGACCTCTCAGATGAAAAGGTGAAGGTGGGTGTTAAGGGATTATACATACATACGAAATCTACAAAAAATAAATAATACAGTGTAACAATTACATTAGGGTAACTGACTCAGGACTTAACCAGTACTGACAAAATAATAACCATCCATTATCTGAGCTGCAGAATGGATGCAGGCCGCTTCAACTGGAAACAAACACAGAAGCATGACACTTGCTTACCACTGTGCACTGTGCATAATAGTCTGTTATCTTTGTGTGTTCAGTGTGTTTGTTCACTATGTATTCAGTGTGTGTTTTCAGCGTTCAGTATGTGATCTGTGTGTTTGGTGTGACCCAGTGTGACACACTGAGTGCAGTGTGTGATCAGTGTACATTCAGTGTATAAATGCATTTGTTCAGTTTGTTTACTGTGAGTTCAGTGTGTGATGAAAGGGCGATCAGTTTGTTTACTGTGTTATCAGTGTGCTTAGCTTGTTTAGTGTGTGATCAGTGTTTTGGTGTGAGTTTAGGGTGTGATCAGTGTGTTTATTGTGTGATCAGTGTGTGTGTGGTGTGTGATCAGTGTGTTCTGTGTGTGCGGTGTGTGATCAGTGTGTTCTGTGTGTGCTGTGCGTGATCAGTGTTTTTGTGTGAGTTTAGGGTGTGATCAGTGTGTTCTGTGTGTGTGTGTGTGGTGTGTCATCAGTGTGTTCTGTGTGTGTGCAGTGTGTGATCAGTGTGTTCTGTGCGTGTGTGGTGTGTGATCAGTGTGTTTAGTGTGTGATCAGTGTGTTCTGTGTGTGTGTGGTGTGTCATCAGTGTGTCCTGTGTGTGTGTAGTTTGTGATCAGTGTGTTTAGGGTGTTCTGAGTGTGTTTAGTGTGTGATCAGAGTTAAGGGTGTGATCGCTGGTCTTCCAAACTAAAAGCAGAGAAGTGATCGTTGCGTCATCACCGAGCGACAGTGTTTACAATAATACAGCTCGCTTGCTAAGCTAGTTGTTCATGTCACCTGTTCTCACATTCTGTCTGCAGTATTTTTTGGATTAAACACGTGTCAGCAGGTATGTCTTTGTTTGCGTCCTGAGATTCCCTGCAATGTATGCCTAAAATTAGAAGCTGTAAAAACTGCATTATTTATTTTTAATTCCCGCCGCGGTAATATGTGTCTCCTAGCAGAATTGTGAGCCGGTCTCTTTCCAGTGAAGGCCACTATTATTTAATGTTATTTCATCGACAATTTTCTTTGATTTGTGTTTTATTTACAGTTACTTCTGATTTAGTTACAAATGTCTGAGCTAGAGCATTACTCTTTAGACGGAAATGAGCTTTTTACTTCTTTAACCCAGACTGTTTTCACCTCATTTCCTCTCCAGAGAGCAAATCATTAAGTGTGTGTGTTGTGATGGTACTGAGATGACTGTACATGCAGTGACATCCCATCAGACACTATAGTGCTCTTAATTTCTTCAGAACATTTACAAGGCAGGGGTCAGCCAAAAGGGCTAAACAATAAAATCAAATAAAATTAGAACCATTTGTACAAATACAGAGATTAAAAGGCTGAAACTACCAGTAATGAAGTAAATAAAATATACAACTAACAGTTTTGGGTGAGCAATGAAAGGAGAGAACAGAAGCGAGAGATGGCAAGACAGAACCGGCGACGGAGTACTTCAGACCCTTTTGATTGATGTGAATGGATGAGTATTGGGTTCTAGTTTTTACTTAAAGATGTCCTTTGTAGAGAGTGATGTTATAAAGAATGAAAGATGATTCCATTTCTTGGAGCAGCTACAGAGACGGCCTGATCAGTCTGATCAGAAAGTTTAAAACAATCTGGAGCTTTATTGTAGGGAGGCGTAAGTGTAAGCTTCATTTAAAGTTTGTTAGCTTTCATGAAATCAAACTATTCAGCTTTGAAAGGTCTTAAGTAAGCCTTGCTATCATGTTTTCCTTTTTCTTGTTTTTCCCTCTCTTGCTGCAGGGCCTCGAGCACTGAATGAGGTCTAGTGTTCTCTTGGGTTGGGCCTCCTCCTGGAGCTGAGATGGGCCAGCAAATTTCTGGCCAGGCGGTGATCAGTAAACTGCCCGAGAAGCTGGTAAAGCATGCTGGACTAGTGCGGGACAGCGGCTACCTCACCTACGAGGAGTTCTTGGGCCGAGTAGCAGAGCTTAATGACGTGTAAGTGGCAACTACTCAAAATAATTTTGAAACCAAAAAATGTAATGCTTTGTGGATTTGTGTACAACGACAAACATTCAATGTATAATATAATACACAAATAAATGTTCTTTTCCTTTTTAGTTTGTTTTTAACAAGCAGCCTCTTCTGTTCAGACATGCTATCAGTGTGCTGAAGTATGACGTATTGTATGGCTCATGTGTTTATGGGCATGTTTTGGCAAGCAAAAACTTTTAATAAGATTTAAAAGGGGAGGATGAGTTAATGTAATAAACATATTTATGTGTTACAGTGCAAGGCAAAATATTATTCCTTCCACATAAAACATGTATAAATGATCACTGATCATTTTATATGAGGCATTAATGTGATTAAGCTCAGGAACTGGATACCCAGTTTCATTAAAGAGGGTTCCGCTTGGCCTCTGATCATTTATTTGGTGCTGAATTACTGTTTTTAAATACATTTCAAAAGCAATGAATGTTAATTAGGAGTTACATTACTTTTGTTGCTATTTTACACTTGCCAGAACTGCTAAGCTGGCGTCTGGCCAACAGAAGCATCTTCTTTTTGAAGTTCAGCCTGGATCTGATGCATCTGCTCTGTGGAAGGTGGCTGTGAGGATAGTATGCACTAAGGTGAAGTCATTCCACAATTCCATGCCAAAAATAACTGATAAACCTTTACAGTTAACATGTGCTTTACTCTTCTACTTATTATCTACTTGCACTTTAAGATCCTATTTTTTTTGGGTCTTTGGTCTCTAAAAAAAGGAAAAGTTCATTCAAAGAAACAAAATGGTGTTTTTCTGTTGTAGCTTGATTAAAGTGTTATAAATCTATATTTTGGCCTTAAACCTAAGGGTGCTCTCCTTTGCCTTAGGCTTGAGGGTGTTTTGTTTCTGTCATTATTATTACAGATTAATAAAGAGGATGGTATGGTGGAGGCCTCAAGAATAATGAACCTCTACCAGTTTATCCAGCTCTACAAAGACATCACTAGCCAAGCAGCTGAAGTGCTGGCAGCAGAGGGCGCTGCTGAGTGCTCATCGGGACAGCTTTCCTCTGCACAGTCCTGCCAGGCCAGCATGTGGATGGGCAGGTAGCAGAAAAAAACAAATTCTGTCAGTGATGCACATATAAGAAGACACTCTTCAGTGTTTGTTCAATTAAGAGGACACACATTTTTTTGCAGATATTTACCATCTTAATGTTTCACCCTGTGTTGTGTAAGTGATCTTGCTCATTCCTCTGTGTGATGCAGGGTGAAACAGCTTACTGACGAAGAAGAGTGCTGTATCTGTATGGATGGGAAAGCAGATCTAATTCTGCCATGTGCACACAGCTTCTGTCAGAAATGTATTGACAAGTGGTATGTATTTGCAATCAGTCGTTGTTGTTTTTCATGATGTCTTCACTTTTACCCTCATGCTTCCTTTTCCGCTTGTTTATTACAGGAGTGGTCAAAGTCGTAACTGTCCTATCTGCCGCATTCAAGTGACTGCTGCCAATGAATCATGGGTAATGTCTGATGCCCCTACTGAAGACGATATAGCTAGCTACATTCTCAATCTGGCTGATGAGGCTGGCCACCCTCACAGACCTTAAATTCACACATGTCACTTCACATCTGCTTTCTGTCATTTCACCACTGGTTTCCTGACAGTAAAGCTTTTTTAGATGAAGGTAAATGCTTATTTCTTTCATTCACTGGCAGCAATAAATGCTCATTGTTGTGTTTTTTTTTTTCTTTTTTTTCTCTTTCATTTATTACCTTCCAACTCATGCTTAAGCTGTGAAAAGGCATAAGGGAGGATTTAACTGATTTGTCAACTAGGATCGAGCACTTGCTGTTTTCATTTTTGTATTTAGTTTAAATAATTATTGCACATGATTTGCTTGCTGCTATAAAATAGGGATGAGTGTTAAAGTCATTTGGCTTTTTACTGAAACTGCTGTTAGAAGGTGACTTACTTGAAAGGTTTGCATGTAAAAGAAAATACTATTCATTTTATTAAAAGTTGAAAGTAGTAAAAACCACCATCATTCACTGTCAATGTGAGAATGTAAAAGCATCATTCCAGGAGCTTCTGCACAATTTCTAAATGCTATACTATCTCACATTATTTGCAATTTACAGTCATCACATCACTTTTAAGTGTGGCCTAAGACATGTGTTCTGCATGAGATGCAGTATGTTTATTTATCTTTTCAGCCGGCCAGTTTTCAGATTTTATAGCATTGCTTAAATTAAAATCAGGTCTTTCTAAATGGGTAAAAGGTTGCCAATTAACTGAATGAGTGGATTAAGGAATCAACATAGGCTTTGTGAAGAACAGATTTTACTTACTGTATATTGCTACTCACAGTTTCAGTGGCAGTGTTTCATATACATATTTTTCTCTATATTTCAATTATTAATATTAATAGCAAATTGGACATGCACTTTCTGGTTTGTGAGTGTGATTTAAGTGTGAAATAATGGTGACTATGATAGCATAAGAATGGATACAAGATGTATATTTTTCTTGATGTTGTAAACGTAATATATTACTACTCCTGCACTTTTCAGTGTTTAACACTTTGTTATGTTGTAAACCTACCCCTTCCAACAAGTTTCAGTGTTAAATCTGGGTAAAATAAAGTTACCATTTTCATAGACATGGTGCAAAATGTATGGAAATATTATATATTTAGACAAATCCTCAGTGAAAAATTAGAAATGACCAGAGTTAAAATGTTAAACAATTATGAAACTTTATTTAATACAAAAAATGCAAGTTTTGCTGTTTCCAGAACACTGAACCAATCAAAGACCGAACACATGCATACAGACACCCAGGAAAAACAGGCTGCTAAGTTGCGTGTTCCATGGTTCACAGGTACTCAAGTAAAATCTTTTGCTTGTTTTAAATATAAAGCAATTTTTTTTTTAATGACCACCTTTGTGAATAGTTCATACTTTGACATGGTATCCACAGATCACAATAAATCCTGCACCATACAGCTTTAACTTTTTAAACAACAACTATACTGAAAACCAATAAACCAAATAGCTTTACCTTTGCAAACTGCTTATGGGGCAGAAAAGTCAGTGCCTACGCTGACCTGTGTACACCATCAAAAAGGCAGATGAGCACATGAATTTCAGACATAGAGTGGTAGAAGAAGGTGGCATGTGGATGACTAATCAGTGTGCCACATTTTCTTGGGGTTTAGGCTTCATTGAAGTAGTCACAGTAAAACTACAAAATAAACAGTAAAGAACATACCTCCTGAATAAATGCTAGGAAAACACCAAACTATATTTAAGCAGTGATGGCCTTGTACTAATGTGTGAAATGAGAAACTAGTAATAATTCTGTTAAGGCAGGTATAATCAGAATGACCTCTACTCAATAACTCAATTACTCATGTAATTGATAGAGATGCCCCTGCATCAATCTGTAATTTGGCACCATTGACAAGTGCACTATGCTTCTCGGGCAAAAAACAACACAGCTCTTTAAAAATAGGCAAACTTTGTCTCATTCTAAAAAGAGTTGCTCACATTTCAGAGGCAGTTTCACAGGTTTTACACGATGATAAATAGAAGCTTCTGCTTCCTTCTTGCAAACCATACCATCTGCAAAAGAGCTGTTCACTTAAAGTTGTAAACACTTAAAAACAGAAAATGCTATTAAAAATCCTTCACCTCCTCCACCCCCAGTTTCATAAACTATGTATTGAGTGAACTTGTTATTTCACTCTGTCTGAATTGAGAAGATGCTGAGAAGAAAACTTTTGGGCACTTGGACCTCTCAGTAGAGCAAGACATTCTTTTGCTGTAAAGTGCATATTAGAAACTTATATTTCTAATGGGCTGCCCTGTTTTCTGTTCTGGAGGCTGAGTTTTTTTTTTCATTATGGGCCACCAAGTTCCTACTTCTGCATCAACATGTTCACATGCCTTGTGTGAGAGCACACTCCGACTTAACAGCATCCACCAGGAAGCTGAGTTCATTGCACAGGCTCTCATATCTGAAGGCCATACGAATCTGGGCAACGTTGGTCCGCTGGATGTCATTTCCCTCTGGCCCATCCTGCAGGTAATTTTCCCCCAAGAAATGTTTCTTTTCCTGTAAGAGACAAGAGAAACTCCCACTGATAAATACTGGCTCTGAAACCTGTAGCAGCTAGAACACTCCACAGTTCCAGAGAGTAAACTAAAGACTGCACACGCTTTTTTTCTCAGGGCATGTTTAGGCTTGTGCAGAATGCGACCATCTGGAATAGAAACAGTTTGTTGTACATGCTACATGTAGGATTAGCCAAACTGTTCTTTGGCCATTTTTTCACCAATGATGTTTGGTAAGTCTGCTTTTCTTTTCAAAATAGTTTATACATGTGTAGTTGCAGGTTCTTTCCAATTAGACAGCACACCCATGGTATTTCACTGCACAAAGGGCTTTGCTGCATTTACATATGACAAACAGGTAGATCAGCCTGGTCTCTTGAGAAGTTGCTGTTGCTGCAGCAACATGTATGGTGGCAAAATGTTGTGGTTGGTCTTTTTCATTTGCAGTCTGAAACTGCCTTGAGCATTTATTTTGGAACATACAGTACTGTGCAAAAGTTTTAGGCAGGTGTGAAAAAATGCTGTAAACAAAGACTGCTTTCAGAAATGGAAGAGTGAATCATTTATTCTCATCAATCAACAAAATGCAGTGAATGAACAAAAGAGAAATCTAAATCAAATCAATATTTGGTGTGACCACCCTTTGCCTTCAAAACAGCATCAGTTCTTCTAGGTACACTTGCACACAGTTTTTGAAGGAACTCGGCTGGTAGGTTGTTCCAAACATGACTGTGTTTCAACCTCCGTGTGACATTGATGATCATCAGCACCTGTTTGGTAAAACTGGTTGATCATACACCGACTATAATCCTACAGAATCCCTGACTTTGTGCAAGTGTACCTAGAAGAACTGATGCTGGTTTGAAGGCAAAAGGCAGTAACACCAAATATTGATTTGATTTAGATTTTTCTTTTGTTCGCTCACTTTGCATTTTGTAAATTGATAAAAATAAACCATCATTATTTATATTTCTGAAAGCATTCTTTGTTTACAGCATTTTTTCACACCTGCCTAAAACCTTTGCACAGTACAGTAATTTTGCTGTAGGGTAGATAAGGTAGATATTATGCTGTGGTTTTACCTGATGTGAAAGACCACTTTGTAAGACACTGTTCCTGGCGATCTCACAGACATCACATGTACTGAGCTTCCATAGCTGTGCTGCAATAGCATACTCCTCCATCAGAGCCTCCTGCATGAAAGTAAGAGTAATACTGTAAGTGTAGGACTGAGTATTTTTCCACAAAGTTTTCAGTTCAAGAAAATTTGATCTGTGCCTTTTCCATTTGGTAAGTTTTAAGGACTTAATGGTTCCACGAGTTAGAGTTATTGTTAAAACTGCTAAAAGAACTGCTGTTGTTGCTAATATTATATTATGATTGTGTGCAATCTACATTATTTCTTTTCAGAACCATTAGTGTCAAGGTTTAGATATCACTGCAGGTGAGTGAGTTCTCTGATCACAGTTCACTAATTCACCAAAGTGTGTCTGTGCAGCACAGTGCAGTATTTTGTTTCATGGCACCCAAAGAATTAACTCAAAGGCTTAATAGGTAATACGCCTAATTACATGCTTACAAGCGGACATAGGTTCTGTTTTGAAAAGCAGGTGTTTTATTCCTGTTTGAGTTGATTCTTTTAGTAGCTGAACAGTGAAAGAAAAGCCATGTGACCAATGAACTACTTTCATGACATTCCAAATCCAGGACACAGCCCTTTCAGAGCCACAGACCTTTGTGTAGTGGAACTGCATTGGGTCATCTGTGGACAGGGAGACACACAGGCCTTTGTGTAGGAACTCTCTCAGGGGGTTTTTAGAGTACTCCAGAAACAGGCTGTTGTTGCTGAGAGGAGACATGGCAATGGGCACCTGGGCCAGGTAGAAGAGGTACTGCAGCACAGGACTCTGGGCAGGAGCAAAGGTGAGAGATGGCAGGTTTAAATTAGGCTTTTTGCTGATAGATAGAACAGTAGTAATCAAAATCCTGTTAAACTGATTCATTAATTCACAAAAAATTGTATCTTTATGAAGCCCTTACCTTCTTCAGATTGAGGCCATGGGAGATGTTGTCTGCTGTGAGGAAGGCTGTTACCAAGTGGGTGATGGATCCTGCTTCTCCACAGTGGGGACGGAACTGAAAGGTACCAAGGCCTCGTTCCCTAGAAAAAAAAATTGAATAAAAAAATCACCATTTATATAGTTTTTACTAACACTGGAAAACAAAATAGGCATGCACAGATATTAAAAACTAAAACCCTAAACTAAAAATAGGGTTTTGAGAACTGGTTTAAAATTGTCTGGCTTTTCAGAATTGCCAGCAGTTAAATGATATAGACATACTTGCGCAAGTTGTTGAGCACCATTATGTTGGCGTACATATGGTAAAGGTAATAGCTATAAGGCGGGTTGCCATCGGAAGTCCATTCCTCGGGCTTCGGACTCTGGTAAGTGAACATGTGATCACTGTGTTTGGACTCGTCATCCACACTGTCAAACCCTGTAACCTGCAAGCAAAACATTTTCATTGTAGCCGTTTGATCAAACGCTACTAACCCGTACATTCCTGATTATATGTTCACTTTTTTTTTTTTTTTTTTTTTTTGTGAAGCTTGTTTGCTTGTACGCCTGATACTAAACTGAGTCACTGGTTATCCCGGCAATGCCTGTGACCCGTTTGCATGTTCATCAAATATTGCAGTGCTGCAAAACTCATAGCAAAACTCTGTGTACTCACATATTTCAGAAGGACATGTACTTCCTTGTGCTTCTGGGGGTTAACAGTAGCCTCAAAAAGTGGGAGGAAGATGTTTTCCAGCATCTTGGCAAAGTTGGGAACAATCTTCTTCAATTTGAAGATGTCACTGAATGACAAAATGAGTAGAAAGGTTACCTTAATATTGTTTTTGTGTATTCTAAATAATTTTTCTAAATATGTTAACCAACTCTCCTAATTTTCTCATTTTAAAACCCCTAACACTTACTAGATCCTTGGCACCTGTATGATCCATCTCATGTTTGGGGAGTACACCTTTTGCTGGATGAACCATTTTGAAAGGCTTTCCCACTCATCAGGCGAGCGACCATAGATGGAAAGGCGAGGCTCTGCATACTGGTACTTACTCTCTTCCAGATCATGAGCCACCTCCTATAAAGAATAAGGCTTACACTAGTACAGCCTATTCCAACTTACTGTAATCCCCAAAATGCTATATAATAGGGTTAGTTCATTTTAACATCAGTATTTAATATGAGCTGTGCTTTTGTTTCTGTTGCTTTACCTTAACAATGCGCGCAAAGTATTCTCCATTTATGTAGTTGTCAGTTTTGAGGTAGATCTCACGGAGCTCACTTGCACCTACTGGATTGTATTTGGAGTTGAACTTATCAAACCGATGAAAGGTTTGTCTTCCCTAAAACATGAAAATAAATTAAAATATTTATTATGCTGTGCTCCGATAAGACATGTATTGTGGAGCTTGAAAGTCTGAAGACCCATTTCAATATTTCTGCACAAATCTAAACCTCAACCATCATCAGATTTTCACGCTGGCTCTAAAAGCAGATAAACACAACTAATTAACCAAGATATTATATCTTGCCCTTTAATTACTGAGAAAATGATATTACATACAGATGAGAGCAAATTTGTTGGTAACCTTATATCTGATTAAACCTATGCTTTGTTGCTCCGGAAAGTGATTTAATAAAAAGCAATTGTCTTATCTATACCACAGACTAGATTTGGCGGTACCCCTAAAATGATTATAATTCATTATTGTTGGGTTTCAAACTAATTGTAAAACCTGAATGAGTATCAAATGTTTCCTCAGGTTGATCAGAAGAATAATGCAGAGAGTAGACACTTGAGTATGGTACTAATCTGGAGAAATTATGGGAGAATGTCTTTTGGACTATTGAGACAAAAGTGGAGCTTATTGGCAAGTCACTTTAGTTCACAAACAAAAAATATAAGCTTCCAAAGAACAGAACACCTTATATTCTCTGAAACGTTGAGAGGGCTTGGTTATGATTTGGGGGTCTTTTGCTGCATCTGGCATGGGGGGCTTTTATCTGTGCAGAGCACAGATAGTCTAAAGTATAGTCTAAAGACTATCAGAGAATCCTCGAGTGAAATATGTTGCCCAGTGTCAGGAAGGTCAGCATCAAAGGTCATGGCTCCTCTAACATAATGACCCAAATCACACTTCTAAAAGATGAAAAAAACACTGAAGTATTCTGAAATAAAAATGAAATGAAAAAAAAATGAAAAAGGCAGTGAGGAAAGCACTCTTCCTAAACTTGAGACAGCTATAGCAGCTTCCTCAGGAAAAGCAGGAGGAAATACCTCTTAGAAGATGCAAAAGTCTCATTGGGAGCTACAGAGGTCACTTGTTGACAGTGATTGTTGCTAAAGGTCATGCAACGAAATATTAAATCCTGAAAAAAATAAGAAGATTCCTTTGGGGCTTCCTCCATTAGTATACCAAAGTATATTCCAAACTGTTTAGAAATGGTTTTGTAAGTCTTGTTAGACAAATGAACACCAACAGTTCTTTTTCTGACGTCCATCCTGTGCCATGATATAGTTCAACAAACTTGTGTTGTGAAGATCAGACTTAAATTCCTATTCGGTAAATATAACCGGGGACTCACTCACTCTTAGTATGTAATCTATGTATCCCCATAGATTAAAAACTTCATCTTTAAATTAACTTCTCGTCCCAGAGGTTCACAGTTTTTCCTGGCACATATGCCCCAACACTATCATATTACTCAATAAATAAATAACTTTTTTAAATAAACCTAACGATGCATTTTCTAAATATTTTTGTCTAATTGGCTTCTCTTTATCTATTAAAAGTAGATGGATGCTCCTTATTTTTAACAGATAAAAGATATGTGAGGTCACATGTACGCAGAAATAAAGAGGGTTAACAAACTTTCAAGCACCACTGTAAGATAGGTCTGAAGAGAAGTTTAAAGCCCTGATGGTTATAGAGTACATACAGCATGCACATCCAGTGAATCCACTGTAAGGTCATAAGGATCCATCTTTAGGTTTTGAAACACGTCTCTGAGGGTAATTTTTTTGCCACTTTTCTCCAGCACAACTCGGTCTTCCTCTGTATTACAGGTGTTCTTGATAAATCGAAGCAGGTGCTTCTGATTCATGCAGGCAGCTGCATGGATGTGAGTGTCAACCTGGAAGTAATGAAAATCAAATCGGGTTTAGTCTTCACTGTCAAGCCTAAAAAGAAAAAACAAAATCTTGGGGGCTGCGATATCCCGTGCACAGTTATGTTTCATACCTTCCTGACATTGTAGAAGTCTCTGTGTGGAACAGTTTTTAGCTCCTTCAGTTCAGCCATCTCATTCAGCATTTCATGCAAGTTGAACTTGGACATTAGGAAGTTCAGTCTTCTGTGACAATAGGTTTTCCTGGAAACAGACAGATGAACATTTCCAATGCATTATAACTACATACAGAACTTCAGTTACATCAGGTGTGGTCAGTGTGCAGAGACCAATCGGAATCTGTAAGATCTGTTGACAATAAATGAATAAATGCCTTTATTTATGGGTTCTATTATGTCTGTATATGTGTTTTGTTAATTGCACATGCCTGTGAAAGTTCCAAACATACAAAATGCATTGCTCAGCAGGGTGTAGATTATAGCTGGATAATACAAGTGTGTCAGCAGCATCACTATCTGCAAAGCAAGTGGGATTCAATGATGAGAACACTCACGTTGGTCCATCAGCAATCATAGCGAGGACATATGTCATATCAGTAGTGAAGGTCTCCATATCAGGGTAAGGCAAGCTGTGTGGCTTTTCTTGTTTTAAGGCTTCTGCATCATCATATACGTGTATGATCCCATCCTTCATTTTTAGGATATAGCTCAGGTTCTGTGGTATGTCCTCCATACTGTATGGGTCTTGGCCCTCACTTGGACAGGGACAGCTTTCTGTGGTTAAGGTTGAAAACAGGCACATGATGAATTGAGGTATCAGTTACAAATTCCTCGGTGCCATTCTTTTTTAAATTACTGTCTCAGTTTATGGATATATGAGATATAGAGGGTATGCATAATTCCTAAACATCTTTAAAATAAGGCATAGGTAATTGGTGTACCTGGAAGAACTTCTTCCTCCAAAGTCCATTTCTCATCAGTGCTGCTTTTTAAAAATTTGGCGGTGATCCTTGGGAAGTGATGATATGCCAGGCGAGAGTATTTCTCTCTGATGAATAATGCCTTCAACAGACTTTTTGCAGCTTGCTCGTAGTCCTCCACTGTAATCTTAAACAGCATAGGAAAGGCATTTGCAAGCATAACACATCACACTAATTATACTGTAAGCACCAATAATGTCTTTTATTTATGACATTTGTTACAATTAGACTGAAATATTCTTTGGTTAGGATGTAACTACCAGTGTGGTCACTACTACCCATTTTAAAAACAATTTTTTGTGTAGTTTCTAGTTTACAAATTTTTCTGAAAAGTGACAATAAATTAGCAGACATGAAATGCAAATTTAATTTCTGTGCATTTATTTTTCTTCACATATCATTATAGAGCGATGCTATTTGTAGCCTTGCAATGCTATTGAGCCCTCCCTAAGTTTTAGCTCAACAAAAGAATAAATGTGCCTACCCCTGCACAATAGTCTCCACTGATGGTGACCCTCTGGAACTCGGGCACATTGACAGGGACGGGAGGTTCTGCAGTTTCAGGTGTAGGCAAAGGGGAGATCACGGAACTGGGCCACTCTGCAGCCCCAGGAATCTGGAGGGATACTGACTGTGAACGCCTCATTCTGAAACTCCTCTTCCTAAATATGGGAAAGAAAAAACAAAAATTCCATCACTACCACAGCTCACTGTGCAGGTCTGCCCTAATATGTTATCTGAGTCTTCTCACTTCTTGACGGTCTCTACAGAATGTTCCTCAGCCAGTTCTTTACGCAGTTCATGCTCCTTGGCCTGATGTAGACCAATGGGGCAGTCCTCAGGAACAGTAAACATGGAGTTGAAACCTTTGTTGTTCTCCTCCTTTATTGCTGAAGCATACACCTTCTCAGCCAGCTGCTTCATCCTCTCGTCCATCTCACTATAGGAGGTCTTCGGGAATAGTCGCGGCATCTCTGCAAAACACATTCATATTAGGGCTACCATGAGTTCTACCAGTCTACTAAAGAGATGATTGAGGTAGGTCAACAGTTTACATTTTATATGCAATCAACTGAACAATAACATTTGTGACTAATGCAGTGACCCCTGATTCCTGATGTGTTTATTGGTTCTGAGTGTAAATTGTTTAGTTTTTTTCTGAAGCACCTACATAGCAAAACTTAAATGTTTCAAATGGACAATGGTCATGTCTTTGTACACTGTGTGCACAATTATAATAATAACAATTACTATAATTGAGTATTTTGACCATATCATAATTTTTATGCATATATTCCAGCTCCAAGCTGTATGGCCAAGGTAAGGAAGGCTACAACCTCACCACCCCTGAACCTAGTGTCAACTTTAAAACAATGCATATAATCTAATAGATTTCTAAACAGTTTATTTTGGCAATATTAAATATTGCAGTGTGTGAGACCTGCTTAAGTTGCTGTTGCCTTTGTGAAGCTTGTATTCTCACTATTACATAACAGCTCCTAACTTTATTGTTATGAATGTTCCACAAGTAGAATGACAATTCTTTGATTGATTATTAAAACTAGTAAACTTGATCCAGAGACTGAAACAGATTTCTACAGAGTGAAGCATGTGATGCAAGATTTGTAAACGTAATGCACAAACTGTGGCTGTAAATATGTCCTCAAGTGACTGTTCACACAGGTCAGGTTGCAGTTTATGCCTTGCTAGTGTATTAATCAGGTTTCTGTAAACATCATGACTAAGCCATGGGAGGCATTCCTGTCAGTCCCCCCTGACTTACCCTTTATAAGACTTAATGTATTCTCAAGTGTCAGCCTGCATGTTGCCATTGGCTTTGGTAGCACTCTGTTCACTGTGCCCCACGTAACCATAATGCATCGGTCGTTTTAATTAGCATTGTGAAAAATGTTGCTAAGTAAAACAAGAAGTATGACACTGTTTATGTGATCCCCCAGCCAACAGCAGACAATACAGCCATTTACAAATCAGGGACGAGTGCTATGGCACAAAGTTAGTCACGCACTGACAAATTAGGCCAATCTAGCAGTCTGTCCGATGATAGGGCACATACTGGAAGCACAGGGAACATGTTGGTGAATGCTATACTGTATGATCTAGTGCTAAAATCCCTCTCTGTTAACTTCCACCCACTGTTGACATGTAACAGGATCCACATAATCTTGGCACCCACCAATGGAGGGCTTGACTTTGAGAACGTGCCCCATCTGCATCCCTCTGGGAAGCCTGCATTCCAGGCAGGACTTCTGCGTGTTCCTTTAAGTATCTAGGAATAGATGGGCTTTCCATGGCAGAAATCAGCAGGACCTCAATCCCGCTGACAGTATTTGTCTATTTGACAAGATTATGTGACTCACATAAGGTCAAAAGGACAATCAAACTTGGGTGGCCAATAAAATAGAAGAGCAATCATTCAATCTAGAGATTATTGTTTTTGTTTCTCAAAAACTAAAACATGTATTTACCTACAACAGGTTAACATTCCTTATAAAGTTACTTGAGCTGTGTGATGTTTTTGAAGAGGCACAATGCAGGGTAGCTGGTCAGAATAAAGGTCATTTAGAAGACATTGAGAAACGTTATCGAAGGCAACCTAGTTAATTCTAAGGGATAAAGAGAGGTTTGAAAGTGTTCATGTAAAATTAAATATAATAGTTTTATAAGATCCACACAAATATTCCTCAGAAATATATATGCTTTTAAATATATTTTTTATATTTTACTTCACCCCTAGATATAAACTACAAGAAAATTGTTACATTTGGACGAATATGTGAATACGATTATTTCCATGGTCTTTGTGGGTAGTGTTGAAGATTATGCTTGTTGATTTTGACTTATAGCAGCTTTATTGTTGGTGGAAAATTCTGAGTCACCCTGATCACACTCAACCCTGCTCTCACATGCATAATATCCAAACCGTTTGAGTGCCTTGTAGTGCCCCAGAGCAAAACCACACGCTTTCTCTCCCTTACCTTCTCTGGCTGTCCTCGCCATACTTGTGTTTGACTGGCTCCCTATGCAGGGACTGGGTCTTTCAGTTTCTTGCTGGGTGCTGTGGTCTAATGCAGATTGTGTGTTGACTGTGAGTGAGGCAGCTGCAGTTTTTTAGAGTCTTGAGTATCCTTCTAGTCCTCTATTTAAAGAGGCTGACAGTGTCAGCATCCTTTTGAAGAAACCTGAAATGCTGGCAGCTTCTAGAGCTGGGGTGGCTTCAATTCCCTGACATTCTGTACTCGGAAAAGCGTGCCACAGATTTTGGACAGGAAGTAAGCTCACTGACTTTGCAGACACAGTGTCCTTGCTCTTCAGCTTGTACCATGCTCAGCTTTTATTTAAAGGGCCCACATTGTACTTGCTTCTTTTTCCATGTGTTTATGTTTTATATGCTGAAAAATCTTCATACCACAGCAAGCCTAATTTGCTGTAAACTGAAATTCACAAAAAATCTTTCACACAAATTTATTTTTATTTAAGCTTAGTTTTGTTATATGGACAATATTGGCTGATGACTGAACATGTTGTTTTGAAACTTTAAAAGTGTTATATATATTATGTTCCTTAATTTAAAAAAAGTGAGAATGTTTGTTTTCTATAATATGGTCCTTCTTAGACAAGCTCTTCAATCTGCTGTCTTCTGACCATCGTGTAAAGAATTTTGTGGATTAAACATTTGAAGTCCCTGTTAGCACTGCAAGCAAGCTCAAAAGCGTGGTGTTATTATATCATAAACTGTAGCTCATTAAACAGGTTGTGAAATTTTGCCAAAACTGTAAAATAAGGCTGACTAGATATAGGTCGATATTTTATTACGACTAGAACTGGCTAGAGGGTTATAATATAGAAAAAGTAAGAACTCTAAACTTCTAAACATGCAGAACTCTAGCACAATAAATGTAGCACATAAAAGGTATGTGTTGTATTTAAATAGAAGTACCTTCAACTGTGTGCCCCTGTGGTGATTTTACTATGCAAAATCTATCTAAACAAAGTCCTCCTGGCACTGCACTGTCAGGTCACTGGCATAACCGTCAAGTCATGCCAAAGGCATTTCAAATAAGCCTGCACAGAGTCCCGCCCTAGATACAGGTTTACACAGACAGGCATGGTCCACATGAACAGAATCTCTTTTATATGGCTTTAGTCATTATGATGCAGCTTTACTTCCTTTGGCTAGTTAACTCACCTCTGAGAGTCACCTTTTATTTACTTGAGTAAATTGCCTCCTTTCCCCCAATCCAAGACGATTATTAAATTAAATTTATGTCTTTTAGCAGATACCAAGAGCAATGTACATCAGTGCTTTGTAGTCCACTGCAAAGTTAAAATCAACAGCTGCTGTCCAACTGGATTACTGCCAGCTAAGTAACATACTTTACAAACTATTTACAAGCTTTATAAATCCTGTCAATGCATAAGTCAAAGTTCATATCCACACAGACAAGCACATGCCTGAAAGGTATTGGGTAAGTGTATCTGCAGAAATCTCCAGTTACATTGTGCATTGTAGAAAAGCACAGAGGCACAGAGGCCTGTAATGTTTAACACGGTGCTCATGAGCTCAAAACAGTAACGGTTCATTCCGGCTGAGCTTTTGCTTGACCTTGAATTTATCACATAGACATGATGAGTTGTAAGCTTAAAATAAATGACCTTGTCAGTATTCACAGCTTGTTTTAAGAAGTGTTGCCTTGAGCTGCTAAGAGCGCTGCTCTGGGTGACTATTTGCATGCACAACAAGATCTGCACAACAATTCTGATTTCAAACACCATCTAAAGGAATTTCAGACACACTTTGCTGTTATAAACACTTTCAAATAAACTCTAAAAGACAAAGTTCTGTCCACCAGAGAAAGACATTTACCTGTCCGTGCTGCAGTTCACTCTAGTTGACTGTTTTGGAGTGTGCTTAGGGTTTAGAAAGAATGGCTGCAAGGACGAGTGGTTTTATTTTTGTAGCTGCTAACCCCTTTAAATGTTTCCAGGGAAACAACTGGGAGAAATCAGACTCCGCCTAAACACGTAGGCCTGGCTGTGTACCTATCTGTCAAACACAGGAAAGCATCAACCTATTCTTCCTGCTTTGTTTTTCTTCCTTTTTATTCCCACATTCCCATTATCCCTTTTCCTTCCTCAGCACAAATCGAAGGAGATCATCACACGGCTAATCCTAACTTAAAATATTGCTTCTATCGACATGAATGCCTTCAGGAAATGCCATGTCAGGAATCAGGAAAGGGCTAATGTTTTTTTGTTATCGGCAATATCAGCAAAATTAGTATTTCAAACATGCCCTGACTACCAAAGTCCATACAGAGCATCCAGAATAGTATAACATGAAAGTCTAACTGCAGCAAAGCTATTTTACTGTGCTTAATATGGAGCAGTGGGGCTATTTCATTATTAGATTTGAGTAAAGCTTAATACCATGCCGATGCTTTTACTATGCAAAACCTGCCAAAGCTCCTCATTTAGTTGCTTTCAGAGTGGAAAAAGACATGATTTAGGTAAAAATTATGGGCCAAAAAATAAACAAGTAAAGGGAAAATGTATTCATGTATGAAACTACTCAAGTATGGAAAATGTTTGTTGGTTTATGGACTGTAGTTGGTTCCTAATGCATGAAAGGAATACATAAAAAGTAAAGTTATGAGCTGATATTTTTTATATTTAAACCTGAATGGAAGCCTTAATATAAACAATAAATGAGGAATAATGGAAACTTTAGGTTGGAGAAAAAAAAATCTCATGCCCTTTTCTCTTGGAAATGTAATTGAGTAAAAGTGCAAGTATTTAAGTTCAATACTTAAGTAACATGACTATTTGGTATTACCACACAAGTATAGTAGCAAATTACAGTTATATGCAGATTAAGTCCAGACCCTGTCACAAGCTGCAGATTGAAAACAAAAAAAAACCAAAAACAATACTTATGAAAGAAACTTTACTGAATTTAAACTCAAAGTTAGCTAAGTGTTAAAAAAAAAAACATAAATACATAAAATATATTCCCATTCCCATAAATTCCCAGGGTACTGAAGTGCAACAGAATCTACCAGGTCGACAGAATCTACAAGTCTACAAGGTCACTAGTAACTTCTTTGTTTATGCTGCAAGAAGGTAGTGGTCAAACCAGCTTAGCCTAAATAAAGGTTAAGTTTAACAAGCGTGACTGTAAGTTTAAACCATACAATAGGGGCTCCATACATTTTACTCATCATGTAGCCTCAAATTTTAAGTAAAGAGATTTACTGACTCACATAGAGACATTCAGATTAATTATAACAGAATTTTAAAAGATAGTGGTCAGTGATGTTCTTAAAATTTAGTTCATTATTTGCACTGCATAGACTGCCTGCAGTGTCTGTGTGAATTTCTTCTTTCATGCAGGCCTAATGTAGAATTTTCTGAACATCCCCATGAGAACACCCTAAACTTGGAAGCTGGACTGTTCACAAGCTTCTTCAAATGGTTTGTTTATCCGGTTGCATGGAATGCGTATTGTTTACTTGGAAACTGAAGTCCATGGATGCTTCTGAGTTGGCTATTGCTTTTGGAAAAGATTTTGCAAGTTAGCCCAAAAACAGCTTCTGAGCAGATTGTAAATGATGCTATTTTAGTGATCAGCCTGAGCATTTTAGTCTAAACACTTAATTAAGAAAACGACATTTTAAGAGAAACTATACATGGTTATAATTTGAGAATGTTTCTGACACAGACATACGTAACATACAGAAAAAAAACATTCGTGGGCCTAGTCAAGTTTTATTCACATAAATGAAATTAGAACCTTGATAGTCCCACCCGTTCACTGAGAATATAAAACAGGTTACTTATATAAGATCAATCCTATTTAAGCCCACTCTTTTTTAAAATTCTAATCTTTGGTCAGTATAAAAAAAAGTTTTAATGCCTTTTTCCTCTCCAAAACCACACACAAAAAACACTTTTGGTTAGTTTCTGCTCTCAACGAAGCTTTCTGGGTTTCTGGCGTTTGCTGATAAGGGTGCTGCGTTACTGTGCTGTCAGCTTACAGTCACTTCAGTAGGCCCTTTGGCAGAAATGCAACTGTTACTTCACTTTTTTCAGGGAAAGTAAAGCTCTTCTATACTCAGCTCTTCTATATCAGGTTATAAGTCTGTAACGTATTAGCCAATAAGCACATGTGAAGTGAAAAGTTGTCATTGTGAATACCCAGCACAACACCCCAATGAAATGTAGCCATGCATTAAACCTATACACACTGTGTAGTAGGGGGCAGCTATTTAAAGCTACTGGGAAGCAGTGATGGGGACGGTACCTTGCTCGAGGCAACCTACTGGTCTGGGATTCAAACCCATGACCTTCCAATCCTGGGGCCAACTCCCTTACCACTAGGCCACCGCTGCCCCATATTCCTGTTCCAAACCATAACACACCTTTTACAAAAAAAAAAAAACGCCAGGGCTTTAGCATGGAAAAATCCTAGACAGGCGTTAGAACTGGTACAACCAGAACTACCACCGAGCCATGGAGTAACCATTGCAAACTCTACACTCTAAGATTAAGTCTACAAACCTTTTTTTTTTTGTTCGTTTGGATTTTTAATCTAGTTAAAGAAGGCATATTGGTCTGTGTGTATACTTTACTTTATGGGCAAATGTTTTTGTTTGTTTGTGTCCTCCATTTAACCAGCAGGGTGACACACAAACTCTGTGGTCTGAAGATTGGGGTTGTGTTTGTCTTCCTTTGACATACTTTGTAAGAGTCAGCTGACTTGATTCTTACCCTTCCCCAGAAGAGGTGTTGACTGCTGCTTGTTCATCATCTTCCTCATCTTGGTTAGCTTGTTTTGATCCATATTTTTTCTGATGGACTCCTGAGAAGAGAAAATATAGGTCACAAATTAGTGGAGGATCATTTTGGCTCAACTCCAAAACAAAATACCAAAAATAGTTTGCTGTTGTCCAAGCTCTGCCCTCTCAGAACTGAACCGATTTGTGGCATTTTGTTCTCCCCAGGCCAATATGAAATATTCATCATTTCTTTAGCGTAGCTCTCTGTTCAGGAACTACGGCGGTTTCCCCTGCCCTTTTCAGATGCCTGTATCTTTGGCGACATCTTGGCAGCTGAATTTTTTAAATAAAAGTCTTTGGCCTCATTCCAAATATGTATTTATTTAACATGTACCCAACGTAAAAAAGAAAATGTTCCAAATTCAATTTTGACCCATTTTCTAAAGGTCGTTCCTCTGTAAGCATTCAACATAGGGGCACCAAACTTTTTCGTAACGTATTTATTAATCCATGCCCTACAACTGGACCTTCTCTAATCTGTCAACAAGTGTGCACTACAGGTCACCATACATGATGGGTGTCCTAATAAGTGTTCTTCCTACAGGCCCACAATCTCGAGTAAAAATATCACTTTCCTTGTGTCATTTGAAAACTTAAGGCTCTGTTGAAAAATCGTATGACATTTTTCAGCCAGTGTAACTAAAACTTTAAAAGTAGGGTAGAGACATTTCAGTTTTTCATTTAGGCCCAGGGTCAAACCGAATGCCACAAAATTGTTAAATGGTAAAGCATGGAGCGTTTGAGTTCAGGAAGAAAGAACTTGTGTGAGTTTGACCACAAACTGTGAATATAAATAAACTGAAAAAAAAAATGTAAAAAAAAGAATAAACTGATTTGCATGCAGCAATAAGTTCATGCAGGTGGAACAGCCGGGGGTAAGTAAATCTCTGGCCTGAATCTATGGCCTATTTGACGGCTATTGTTTAGGAAATAATGAATCGCCATTCGTCAGTTTCAAGGCAAGTTCAGAGACTAAAAATAGCTGTTCACCAAGCCTGTTTAACACAGCTTAGCCACTTTAACACAGCTGCTACTGAAGATAACTTCACTTCCTGACTCATGCAGAGGCCGAGGAAGGACATGCTGTTGCAATCGTCTGTTCTTGCAAGTGCACAGCTTATTCCAATAGAGTCTAAACACCCATTTTACATCATTTCACCTCATTGCTCTGCCTGTACTTTGCAGTAGTGAACCTGCAGGTTGGGCAGATCCAGTTTTTTCATCTAAAACTCATCACACTGCTGGAAACTGGCCAGGCTGGAGAACATCACTCAATCATTGGGTGAGGAGTGTGGTGCAACCGTGAAGCAGGTTGAGACATGCAGGGGACAAGCTCTCAGACAACATTCTGCATACCTTGAAAGCTGATTAACCCACTTTATTCTTCAAACCAAGTCTTCCAACAAAAAACTCACACATTTTCCACCCAGTGAGAAAAAACTTGCTGCCACTTTCTTGGGCAGACTCCTTTCCAGACAGCTGTTGTTTCGGATGAGCTTCACAAACCATGAGACAGGGTCTGCAGGATCAGCCTCTAGCTTTCTGCAGCAGCAGAGAGAGGAGAGGAGAGGAGAGCTATGGGACAGGTACTCACTTTGGTGTGCACAACTCTGTCCTTTCCCTCTGCCTGTCTCTCAGCCTGGTCCTCCTCACAGTCCCGCCCGTCCGTGTCTTCCTTCAGCCTAAAGATAAACTGCGATCTTCAGGCGCTCCTGCTCGTAGCAGGACAGTCCTGACAGCTTTAACCCCGCGTGCGCCGGAGAGTCTCGGGGAGTGGCGCGACTCTGGTGTGATCAGGAAACACCTCAGGAGCAGATTCATTTGAACGAGTCCCCCCAAAAACGCAGATCATTGTAGAAACACACACGCAATTTTAAAGCCATCAAAGAGGAACTATTCTTGAAACCACTTCCCTGTTTTAGACCTTATCTTGCAGGAGCACATCAGCAGAGCTCAGCTGTGCTTCTGCACCAAACTCAGCAAACTCAGACGAGCTGCTCAGTCCCGAAACCGGCCGAGAAGTGTCCGAATAAAAGCAATGTTTGGGCTGTTTCGGGTAGTTATGCAAAGATCACACACCTAAACCTTCAAGTGCTTAGAAATAAAGACTATTGGGGGAAAAATAGAACAGAAAAGGCCCAGAAATAAATCAGGTGTTTTATTGGTGTTTTCTTGTGTTTTAGACGGATACTAACAACACACAAACCAATGTCTGCTAATAAATAACTAATAAAAGAAAGGAAGAAAAGAAAGAAAGAAGGAGCCTCGCGCTCTTCTAAGAGACAAGGCCAGGCGGAGAGCGCCCTCTGCTGGTTACTTGTGGTCGTGGCTTTTCTGAAACCCTGTGAAAACAACAACTGTAGTATCAGAACTGCTGATCAGAACTGTTCACAGGTTATCACTGCTTCATTTCAATAAAAAGTTTCATCACACAGTTATTTTAATAAAAATGTCCATCTGTTGTAGTTTTATCACGGTGTCTTATTGCAATAAAATAGCTTCATCACACTGTTGTTTTTTTTAACAAATTAACATTGCATATTAATAGTTGAATAAAATTTATTGTTTTTATATAAATATCTTACAATAACAGTGTGTTACTATAATAAAAAAATCTAATTACGCTGTAATATTTTCGTTTTATCACACTGTTTTATCACACTGTTTTATTTGATTAAAAGCTTCATCACACTGTTAGTTATTAGACTCAGTGGGTATGAATACACTGCCTACTGCCTGATACATTAGTTTACAAAAAACTTTGGCGATCTAATGCACAGAGAAAACAAAGGACACAGAGGAAAGTACAAGCCAATGTCTTTCATTGTTTCCTTTGTTGAAGTTTTTTAGTGGTATGTAAGACTAAAGAGGTCTGAACTGGTAAATGTCTCTCCAAAGCATCACACCAAACAGAAGTGTAAAGTGTAAAAGTGAATTATGAGGAGATCTGAATGACAGAGAGCAGCAGGTTTGAAGTTAGTGGAGAGAAGGTTCAGCCTGTTGGCATAAGATGGCAGCACAACACTACAAACAGCTTGTCTGTCAATCTTTGGGGGCCATGGGAAATCAGGGTGCTGGAAATAGTGTAAAATCAGTTCAGCTGGGCTCCTGGAGCGTCTATATTAAATACAGCTCAGCATCTGAAGCACTAGCCCATGTTTCTTCTTATTACAATTAGTTACTGGTTTGTTAAAAGCACTTTGGTAACTGCACTTCACATCCCGCTTACTATCATCCGACTGCAGGTGTGCACGGCAACTGTGAACTGTCTTTTGTCTTGTCTGCACTGTGCATGATGTATTGTCCTGTTGAAACATTACCTGATCGCTCTTGCCCATGCATACTTTATAAAAACAGCACTGTGGTCTTTTCAATCTTCTGTTTATCACTTTGTTAGATTCATGCCCCTTTGTCCATATAGAAAGGGTGTGCTGAAGAGCTTAATTCAATAGCTGCAGTTGTAGATCTGTTCTTGCACCATACACTGCTTGTAAAATTTGAGAGACAATTTTGTTCTTTCTCTTGCACACGTTTAATGTTTGATTATATAATATGCATTTATTTAACAATGATTCACAAGGACAGGCATTTTAAGCACAGGTTAAATATTTCATTAACAAAAAGGTATTAGCTAAAATATGTCATGCCCATATTATTAATTCATGTATAAAAATAGTTTAATCTTCAGGATTACAAGTATATTATGGAATGCATAAATACTTGGATATGTAACATGTTTTTTCATAAGATATTTGACTTTTTGTAGACAATGATGGAATACACATACTGATAAAAAAGGATATATTGCACAGTCCCCTCGGTATATATATGTCCAGCTTCAAGTAAGTAAGCATTTTCCTTTGCTAGATATAAACGTCCGTGTCACGTTCCATTTTTATGTTTTATATGGTTCCTCTGGGGCTTTGTTGGTGGATGTCTTATAGCTGGTTTTAAGTCTCCTCTCTCCTTTTGATTCTTCTTTGCTAGGAAGCATGAAGTCCAGGTTAAGGCCATTGCTCTTCCAGTTGGTGAAGTCGAGGCAAATCCTGTGCTGGGAGAGAGACAGAGAACCTTGTCAGGTCCCAGAGCTCCCTCAGAATAAGAGAAATCCCAAACCCGTGCACCCAGAACTGCTCAACTATCAGCTACACTGCTGCTTTTACGCCCACACCCCTCTCCCCATTTATCTCACTCGAACTCCTGCTCCCCTTTCTTATGAGACAGAACTGCCTGACCCATGTTACAAAAACACCCCTTCTCTCCAGGTGACTCGAGTCCTTATCCTCAGTCCTGTCTCTCTGATAAAGGATGGAGAAAGAGTTCCAGCAGCTTGCAGGTGTAGCGCTTGTTCCCCACCTTTGTGCCTGGAGAGGACACCCTAAAGTTTAGCAAAGGAGTTGTCAGTAGTTTTCAGCAAACTGAGCCACTATGAGAAAAAGGCTCAGGACAAACCGCAGGTCGGTGTTTAAGTCCGTTTTTGAGGTTTTCCACGTCCCTGATGTGGGAGCCAGGTAAGCTTTACATGGCCCTGACTGCCAGTCACAGCAGTGGAGTGCAGTTGCAGTGAGCGTCTCCTTCTGCGCCCATAACCATGTGGGCTGATTTTATCTTGAGGGGCGCTGTTCGTCCTCTCACTGAGCTCTTTGAGGCGATGAGCCAAATCATGCACTGAACAGGTGAGCAGGTTACAGCCCCTCTTTACTCTCTCACTCTGAACACTGTGGGAAGAAAGAAGGAAAGAAAGAAAGACAAAGAGGGAAATAGGTAAGACAGAAAGAAGGATAAAGAAGAAGAAGAAAGAAGGAAAAAAAGCAGGAAAAAGAAAGAAAAGGGAGAGCAAGCAATGATGGTAAAGGCCAAAAGAAAGAGAAAATGAGAAGGAAAAAAAAAAAGTGAGAAAGAATAAAGAAAGATAGTTGCAGAAAAAAGAGTTTTGGAAGAAACAAAAGAAATAGAAATATAGGAAGACAAAGTCCAAAATTATTATTTTATTTATTTTTATTTTATATGTATGTATATATGTATGTATGTATATATATAATGATATTTCTTGTTCTTCCACCTTATTATTTGCACTGGAGCCTGTTGCGCTTTCACTGACGGCAGCCTTTATTTAGAACTCTTACTGCATGAAGGAGGACATTTACCTGGGCTTGTGTGTGAGTGAGTCTGTGTCCCCGTCTTGCTGCTGAGGGAGAAGTTCACCTGAATCTTCCAAACTGTCAGGCGTACACAGCTCCCTCAGCCTCTGCAGCCACTGACTCAGCCTGGTGCACAGACAGCAGGACCAAATCAGTTTATGACCTTGTTTGACAGAGACATATAAAAAAACACAACTAATGCATTGGCATACTTGTCTCCTCCTTCAGAGCTGAACTGAAGTGTTGCATTTAGAGCACACGGGAAGAGAGTGGCCAGCAAACAGCAAAGCAAAACCTTCTGGAGCACCATCTTCCTGCTGATGGAACCTGTGGAGAAAGTTATGTTGTGTATATTGTTTAAAATAAAAATATCCAAGAAGGTGTCTGCCTAAATGTCAAAATATCTATAAAACAAATAAATAACTCTAATCTGCTAGAGTCACTGCGCTGACAGGGTGCATTTTGCTGTAATTTGTTGCATTCAGGCAGCTCTTAGTGGGCAGGCAGTGAGGGAGCAAGTGCCCTTTTGCTGCTGGATTGCTTTGCTGGGGGTAGATGCCTTGTGCAAAGTGTTGATAACCACTTTGTTGACAAGCAAATGTCTTCCCAGCCCAAAATCTTTTCAGCCTTGATCTTTGAGGAAATGCATAAAACAAACTCACTGGTGATATTTAACCTCTGAGCAGTATTCTGTGTATGCTTACCTGAGAATGTCTATTCTTGACTGGGAATTAAAAAGTACTTCACAATACTGAAGAAACGGTCCAGAGAAACCGGTATTTTCCAAATTGTGTCCACTTCCCTGTGTGTTGTAGATAAGGATGTAGCAGTAATACAACCAATGCTCTGAGTGTAAAAGGCAAACCTGGGAGCCTTTTATACTTTACAGGGGGTGGGAAGAGGCGGGAGCTAGCTTGAGTGACAGCCAGCCACATCCCCATTCTAAACTAACCAACAATACTTCATGCCCTGTCTTATTAGGACAAAGCATTTTCCAGGCAGCTCTCTCTGAGAGCTTATTTTTTCAACATTATTAAAATATCTTTTCAATAACACTCACATGACATCTGTTACTGTGCATTTCAAATCATATTTTTCATGGTGTGTTTTTTCCACGCAAACAAGGATAGTCAAAGAAATGATTTGGGGGGTCTAATTTAGACTTGTATATTTATAAAATGTCCATTTACCAGATAAATATTCCTAAATAACAATATTTCTTGAATCCTCCGGTGCAATCATCCAGAAGTGTGGGTGGAACGCATGTATTAATTGGTCATTTAGAGTTCATTTCAGCTGATAGTGATAGAGGTTGGAATAATCCCCTACATTCCAACCACCTACGCATTTTGCTAATATGTAAGGAATGTGGATGTACTCATCACTATATCCAGGACAACTAATCTCACACCAGCTGACTATGCAAAATGATTTAAGAACAGATCCATGCAAGATGGTGTTGTTACATTTTTTGTTAGTTATACCAAACTTGGGGTTTTTCCACTCATATATTCAGACACCATCCTAGTGATACTTTCGAGGAGTCCCCTCATTCTATACGTTCCTATAGTCAACCTCCTCATACTTGTTCCACATTGATGCTTCACTGGCACTTTATTTAAACCCTACATCATTACACTGACATACTAATGGCAAGCATATCAAGGAAGATGATGTAGGCTGTCATGACAGATAAAGGTTTCACGTTATCAATACTGGCAATTCAAAAGAAAGAAAGAAAGAAAATATAGGTAAGACAGAAAGAAGGAAAGTATATAGAAAGCAACTTAAAATGGTAAAGTTAAGGCAAGAAGAACGATAAAGTAAGTTGGAATGAAGGAAAAAAACAGACAGTGTGAAAAAATAAAGATCATTGCAAAAAGAATTACAGGTAATACAGTAATTAATGTTAGGACATTAAGTGGTTCATATCAAAGAGAAAATAAGTTGTTGAGTCTCTCCTTCAACATCATATTCAGGGAATGGGTCTTTTACATCAGCAAGTGACAAACTATCATTATATGAATATGAATATGAATCATTATAGCTTATTTACTGGCAGTGGTAACATGCAATGATGACTCATGAAACCATGGGATGCTTATGGCATAATGATGGATACATTTCAAGTATTAGTATTATATTAATTGCCACAAATGCCAAAGAAATAAGCAACAACCAGAGAAAATGAATCAAATGAGACTGAAGTCTGAGACCTTTGATAAGAGGGCATGGCCAGCTTTTGCAGTTGTAGCCAAAATCTGAGCTAAGCAGTTTCTTACACCAATATTTTAGGGAAATAACTCCCTAGAATAGTCCTGCTCACAGCAAAAGCTTGCTTATGCTCACTTACACTTGTGTTTAGTTTTCAGATGCAGTGTTCCAGTACACTGGCTTTAGTGACCTCTTCTGCTACATCAAAATGGAATTGCAAATAGGCTCTAAGCCTCTTGTGACCATGGCAACATCACGTTAAGTGCCTTAGAGGTCTGTGGAAAGATTGCAAATAACTGATAAAATGTTTTTTACGTGCTGCGAGAACGCTCATCTTAGCTTTGCCTTTTCTCTCTCATCCATTGACATAACGGAATAAAGGAATATATATTTTTATTGTCTTTATCATTTAAGTAAATAAATGGCATCTTTGAGATCACAGTTATGGCTTAATTCTAAATCACTGTTTATGGCTTAAACAGTTAATGGCTTAATTATGTTCTGTCCAGTCAATCAGACTTCATACCAGATGAGTTGTCTCTGAGCACTGCTGGTCTAGTGAGCCTGAGTGTAAACAATGTCTGTACTCACCATGTTTTTCTGGGTGTGAATAGACAAATGACTGTTTGGATCCAGGAGGACATAGTGTTCCTAGGTTCCCCTGACTTCATCGTAATCCTCTGTTGCTTTGCTTATGATGAAGCTACTGACGCTAATGCTATTGCCTGATGCTGGCCAGGCCATTCTCTTCAGTGATCATAAGGTGCCCACCTTGGTGACTAATCAGAGGCTGCAAAAACATGGCATTTAAAAATAGTCATTTAGTTTTGCTATTAATGCAGCTCATAAGTTGCTTGTTCATATTCCTTGGATTTTAAATGCAAACTAATTTCTCGAAGGTCTCCTTTGAAAATATGGAAGTATTTTAGTTCCAAACAACCAGTATTATATGAATCTTGAAATATTAGGCTTTCTCTGAAGGCCTGGAAGTTCATGAAGGTTTTCTTATATTTAATTGGAGGGAAGAGTGGTTACATATACCCTACTGTCCCCCTGAAAAAAATCTATACAAGAGAACTAGGGCCAAAGATCATTTGATTACTTAATAAATCTGAGGTGGTTGGTTTAACCTTCATAGTCCCCACATTTCAGTCCCTACTGTCCTAAGTGGAAGGTCAGATGCCTTGTTTGTTGATCTTTACTGAGACGTCTGCAGAATGTATTATGACTAATATTGGTGTTCAGCTGCAGAACCCAGAAATATCAAATTAGTCGAATTCTTCTTCCAGTTAAAAATGACTCATTTTCTGTCTATTGTTTTACTACACCATCATACCAAAATAAATTCAAGTATTCTGGCCTAAAGGTACATTAGGATCCTTACAAGAAATCTGAGTGCTTATTTCAAGGCCTCTAGCAGGGCTGTTTCCATTCATGTCCTTGCACTTGCCCAAAAAGACTTTTAAATGTACCATGGTTATTTCACATAAAGTCCATTTCATTCTGCCTTCATGATTTCATTGGTCAGGTTTCACATTAGCTTTTTTTTTTATCATTTGCTGATCAATATTCATTCCCATGCAGGCTGATTATATAAGAATCAAGTTGAGGATATGAAATGGGCCTGATTAAAAGCAAGTGTCTCACTTTGCTTTGACAATTCCAGTTCAGTGATGGGTGAATACTGTTTTCGTGCACTGAAGAAAAATTATAAACAGATCCAGATAGTAGTTTTTTAGAAACAGAAAAGTGTAATAGCTCCTTCAAGTTTGGTTAAATAGGATTGAGATCCTTTGCTTTATAGGGCTGGAGTGGAGATAAATTGCCCTATGCTTAACAAAGAATAGTATGTACTGGATTTTATGATTAAAAAAAAAGCTCAAATCTTAATTTCTGCATTACATGTTAATTTCCTAATTTATAGGACTGCATGGAAGGGAGAGGTTTTGTTCTATTGTGCATGATCAACAGCTAAAACCGAGATTTTTCAAAGAAACTAAATTTGCTTTACCTGCTTGAAATAAGTTACTTTATTATGTTAAATATTATATAAGTTCACTTTATTATGTACACTTTTTCCATACTTTTGAAAACATAATTATCTCTCCCTTCCATTCAGTTTATTCATAGAATTTATTAATTTAGGAAATTATGACCTAATATGGAAACTAAAATATGAGCTATTTTTTGTCATGAAATCCAGTTCATCTAAATATGTCCTCTTATTAAGTCTAGGGCAATTTAGCTCCATAACGTCAAGGATCCAAAACCCATTTTGCTCTGCATATAATATTGTGTCCCTACATTACATATCTGACCCAGTCAACAAGGAGCCGATTACTGAGTTGATTCTGTTTGAATCAGATGAGATAAATCATAAATTTGTGCATAGTGTGGGGTCACAACTGGGAGCATGGACCCTGTTAGTCTCAAATATTTACATTACTGTGCAAAAGTTTTAGGCAGGTTTGGAAAAAATGCTGTAAACAAAGAATGCTTTCAGAAATATAAATAATGATTGTTTATTTTTATCAATTTACAAAATGCAAAGTAAAACAAAAGAAAAATCTAAATCCGATCAATATTTGGTGTTACTACCTTTTGCCTTCAAACCAGCATCAGTTCTTCTGGCCCCCACAGAGCCCTGATCTCAACATCATCCAGTGTGTCTGGGATCACATGAAGAGACAGAAGGATGTGAGGAAGCCTACATCCACAGAAGATCTGTGGTTCGTTCTCCAAGATGTTTGGAACAACCTACCAGCCGAGTTCCTTCAAAAACTGTGTGCAAGTGTACCTAAAAGAATTGATGCTGTTTTGAAGGCAAAGGCTGGTCACACCAAGTACTGATTTGATTTAGTTCTCTTTTGCTCATTCACTGCATTTTGTTGATTGATGAAAATAAATGATTAACACTTCCATTTCTGAAAGCATTCTTTGTTTACAGCATTTTTTCCACACCTGCCTAAAACTTTTGCACAGTACTGTTGATTTTATATTTGCTTTGAGAAAGTCTTAAGCTGCTCTTTATTTTTTATGTTTAATTCAGGAATTGCCTTGTTGCTGCAAAAATACTACTTTACACCTGTAATTGTCATATCTTTGGTGTATTGAGCAGATTAAATTTAATGACTGGGGGAAAAAATGTTGTTTTTTTCCCACGATAAACTAAAAAATAACCAAAAGATTCAAGGTGTCAAGATAAAGAGGTCCCAATCACTCAGACCTCAGTATCACCTTTATATTGATGCTGATATCTGGAGGCTTTGAATTTTTATTCACAATTGCATCATGTTTTAAAGTATGAGCTACTTTCCAAATGAGTGCCAAAAACTCCCCCATTCTTAAAGTTAGCTCTCTCAAACACGCCGCCTTCCTTTGGTTCATTCACCGCAAGGGCCTCGAACACATGCTTGCTGCTACAACTCGACTACTTCATTAATCAAAATGTTTCATAGGACTTTTGCTTCCCTTTTGTGCTTAACTGGCAACAGCTTCTCAACACTGTGCTTGCATAGCTTTCTTGGAAACCCTGGTACATCACCTGTTTTGAAGACTATAAAAAGCTTACACATACAGTTCAAGTGAACTCATTCATTCATGCTGGAATTCTGCTGTCAGGTCCTTCTGGCTAACCAGCATTGTTATAAGAGGCCGACAAACATTAGCGTGAACTCCAAGTAAGTGTTATTACAACATGCACCTTCTATTACTCATTTCTCTCTTGCCCTGCTTTGTCGTCACTTTATTTAAGATGCACTTTCATGCTCTGGAATCATTTTTAGTTTATTCTTGCAACGTTTTATCTAAACCACTATTGTCTGCTATTTTGATTATTTACAGTTGTGGGCATGCCACAGTTTTAGTCAGTCAGTGATTGTTTCACCTAATCTGATTTTCAAACAGAAATGTTGTAGAGGCCGACTGACTCAGTTAGGTGTCCAACAGGATGTGACAGCATGGAAATCTTATGCCCTGGAATGAATGTAATCAGCAAGGATTCTAGGAAATTCCACAATGATCCCCTCTGGATACTGGCTGTCTATGTGTGCTCATGTTCTTTGTGACCAAACTTTGTTTTGCTCAGAGTGGCACTGTTAAAATGCAGATTGCTGATCCAACGATCTTCCATTTTTATATAATTCTGCTGTGAAAGTCATTCAAATGTGGTGGATAGTTCATGATTTTAGTAAACGATGTTAAGTCATGTTTTCCCCCTTAACTGTTAACAATGGCAGTGGAGTCGGTAAATTTAATGTTGAGGATCTCAAGAGTTAGAAAATCATAACAAATGTTCACACCAAGAAAACATTATGTAACACTTCAAAATATTTTAGTTGGCATCAACATGGACATGTGTAGAATGTCTCACCTCGTAAGTAATTGGCATGTCTGAAAGTTTACCTAATTACTTTTCACTGTGAGTTTACTCACAGTGTTTACGGAAAATTGTCTTGACTCATCTGAATTGTTCTCACTTAATTTAGTTACACAACTTGCACCAAAAAGTGCACCAATAAATTAAATTAAACCAACTTAAATGAGTCAAGTCTGTTTTCCATACAGCATTAGACAGTTTTATTTCCATCATGAGTTACAGGAAGGATGGTACTGTGAGCTTAAGACTGTTCCTTTCCTCACCAGCCAGATGAGAAGCTAATATTTCATTCTGATATCTGAGACAGAAAAAATGAGTGTGTATGCTCAAGCGTCCAAGATCCTTGGTCTGAGAAATTCATTAGTTTAATGCACTCTGGACATGTGCATTTCAAGCATTTTAGTTGTCCTGAAACACTGAAATAATGCATTTTAAAGATCCTCTAAGGGAGTTAAGTTCTTCAAAGTGTTCAAAATGTTAGGCTGATGTGGAGTAGTCGCCACAGCAAACAGTCTACCATCAAATTTGCTGAGAAGTGTTTGTTATCTTAAGTGTGTAAACACTATTCTAATTAGTCTAAACACTAATTCATTAGGTTCTGACCTGAGGGAACAAGATGAAAGGAACAAATCATTTATACCACCTTATAAACAAGTAGGATGAATCAGGAATTTAGGGAAACTTTGAGAACCTGTTTATTCAGATTTCAGTTTGTGAGTTCTGTGTCAATATACTAAATATAAATGGCCTAATCATTCAGGGCCTGTAACCTATGCGTGCTGCATTACCTTACATACATACCATTTCATGTGTGAACATGTAAACCTTAGGCTTACACAGCATGTAATCGCTTTACATGAAAGACTCAGACATTGTTTTAATTTTGACATTATATCACAGTGGTGGTCAGTGAGAGCGTCAGTCACAAATTCTATTTATGTTGGGTATCTTTATACCCTTTACCTTTATACTTTTTCTTTTAAGCCTCAAGTTTGTTTTTTTCATACTTTTCCAAGATTTAAGCTAAATTTGTCTTAATATATCCTTTGTGTTCTTGTGACAGAATCAGTCTGATAAAAACATCTGAATCCAGTGCAGTGCACATGTTACTTTCATCAAATGGTCTCTAAAGTGCATGTTTGTTTGTTTAGACATATTACGTTTAGCACCAAGTACAACATTTTCCTCCTAACAGAATAGTTTTGTCAAAAAATATAATTGATCAGAGATCAATGGCATTTAAACAGCATTAGCATAATATTAGTGTAACTCTGAGCAGTGTTTTTGCTTTGGAAACCAGTTTTACTCATGAGTGAAATAAATAAAGAATGATAATCTTACAGTCTACATCTTTGGTATCTATGTTATGTTATGTATTATATTTTAACAGCTGTTACCATTTTTTCATAATTTGAAAATGCTAACTAGTGTGTCTGTCCTGCAAAAGACTGAAGACTTTTCCGGTGTGCTTCGGGGCTTTTTGCCTTGGTGGCAAAAGTGGCTCAGATGATGCATGCATGCATACAAGGATGGATGGATGGATGGATGGAAGGGCGGGTGGATGGATGGATGGAAGGGCGGATGGATGGATGGATGGATGGATAGATGGATGGATGGATGGATGGATGGATGGATAAAAAGTATAAATGGTGAAAGAATTAGCTAACAAAGAAATAGGTTAGAGATCAGGTTAGGGAACTTTTCATTTTATCGTGCATTTTTATTGAAATTGCAGTGATATATATCAACCACCATCTGCTTGGTTGGTTTGTTGGTGAACATAAAAACGCTCATTGATAACAAAGTTCTCTTTAAATAATAAAGCAGTGGCTTTTTAACATGCATCCCACAGAACAGTTTACTTACTATGATGCATTTAAACTGCAGCAGTAAAACAAAGGATAAAGAGGGAGAGTCAGGAGGTCAAAGTCAGAAAGTTAGTGTCATGCATGGTAAGCAAGATAGCAGCAAACACCAATAGAAAGAATGGCAGTAATAAGAATTGCAATTTGGTACGTTTGGAACCCATGACACTAGTATTTTAGACGAGCTTACTTCTGAGGTGGAACTGTGGTACAAAGCATATCGTGGCACAATTGTGTTGTGTGTTTGACCACGCTGTGCTGTACACTGCTATCTGAAGATCAGCTTCTGATATACAAAGCCCAGCACATGCTGCAAGCAAAGTATTCAGCTGAAATGTCCAAACATTTCTCATTGACCTTTCGCAAGAACATCCTGATATCTGCATTCAATCTTACAAGCTTTTGCAACATTTGTAGCTGATAGTTGGAGTTATCCTTTTTTCTAACTGAGATTCAAGTCTTTCACATCTCCTAGATTTTAGCTAAGACAATTACATCGTGTTCTTCCTAAAAGAATTTCAGCACTCTCTTTGAAATGTGAGTAAGATTAAAACAGGAAAGGATTGGGTTATTTAAAGTTCACACTGGCAGGTTAAGAGGGTCTTTAGAGTTGCGTGAGTGTAGAGGTCAGCAGTGTTGAGCGCAAGCATTGTAATCATCCTGGGGGGTAATGGCACGGATGGTTTTAATTGCTTGAAGTCTATTCGATCAGAATGTGAGGAATTCTGCTGTTTATAGTGTGAGGAAAAACACATTTTGGACATTCCACAACATTCGGCATATGATCTGAATTAGCCTCTTGTAAAACACCTGAAAATCCATTATCTCCAGAGGTACCCCACCATGCATGGCCACGGGACCTACTGTATAATATATGTACTGGCAGTGTACAAGCTTATTAGGCTATTTTTTATAAAGATACATTTCAGACACATACTTTCCTAAAATGTCTAAATGTGAACCTAATATATACTGTACAGTAAATTGAATGGAATTAAAATTTTAAATTTGCTTTGGAGATCCAGCTCATCTGTGCTGGTGCACATTCCTTCAATTAGGGACTCCAGAGCTCAACTGCAGGACCCCAGACAAGATAGTAAATAAGCAGATGGAAAATAAGGACAGTGTTTATGTGTGTATACCCTGTGTCTATGTGTGTCCATGTACTGATGAGTCACCTCTGCCATTGTTGATTTTGGGGGGCTTTAAATCAGGTCAGTAGGATTAAAAATGTGTGTGTTGTTGCCATTAGAGGCTCGCTGTATTTGTCCAAAAAAATAATTGATGTGTATGTTGGCCAGTGTATGAGAGCAAAGGTGTTTTTTCACCTCCCAGCTCAGCAATGATGGCACACTTTAGTGTGGATTAATCACTTGTAGTGGAACAGGCGTCTTCAGAGTCTGCTTTGTGTTAACTGTCCTTATACTATTTCTCACACTTCATCTTTGACCACATTCCTCATCCACATCTTGACCTAATCCAAATCAGTCCATTATTTATGGCCTGTGACTGCATTCAGTCTTCCAGATGAGTTTTGACTCAGCACCTTAGGTTTTCTATTGCTGTTTTGGATCTGAATTGAAGTTGCATTCAAAGATAGTTTCCATTTCGTGACGAAAAATCAAGGATAATTTAAATAGCTGCCAAATGACCAGATAAATAAACACGTATGTGCTATTATTCAAAACAGGTTTTTGGACAACAAGCAGTATTGTCCACAAATGTCCATGCAGCACAGGATTCTGCCATTCATGAGCCTAACGATTTTCCATACAGTGAGCAAGGGTTGGACAATTTAACATTTTCATAATGAAGTTACAATAGAGTGCAATTTCCAGATCGCAAGGGGTGCAATTAAAGTTACATCAGACATAAATACATATTAATTGATTTTAATTTGTTTGATAATATTATGTCAAAAGTTTGTGAATTTTCAGTCTGAAACACACATTTATAACTAATTAGATTATAAATAATTAGAAAATTACATTCCGATGGAAAATTTCTGAATACTGGTAAAAAAAAAAATACAATTAGATATTTTTCCCAAATCAGTCAGCTTACCATGGAATGAGCCAATGCAAGAGGTTGAGGTCAGTGAACCTAAGCACTTAAAAAACAAACTACATATAAGTGAACAATCTTCTGGATCTCCTTGGTGAACATGTATAATTTTGTGCAGTAAAATACTTAACAGATTGCTTTATAAAAGCGCGCTAATCACAATTAAAACTAGAAAATTTCAAGCTTACTTCATTTGTGGGCTGATTTCTGCCCCGGTGAAGAAACTAGTGCAGCTGAAGAGAGAATTATTCAATTCAATTCAATTCAATTTATTCTTATATAGCGCCTTTTACAACACAGTTGCCCCAAGGCACTTTACAATGGTGGTGGATGGTGGAACAGGTTACAGTGATAGATGTTAAAGCCGGACAACTACGAAGGAGAGGAATCAAAAACTCCACTATGTGGAGAAAAAAACCTCTGAGGGTCCAAGGTCAACCGGCTACCCAACCCCCTTGGGTATACTAACAGTACAAAGTTAGTTTGGTTTTAAACTCCAGGATCAGTGAGGAATCCCAAGTTGCTTCCAGGTACCGATGAGCTGCCAGGGTCCCTTGGCGCATCAGATGCATCACACAGACCAGATGGTAGCTCTGCATTGGACTCAGGTGATGACCACAGCGGGCCCCCCCGGACATGTGGGGAGAGAAATGGAATGGGGATGGTCAGTAATGAGCAGGATCCAGTAGTGACAGACACAGAAATGAGAGAATTACCCTGAAAACTAGTGACATTTCTACATTTGATTCAATTTAGCACCAACCTGATGCCCTGTGTTCAAAAAGACTGTAAAGCTTAGTAAAATAAATAAAATAAGAAACAAAAGTCATATGCAGGCTAACCTAAGAAAGAGTCATATAAATGTCTATATATATATATATATATATATATATATATATACATACAAAAACAGACAATACCAAAAGAAGTTTTGAGACAGATTGTGGAAAAATGCCATAAACAAAAATGCTTTCAAAAATAGGTGTTAATCATTTATTTCATCAATCAACAAAAGAGCAGTGAATAGACAAAAGAAAAATCTAATCAATCTTCTTCTTCTTTTTCTTTACAGCTGCTCCAGTTGAGGTCTCTGGCGGATCAACTTTCTCCATTTCTTCTGGTCCTCTGCATCTTCCTGCTTCAAACCGACCACTTGCATGTCCTCTCTCACCACATCCATTCTCCTCCTCTTTGGTCTTCCTCTTCTCCTCTTTCCTTGCAGCTCCATCTTCAGCATCCTCCTTCCAATATAATCCTCATCTCTTCTCTACTGTATATATATATATATACATTTATGCAAGGATGTAATAATAATGTACCATCTGTACTTTTGATGCCTGCAGTGTGTCCCGTCTCACTCTGCATCTCTTATTGCCTCGTGATTATGAATAGTAAGGATTTCTGCTACGCCCTCATTCATCCTAGAATGAAGCCAACTTTGAAGTGTTGACACTCCGAGTTTATGGAGCCTGGTGGGGTCATTTGGTAATTAAAAAGCTGCTTTCCACATGTGAGTTTTAAATGCAAAACACATGTTTGGTTTATTTTTGTCATTACACTAATTTACAATGATTGTTTTGGAATGCATGACTTAGGTGTTCTTTAGATGTATTTCTGTTTACCCCCAAAATATCATTTGGTCAAAATGAGACAGCAGATACAGTGCGAGCATGTGTATCTAATCAAAATGACTGAGTAGCATGGAATGTGTATTGTAACTTCCATGGTAGCTCTAATTGTCAAAAGTCAAAAGAATGGCAAGCGCTGGGGGCCAGTGATCAGCATGCTGGTTTTTAACATGTGCAGGAGTGCACAAACGGTGCTGAAAGTTGAAAAACAAGATTTTGATCCTTTTTTCTTATAGTTTGTGTTCTTATGGTAACAACATTTATTCTAGGTAAAATAGCATCTTTTGCCAGTAACTCTATTTACTGCTCAGCATCTTCAGCTTGAAGGTGTCGGGACACTGTTTTGAGGTTTTGTGCATGTGATGTTGAGTAATTACTCTTCTGGAGTTGTTAATCATCATAAGACTGGTGTTGACTGTTTTTAGTTAACACTCTCAACTCATTCTTTCAGCGAAAGCCCTGCATCTACTGCTTCGAGGCAGGGCACACAGTTTTGTGTTTGGGGAGAATAATGAAGGGAGTCTGTAGGCTGAAGCAGCTCGACCGCTCGTGCCATTCGCTGACCTTCTGCTCAAGATGTGGCCACTTATTGGAGTCAGTGGGATCACAGAGGGCTTTACTGCGCACTGCCTGAAGAAATCCTCCCCTTACACAGCCAAGCTACAATGCCACTACGTCATCTCTGAAGCATCCATACACATGGGAGGGGCCCTTGGGGATTGTAAAAATAGAAAGTGAATCATTTGGATTTATGCAGCTTGTAAGTTTGTGACCATGTTTTACAAGCAGGATTATGCTGATGAGCCATAATAAAGGAACACATAATTGTGCAACACTTTTTTACTATGAAGGTAAACTTGTCAGTTTGCAGCTGGGCAGCATCGGGAGAACCATCAACAATAACTTTTCATCAAGGTTAACGAATAGGTTAGATGTGACTAATAGACTGGAAGAGTAAGTGGGACACAGTGCAACTACTGTACTGAGACTGATCCACCATCCAAACTGTTCCTGCTCACATCCCCTTGGATAGGTTGCAAGGCCATACAAGGCACACTCTTGAGCATTAGCATCTCTAGGTGGGCATTTGCTTGGAAGAATTCTGAGGTCCCTATGAAAATTCATAGAACATGCACACTCCACACAGTTTACAGTGTCCTGTAAACTGTCAGCAGCTCTGGTTCTGATACAACTGCAATGTTCAGTTTAACTGAACCATGATACCATTGTATCATATTTATCTGTATTTAAAATGTGCATATTGTGGCTGTGCTGAGTACATATTGCTCGTGTTACTTAATTTAGCTGTATGAAGACTGTCAATAAGAAGCACACCTACTCCAGCTTACAGACTGTGATCATTCAAACTGGCTGATGAACTTCTGTCATCTCCATGATGACGCCTTCACATACCGCACGATTTATTAAACCAGAGATAATGGCATGAAAAGTAAAGCACTGGACTGCACAATCTAAGACTTAACTTTCAGTGGCCATGGTTTTTAAAACTTTCCACTGCAATACTTGCACGAGATCAATGTCTGTGTACCATTACTCAAATGTGACTAAATTAATAAGCAAAGTAAGCAATAAATGGTTTACGAACATACTGACTATTCAAGGCAAGATAAATCCAGAAACAAAAACAGACAGACACATCACGCAGTTAGTACATCTAACACTCCTCAACATCTCCTGTTTCAAATTAGACTTTCATTCCTCAGTGCCCATGGGGTATAATAAACACAATGTATATAATGCCAGAAATAGTCCAGAGAATGTTATCTGTCTGTTGAGCTCTAGTTGGAGGTGTCTGATGGCGAGTGATTAAAAGCGATGTCTTCCTTCATTCGGGGCTTTATGGTTGTGATGCTAGACAAGCGGTGGAGTGAAAACACAGGTTCCCAGATATGGTAGCTTACCGCTTAAAGTAAAATGATTAAAGATTAAATAGGCAAACCCCACACAATGTTCCTTTAAATTTACTCTGATATTATGCAGGAAAGCCAGCCAACTCCTAACTCAGAAAAAGAAGTATTTTTTGGTAAAAAGCCCCACAAAGCAATGTTTTACATGCCACTCATAAGATGCTTGGGTGAAAGCAACACTCCCACATATGTTTTTCAGTTTGTTTTTGAGGCATAATTCATACTTTGACTTTGGAAAAAATAAATAAACAGTAAATAATCAAACTGAGGATTATTCTGAAGATCTATCATATTTTTGCTTAGCATGACAAATGTGGCAGCTATTTCTGGCGCATACATGGTGTGTCATATTCAATGAAGTGGCTGACATTCCTTTGATGTTTATTAAACATTCTCTGCACATGCTGATCTAGTTCGCTGCAGAATCCTCCATCATAGGAAATCGTTTCTTCACCCCCTGCAATCAAAAAGATAATTGTGACTGATTTACATCCATTTTTACCACAATATTAAAAACACAGTTGGAATCTGAAAGCAGGTCGGGCCTATGGCTTTATGCGTCTCAGCTGGAATGTAAATGTTTGGTTGAATCGGGGACCCATTTAGCGAAGGCAATCACCATGGGTCTCTTTTTTTCTCGTCTTCTAAAGTACCATTTTATTGACGCTGCTGTTTTGTAGGTCATGTTAGGTCTTGCCTGAGATACATGTCAATCACATTACTCTAGTTTTTTTATTCCTCTTCAGAAGTTCTTCTCACATGTGTACTTCACTTCAAGTGTCTCTCCATCTAGTTCAGCACACTGTTTACCATTACATTTTAACCCTAAATGTTTTTCGCAGTATTGTTATACATTGTTGATTTTCTCAACTAATTTACGTATTTCCATGAACCCATAAACCATAGCTTCTCGAGCACTTTACCATCTAGGTCTGTAGATTCAAGCATGTATCTGCAAGCACTGCAATAATGTCAACTAAGATGGTATTAAGTGGAGAGTTACATGGCAAAAGGGCAGCACTCTTTTCTAAAATGATCTTCTAAAACAAAAGCAAATATACTTCATAAATACCTTTTTTGCAGTAAGACCCATCAGTGATATGCCTGTTCTATTTCAGTAATCGCTGTTTGTTTAACACTATATTTGGGGCAACCCTAACATACTAACATGGTAAACATTTATACAAAGCCTGTCAGATGTGATGAAATGTATATCTCAAATCAGCAGAAGTGCATTCGTTCAATGCTGTAATTTCAGCTCTGCAGAGTTCCAGCCGCCTTGCCTTATGCAGGACCAGCAGTGCAGTTTGAACTTTGCCAGATGAAGCAAGCCTGAGCCCTAGTGTAATCAGGAATGCAGCATGAGGGGGGAATCCAGAGGAATGGCTCTCCAGCTCAAAGGCCTTGGTGATGGAATGCTGGAGCAGCAGTGTGCGTGTGCAGGGAGGCTGTGGCAGGGGGACTGGAGAAGGATGAGCTTCAATGGCCAAAATGTGGAGCTTTATTATGACCATGAGGCTGGAAGTGGCAAAGTTTAAACACAGAGCACGGCCTAGACTATCTGTTTTTCTCATCTATAGATATTTCGCAGGCCAAACAGCTGGATGGATGTTCACAATTTCTCTGGACCTGTGAGCCACATTTTTCCTATAATTGGTGCGCTTTTATTTTTCTGCCTCCATAGCACAACACCCAGTTCAAGTGTGTACTACGTGCTAACTTCAAGGATGTGCAGTTTTGCACCATTACTCTCGCTATTTCGCTGCTGTCAGACCACAGGCCCTTTTTTCCATCATTTGATTAATGCTGAGTTAATGACCCCCCACAGACCGGAGAAGCAGGCAAAAATGCAAAGCAGCTTAAACTAGATGCTGAAACATATCTAACTTCGATACTATAAGAACAAGTACATGCTGTAAACACAGAGAAAAGAGCGAGCAGTGGAAAAGTTGAAGTTCACTATGGAATGCACAATATAGCAAAACAAACATGGTTTACATGGAGACAGTTCTGTCACTTATGTATCTGTAAAACAGTATTTTAAAACTTTTATATATTTAAATGTGATGATCTCAGGTGTTTTGTGATTGCAGTTCCAGAGCAATACCAGAAGAGTTGGATCATGTGTTTTTGGAGAGCTGTATTCCAGCATAAGTGAAAGTGACTATTCTAGTCATTCTTAGTCTGCACAGCACACAATGAACCACAATGGAGTTGGATCTCTGCATTTAACCAATGCTATGCTATGAAAGCACTCGGGGAGCAGTGACGGGGACAGTACCTTGCTCAGGGTGCCTCAGGGCCAACCTACAGGTATGAAGAGTTTGAACACACAATCTTCGATCCTGTTGACTCCCCCTAACACTGGGCCACACGCTGTATAATAAGCATTACCATTATTCTACTGTACTGAACTGTAGGTTCAGGTAATTTAATATTATTACAAGGTCTGAAGAGGAATTATCCTGTGTTAACAAATTAAAATCTCCATTTAGGAATAAATTTTATAATTAATAATAATAAAAGATTTAATAAAAAAATAACCTATAGAGACACGTTCAAAATATAACACTGTATAGCACTATTATTTGAAGAAGAAAAAATAGTTTAGAATTTTCTATGATATTCGTTTACTACATGATTAAATATATTTAGACACCCATTCTCATCAGTGTGTTGATCTGTGTGATACAGATGTGGCTTTACATTATACAGTCACAAATATACACAGGGCCTGTGTTTTCATCCTTGTGGCAGTAGTTTGAAGAAGATTCTTTCTGCTCATGGATACCCACATGCACAAATACAAATGAATTAGAGAGTTTGGCGAGGAAGTAAAATATGGTCATTCCTTTAGGCACAAAATTCTTAATCATATATGGTAGTTGTAAAACACAGTGGTTTAAACTGTTTAAATGTGTAAATTTAACTCTAAAAATAATAAACCATGGAGATGTCATAAATAACCCTCATGAATCCTCGTAGTGTAATAATGCAATGTAAGTAGAAAAATAATAAATTATAGTAGTAGTAGTAAATAATATTTTTAGTATTTAATGTTATTCACTTTTGTACAATATAAAAGTGCTATGCTTATTTATTTATATATTTAGTTATTTATTTATTTATTTATTTGTGTTTGTGTGTGTGTGTGTGTGTGTGTGTGTGTGTGTGTGTGTGTGTGTGTGTGTGTGTGTGTGTCTGTTGTTTATTTATTTATTGCATTTTTCACCATATCGATTTTTGCAGCTGTATATAACTATTGAGATTATTCAAGGCCATTTGAGATTAGTTGGGTAGAATTTGTGTTTATTTTGAATTGGAAACTCAATTTGTGATTGACATGGTGTGCTTTTTTTGTTTGTGCCTAGGGTTATAAGGCCAAACAAGCCATAAAAGTGTTGAATTGTTATTTATTTTAAATTCACTTAGAATAGACATTTGACACTATCGGAATAATAAAATACAATAACCAATCTAAACGCTTCCGTAAACCTTATTACCTCTTTTCAGGAAAACGCCAGTCGGGGATTGGAGATTTAGAGTGCCAGAGATGGCGATAATGTGGTCATTCAAAACTATTAAGGGTACATTCCAGCATTAAGCGGCAGCCTTGGGTTTTCTTATTTTAGTAAACAAAACACAGTACACACATTACAATAATGAGCTCGGTACCATATGTAACATCCTGTGACATAAGTAAAGTGATTTACCAGTTTAACCTATAAGCTCCAGTTTTTATTAACATATCTGTTAGCATGAAGCATGTCACCATCACTGAGCAGATAAGCAGCATGGATATGTTTGTATTGGTTACATGTGTACTGCATATATGTTGTTTTTTTGCTCGACAGGTGTGCAGTCACTTTATTTTTAATTGTAACTTCATGCTGTACATTTGCTCAATGGTTTCATTTGAAAAGTTCAGGTATGCTTTTACGGCTTATAAACCCTAAACACTGTCTAGCTATAACATCCATGGTATGAATTCCGAATATACTTTTGTATGGACTGAATCCAAAATAGCTGGTACTTCTGGATCAATGAGAATAAGACAAGACTGCTCTCTCTCTCTCTCTCTCTCTCTCTCTCTCTCTCTCTCTCTCTCTCTCTCTCTCTCTCTCTCTCTCTCTTTCTCTCTCTTTCACTCTCTCTCAATTCCTGAAGCAATACATGATGAGCAGTTCCATGCGTTCCTCTTGGCTGTGACCCAGAGGTCTGACACTTGCTGTTCTTTATTGTAGCCTATAGTTTGACCTGCTCATGGTTTTTATCCTCTATGTTTGTTGCTCTAGCACTGCTTCTCATCACTGTTTATAGGGAATGATGTGACATGCCACCATGTGTTTCATGAAGCATGGCAGGATCCAGCAGTGAATGCGGGGAAATATGAGGAGGAGTGGGCAGCAGAGTGTGTGTCTCAGACAGGAGGAGAGGAAGCACCTGCCCGTGGGTGGCTATTATAACCACTCTCTAAAGACTCCGCGGGAGGATGGAGACACAACCCATATACACACACACACACTTAAAGCTCCAAGGTGAGACCAGCGACAAAGACCTTGTCCCCTTCACCTGATTTATCAGAATATTGTTAGTATCCAAAGGATTTTCCTGCTTCCCTTCATTCAGAAGTATTTTCAGTGATTCATAGCACCCTCATTGTTGTGCTATACTTGACCAGAAAAGTTTACTAAATGACCACATCGTGCAGACTGGACAGAAAATGCAGGTACTTAGTACCACTGTCCTCTTGGTCATGGTGTGAGTCTAGTGATTATGCTGAAATTATTCAAAGATTCTTTCACAAAGTGTTCATCTCATGAAAATGGAGATTACATGACACTCTACACTTTTAAGGTGTTATTCTCAGCATCCAGATTTAAAAGGTTTAATTCTACTATGATAAGCTACAGGACTGCATAGAGACCATGTTTGTTCCTTGACTTTTCACAATGAAAATGGACTACGTGTGATATTGGGGACAGTGATCCCCGGGGGAAGCGGATGGGGAGATGAGTCATTATCCAAACTGGCATACTGCTCTGTTTAACATCAGCATTGTGGTTTATTAAGTAAAGTGCCCTATGCTTCCCTCAAATACATCCACACTCTCACCAATGCTTCATGTTTAGTGAATGGTGCAACATCAGTTGCGATCTTCTAATGATGAATTTGAAACAATTAAATCGGTAAAATTTACAAGCTATTTTTTAGCAATGTCTGATGAACTGATTTATTTATTTTACTATTCATAACAGATCAGTTTAGTTACAGGCATGCTCAACCTTTTTTTCCAGATAATATGTACGGGCAGAGAACAATTAGCAAAGCCTACCAGTTACACATATTTCTCCATCTGTGCCATACCCCTCCAGATCCTCCTGCAAATCCAACCAAAACTCTGTCAAAAATGGATGGTCTCTCCTGCAATGACAATGGAATGTGCTCCCAACACATTAAACCACAAAAGAGAGACCCATCTCTTTACACAATCAACCAAGTACCACAAAATAAAAGTATGAGTAAATATTTATTTAGAATGGTTATTGATTTTAGCGTGTACTTTGTTTTTTTGCATTGCAGATTGAAGTGTTTAGCCAACTCATATGGAAGGGACGCTTCCATGTGTTTCCAATTGATTTTTCTTGTGTGTGTGTTGGTAACGATGGCATTTTCTCCAGAAAAAGAAACAAAGGAAAGAACACTCCAGGGACAGTCAAAATGAAACCCCTGGCATTAGACTGAGCCCTTGTGCAGGACTACATGAGGCCAAACTGATTAAAACTTCATCTATCATTAGCATTTTATGTTGATTTGATTATTCACATTCTTCAAATATTAATCCCAAACTGAACTGCAATCTTGTGTGCCCGTCACTTATAAATGCTATGCAGTCTTTTTTGTCCTGAGTTGCTAAAAATATTCGTGCTTAAAGCGAAACATGTGTTCTGTTGCATAAGTGCATAAACACTGTAAGTGAAGACAGTGGGACACTGGGACATGGTCAGCTTCTTATTGTGAAAAGCCTGTAGTCATCCTTGTTTGAAATATCATCACAAGGGCATGGTGATGCAAAGACATATTATGCATGTGATTATAGGGTGAACTGCACTGCGAAGGTAATTATACATCAGTTTTGACCTCCTGTTTTTGCACTGTCTCAGTATACATCTATATATGTATATAAGTTATATCAACTTTGGATGGTATACCTACCTTTACAGTGCAGTCCACCCTTACAATATAGTCCATTGTTACATTGTTAATCACATTGTCCATTTTGGTAAAGTCTTGTGCAATCCAAGAGCATAATATAGTAGAATTAAGCATTTTAAAATCTGGATACTGAGAAGAACTCCTTAAAAGGCAGAGGCCTGCATGTAACCCCATTTCATGGCTCAATGATTATATTACTTTAGGGTAATCATTATCATATTTCAACATAATCTGAATTTGCAATTGGATGGACAGTCTTGCTGTTGAAGAAGGCCAGAAGTAATCAAAGTGCATTTTCTGTCAGTTCACACATATGTGAGAAGTAGTGAAATGTTAGGTTTCTCCTTTTTTAAAGGCTTGTTGGCTGACAAGCTGTTAGATTTTACACTGAGTGGCGTTTTCTCACTCTGTTCAGACATACTCACTCAAGCCATCCTTCATATTTTTAATGTTGTAGCCCATATATATTATATAAAAGCATATAAATCATTAATAAACAAAACTTTCACTGAAGCTAATTATGTGAAATTAAATACATCATGCTTACACCAAAATTCAACTTTCTGAGTTGCACTAATGTGGGTTTCCTCCCTTAATGGGTTTATATAATGCTTAATTACAAGAATTCCTTTAAAAATATTATTAAAGTAATCCGTCCATGTTTTGACAGACACAAAAAATTATACATTATGCCCTTTCCTAATGGATATTTAGTATGTGGTAACAACCATATTTGTAATAACTAACATTATTAAAATTAATAAGAGACTAAAATGCTTAGTGCAATATAAATAAAAATTAAAATATTAACTGTTTTTAAACCAGGAGGCATATTACTGACATTGCAGCATTTAGAACTAGAGCAAGCAATATTCAGCACTTCAGCAATTCAAAGAGAATGTGCAAGTTTTACAGAAAGCCAGAATTTGTAAGATTACATCACATATAATCATTTCATGAAGAGTGTTCTATAAGTGCAGCACCAGCTGCCAGCCAAAGCCGACATGATGATCAGTGAATCAAATCTCTAGATGCAAGATTTTTCCCGATTTCTTCATTGGAAAAACAATGAGTAAATAAAAATAAATAATTAAAAAAAAAATTAATACAGGTCATTCAGAGGCTGTACATGTTAATAAAGACTTTTATTTGTAAAAAAGAAAAAAGTCCCTTTTATACTATTTAAGAATAAATAAAAAGTTTAATTTAAGGCATATCTTTTAATTCACCAGCACACATTATACAATGTTACTTCTTTTTCACCTCATGAAAACACAGATCATGGGGAGCAAGTCAATTTAATTCAACTGGGGCATTAGTTTCAGGTCCCATTTCAAATGTCTTTCAGTGATATTCAAATGTCATTTAGCATGTCATCTGCATTATTATAAAAATGAATTGTGACCACTTTTTAGATCAAATTATACATTTTTCAAATTTTAAGAATTATTTAAGTTTGTCAATGAGTAGATTTTACTATCTAAGGCATGAATGAGCAAGCCTAACAGACCATTTCCTGGGTAATTTATTATGTATTTTAGTCTCTTTTTTTTCTTCTTCTTTCGGCTCTTCCTGTTTAGTTACAGCAGATCATCCGTTTCCATTTCTTCTGTCTGTATCCTTCTCCTTCAAACCAACCACCTGCATGTCCTCTCTTACCATGTGCAATAAACCTCCTCTTTGGTCTTCCTCTTTTCCTCTTTGTTGGCAGCTTCATCTTCAACATCCTCCTCCCAGTATAATCTTCATCTCTCCTCTGGACATGTCCAGCCAACACAACCTTGCCTCCCCTTGAGTGTTTTTGTCCAATTACTGCGTCTCTAACTCCTTAACCTAACTTGCAGCTGAATACACTATACTGTCCTGTAAACGCCCACACTGCACCTCATTGTTACCCATCTGTCACAAATCACTCCAACCACTCTTCTCCACCCATTCCAACCTGCCTGCACACTCTTTTTCACCTCTCTTCCACACTCAATGTTCACCAGCTGCATATTTGATTCCAGTATTTAAATTCCCACACCTTTTGTCACCCCCTTCTCTGCACATCTAACCACTCCACTTTCCTCCTTTTGTTCACCCCTCTGTGTATTCTATCTTTATTACCACTCACTTTCATTCCTCTCCTCTAAAGAAGAGCATATCTCCCCACTCCTCAGGTTCTCCTCAAGCTCAACCCTACTCTTTTGCAGTGCAATATCATCACTTAAAATCATGCGTCCATCATCGACTCCTGTCTTACCTTGTCTGTCAACCTGTCCATTTCCATTGCAAACAAGAATGGGCTAAGTGCTGATCCTTGATGTAATAGAAACCTCTACCTTAAAAGCATCCATCACTCCTTCTGCAGATATTATGTATTTTAGTCGAATTATTTTAAATTGTTAAACAGTGTCAGTTCCAGTTTTGAATGTTTAGTGAGTGACATTGCATTAGTAGTTTTTTAGGATTTTTTTTTCAACCACATTACTGACGCTTTTGGATGCAAGCAGAGATAGATTAGTGTTGATGGTCAGATGGTTATGTAAAAATATGGTCTAACAAATCAGCAGCATGGAATTGGAATAAAGAAGACCTCAGTTAAGTACTTCATGTTTCAAGTCAACAACAGGTTTCTTTAGTATTTAGTAGATTTAGTACAAACAAAAAACTGAAATATTTGATTTATGTAAATGTTCCATGTCCTTCAGGTTGTAATTGATTAAATCTTTGCAGGAATTATAACCTTAGTTCATCTTGGGAATGACAGTAAATGGTTAGCACACTTTTCTTTTAGATGTGTCTTTCTATAAAATCGGTGGTGTTTTTGGGGGTAAAATTGAATGAGCTAAACTCGATTAAATAGGGAACTTCAGTGAACAACCTGCTCTATCAAGGTAGGTCAGTTTCTTGCTGGACAACTACAGGATGTTTAAGTTTTCAAGAATCTCCTCAATGTTTTTCTGTGATCTTTGTGATTTTTCTTGATGAAATGTAAACCTTCCTAGTAACCTGCACTCTGGAATAATGGAGAATAATGAAGGCTTCCAAATTAGGACGCAGCAGAGGCCAACTGCAATGTGTCTAATCCTGACTTAGAATGAAAAGTTGTATTAGAAAAACACCCAGAATGTGACTACTATGTGAGATGAAAAACACTTGTTTATCAGAAGTAATTGGTAAATAAGTAGACTTACACTCATTTATGCTGGAAGAAGGGCTTTGAATCCTAATGTATCAATAATTTTGACATAATAGAAATGCTATCTGTTCATTCCATTAGAGATAATGCTTAAAATAAGGGATTTTTGATTTGTGACACAGGGGTTGTTGCCTTTTTATGGCATGAATGAAGGCTACCAGATGAATAAATCTGAAGCTGATTTTTCAAGAACCAGAATTTTACTTTCATTGTGTGTCACTTCAGTGGAGGCCATGTCTATAGTGATAAATTATATATATATATATATATATATATATATATATATATATATGTATATATATACAGTATTTAATGCCTCTGCACCAAAAGTTTTAGGCAGGTGTGGAAAAAATGCTGTAAACAAAGAATGCTTTCAGAAATATAAATAATGATTGTTTATTTACAAAATGCAAAGTGAGCGAACAAAAGAAAAATCTAAATCAAATCAATATTTGGTGTTACTTCCTTTTGCCTTCAAACCAGCATCAATTCTTCTGGCCCCCACAGAGCCCTGATCTCAACATCATCCAGTGTGTCTGGATTACATGAAGAGACAGAAGGATGTGAGGAAGCCTACATCCACAGAAGATCTGTGGTTAGTTCTCAATATGTTTGGAATAACCTACCAGTCGAGTTCCTTCCAAAACTGTGTGCAAGTGTACCTAAAAGAATTGATGCTGTTTTGAAGGCAAAGGGTGGTCACACCAAATACTGATTTGATTTAGATTTCTCTTTTGTTCATTCACTGCATTTTTTTGATTGATGAAAATAAATGATTAACACTTCCATTTTTAAAAGCATTCTTTGTTTACAGCATTTTTTCCACACCTGCCTTAAACCTTTTGTACAATACTGTATATATATATACACTGCTCAAAATAAGGAACACTTTAAAAACACATTAGATCTCAGTTGGGGAAAGAATTATGCTGAATATCCATGCTGATATGGAATGGGAAATGTGTTAGGAACAAAAGGATGCCACATCATTTCATGAAAATGAAAGTTATCAATCTACAGGGGGCTTAATTGGAAATCACCAAGAAATTTAAACTTAAAAGCTGATGCAGCAGGCTAGTCCAATTTGCTGAAATGCTGCAGCAACTCAAAATGGTACTTAGTAGTTTGTTTGCCCCCCCACATGCTTCATATGCTCCTTATGAGATGACGGATGGGGTCCTGTGGTATCATGACCAGGGCATCACTGAGCTCCTGGACAGTCTGAGGTGCAACCTGATGGTGTCAGATGGAGCTAAACATGATGTCCCAGAGATGTTCTATTGGATTTAGGTCAGGCGAGCATGAAGGCCAGTCAATGGTATCAATTCCTTTCTCCTCCAGGAACTGCTTGCACACTCTTGCAACATGAGGAACCCTGCACCCATTGCAACAGCGATGGGTCTAACAATGGGTCTAAGGATTTCATCCTGATACCTAATGGCACTCAGGGTGCCATCATTTATCCTGTACAGGTCTGCACATCCCTCCATGGATATGCCTCCCCAGACCAACACTGACCCACCACCAAACCGATCATGCTGAACAATGTTGCAGGCAGCATAACGTTCACTGCAGCATCTCCAGACCTTTTCACATCTGTCACATGAGCTCAGAGTGAACTTGCTCTCATCTGTGAAAAGCACAGGGTGGCAGTGCTGGACTTGCCAATTCTGGTGTCGAGCTCCATGGTGCTGGGCAGTGAGCACAGGGCCCACTAGAGGACGTTTGGCCCTCAGGCCACCCTCATCTGTTTCTAATGGTTTGGTCAGAGACATTCATGCCAGTGGCCTGCTGGAGGTCACTTTGTAGATCTCTGGCAGTACTCATAATGTTCCTCCTTGCACAAAGGTGCAGATACTGGTCCTGCTGATGGGTTAAGTGCCTCCGACGGCACTGTCCAGCTCTCCTGGAGTAACTGCCTGTCTCCTGGAATCTCCTCCATGCTCTTGAAACTGCAAACCTTCTGGCAATGGCCCGTATTAATGTGCCATCCTGGTGGAGTTGGACTGCCTGTGCAACCTCTGTAGGGTCCAGGTATCGCCTCATGCTACCAGTAGTGACACTGACTCTAGTCAAATACAAAACTACTGAAAAGCAGTCATAAAAAGATGATGAGGGAAAAAACATCTGGCCTCCACCTGTAAAACCATTTCTGTTTTTGGGGTCATCTCATTGTTGCCCCTTTAGTGCATATGTAATTTCATTAACACCAAAATACCATGCGTCACAGTTGGTATGAGGGTCTTTTCCTGGAGTTCTATATTTGGTTTAAGCCAGACATGTCCTCTGTTCCTGTGTCCAAATAATTCAGTTTTAGACTGATCTGTCCAAAGAACATTATTCAAGAAGTCCTGGTCTGTGTCTAGGTTCTCTCTGGCAAACTTCAGTCTGGTCTTGATGTTTCTCTTAGAGAGCAAAGGTTTCCTCTTACACACTCTCATGCAAGTTAAAGTTGTGCAGTCTCTTCCTGATTGTAGAAGCCTGCATTTTCACATCAACAGTAGCAAAAGCCTTCTTTTAGCATCTTGTGGTCTCCTCTTGGGGTGAACTTGCTTGGATGGCCAGACCTGGGCATGTTGCCAGTTGTTTTGGAAGTCCTCCACTTGTAGACTATTTTCCAGACAGTGGAATGGCTGATTGCAAATTCTTTTGAGATTTTCTAAGTCCCTTACCAGACTTATAAGATGCTACAATCTCATTCAGCTCTTTTGATCTCACTATGGTGCTGCCAAAAATCTTCTTGAATCTAGTATCTTCAGTCTAGAAACTTTAAACAGAAACAAAAGAAACTGGTTATAGTTAGTGTCCCTATGTGACCTTGTAGCATTTAATCTTTAAGTCCTTCTAAATTGCCTTTTAAGGTTGTTTTCTGTTGTCTAATTATGATGGGCTGGCTGTCACCACTGGTGGTCACTAAAACATGACACTGCACATTTTTAAAGCATTAAATCAGACTCTTTGCCTCATTTAAACAATGCCACTTAAACTAACCACAAAATGGGCTGGATCAGTTTGAGAATGTGAATGAGGTTATTGAACTCAGCCTTGGGAGAGTGATTACTCCTCAGCTATGCTGTGCTGTGCTGTGTTCTGTAAAAAAAAAAAAGCTGTTAAAATATTATCTTTCATGCAAAAGAACCTCTAAAGCAACTTTGATTTAGAACAGCCTAGTCTAGTTTTTATATAACCACATCATACTTACTATACACAGAGACAAAGCACAAACCAGTCACGCTCCCTTTGCCCTTTGGAGACAATAGGTATCTTGCCTCTTAGTGTTTATACAGTCTTGCTGCTGTTGCTATTAGGCCAAGAGACAGTGATGTCATTGCGGTACAAAGGAAGGCATAATACAAACTTGTTGTATTAGTCAATGTGTCTTTAGAATGATGACATTGAATTACCACTTTTAGCTCCCCAAAGAATATTTTTGTTGATGGTTCTTCTAAATCTCAAGAAAAAAAAAGAAAAATGCCTAGTTGAAAGGTTCCTCAGGGGCACCATTACTTTTCATCAAACGTTATTATGGGAAAGAGTAATGGAAGCTAGGTTGAGAAAAGCGGTGATGATCAGTGAACAGCAATACACCAAGAAAAAGCACAGATGCAATGTTTGCTCTGAGGGTGTGTTGATGGAGAAGTACAGAGAAGGTCAGAGGGAGTTGTGTTGTGCATTTGTGGACTTGGAGAATGCAGGGTGCCTAGAGAGGAGTTGTGGTTTTGTATGAGGAAGTCAGGTGTTGCAGAGAAGTTTGTGAGAGTAGTTCAGAATATGTATGAGGGCAGTTTGACAGTGGTGAGATCTGTGGTGGGAGTGTCGGATGCGTTTAAGGTAGAGGCTGGATTACATAAAGGATCAGAACTGAGCCCATTCTTGTTTGCAATAGTAATGGACAGGTTGACGGACAAGATTAGACAGGAGTCTCCGTGGACAATGATGATTGCTGATGATATTGTGAGCTGTAGCAAAAGTAGGGAGCAGCTTGAGGAGAACCTGGAGAGATGGAAATATGCTTTATAGAGGAGAGAAATGAAAGTGAGTAGGACAAAGACAGAATACATGAGTATGAATGAAAGGGAGGAAAGTGAAGTGGTTAGGATGCAGGGAGTAGAGGTGACAAAGGTGGAAGAATTTAAATACTTGGGATCAACAGTTAAGAGTAATGGCAAGTGTGGAAGAGAGGTGAAGAATAGTGATCTGTGACAGATGGGTAACAGCAAGGAGTGATTTGTGACAGATGGGTACCAGCAAGAGTGAAAGGGAAGGTTTTTAGGACAGTAGTGAGACCAGCTATGTTGTACAGGTTGGAGACAGTGGCACTGATAAAAAGACAGGAAGCAGAGCTGGAGGTGTCAGTTAAAGATGCTGAGATTTTTGTTGGGTCTGATGAGTATGTCAGTCATTTACTGCCGCTTGTCCCAAACAGGGTCGCGGGGGAGTGCTGGAGTCCAAACCAGCTCACAGAGGGCAAAGGACAGGGGACACACCCTGGACAGGTCGCCAGCCCATCGCAGGGAGGAGCGTGACGGGGATAGCACCTTGCTCAAGGCTGAGGAGTATGGACAGGATTAAAAATTTATATATTAGAGGGACAGCTCAGATTAGATGTTTTGGAGACAAAGTTAGAGAGGCAAGGTTGCATTAGTTTGGACATGTCCAGAGGAGAGATGGGGATTATATTGGGAGGAGGATGTCGAAGATGGAGCTGTCATGAAAGAGGAGAAGAGGAAGACCCAAGAGGAGGTTTATGGACGTAGTGAGTGAAGACATGCAGGTGGTCGGTTTGAAGGAGGAAGATGCAGAGGACAGAAAGAAATGGAGAAAGTTGATCTGCTGTGGTGACCCCTAAACAGGAACAGCCCGAAAGACAAAGAAGAGGAAGACTTTCAGTAAAGGTTGTGATTTGGCGGAAGCAATTTGTCAACCCTCCTACAGCAGGCGGTTCATCACTGTTACAAAAGTCACACCAGAGCGGTTAGTGTGCTGGCGGTCAGTGGGGCTTGGGGGGCCAGGCATGTGAACTATGCAGGGGCTGAGTGCCCCGCTGGGAGTCCGACTACAGACTATCCCTCTCTGAAGCACTGCAGGATGTTTCATGGTTTCAATTCCATTACTGCAAATAGGACACTGATCAAAGACAACCAAGAGGTTTTGCTACGACATTGGTTTGGACATGACAAAACATTTAAATTGACAATCAAACAAAAAAAAAGGGATTTTTTGAATTGCAAGTGCCTTCTGTCTTTCCCCTTTTCACCACATCCTGCATCATTGATTATATACAACAAAATTCAGACAAAAATATCCCAATTACACTTACATGTTTGCATGCATCATTTCAAATGAGAGTTTTCAGGTTTAAATACCACCGTTGCAACCATGCAAATGTATACAAAAAAAATCTGCATCCATCACAGGGTGATTTTTAACAAAATATAATTTAAATTGAATAGCATATCATTTTTTGGCAAAAACAAGTTGTATACTACAGTTTCTAATTAGGCTTAAAGGTACTGATGCCAGATTTCAGCTAAATGTGGTTCAACTTTGCAACAGTTGCTATTTAAGAAGGCCTTTCTGGGCCTGTTGGGTCAATTATCACTGAAACTCAAAATAAATGAATTACATGCATATGGTGCACTTAGCACACCAGGAAACACATATTAATCCATGCACAGCCTGGCTGGCTGTGATTATGTCTTTTACACATTTGTGTATAGCCACCACTTTAATTGTGGAAGGGAATCACACACACACGCACGCACATAAGTAAGTCTCAAGGTCAGAGGAGAAGTATAAATTGGATCTCCAGACACTGATATTGGCCCACCTGCTTTGACAAAGTACGTCAGAATGTCAGAATGATCTTCGAACAAACTGTCCTGCCGTGGCCTTGGCTTTGCTTTAACTGTTTACCTTTAACTTAGTTTAGGTGTCTGCACTGTAAAAAATGTCAAGACAACATAAGGCATGAAAATATTTTCGTCTTGTTTTTGTTTCCTCCGCAGCTGCTTTTGTATTTATCCTTGACCAACTGAAACTGAATCAACATTAGACATTTAAAAAAGGTACATTTTACATTTACATTATATTTGTGCATCTGGCAGACCCTTTTGCAGAATGATTGAAACAAACTGAGTATGACTTACATTGTAATGCTACACCGTTTACTTCTGCATCTCTCTGGATAAGAGAGTGTGACAGATACCATGACTTTAAAAATCAATAAGCTGACTTTAAAAAATAATTGATGTGTATGTGTGTATGTTGGTTGCCTTAATATTGAGGGGGTCTTTGGAATGTTCTAGAGTAAGACAGGGATTTTCAATGGGGATAAATAATATATGCACAGTTTCCTAGATAAACAATTCTGGTAAACAATTTAGTCAGAGTTACGTCAAAACCCACAATCTTTCCAGATGTGACAGTATCTCTGAGGTAGCTAATTTTCCTCTCTGTAAATGACAGCTCCACGGTTTTCTCTGCTTCATGTCCAGTAACAAATATGGGAAATGCTCATTTCCCCCTTTTCATGCTTGTCACTATTTACAGAGTTTTGCAAGTCAAGCAAATAGTTGTCATTATGAAATTTCTCCTTAAGCAGTATTTAAAGGTCAGTTGGATATGAAGGGATATTTTAGGCATTTACAATTCTTGAATGGGATAGTTATCCTGGGCCAGCTGGCAGCCAACCCAGAGAGGGTCAGAGGTGCCTGTGTAGAGTTCCACCATTCATCTTCTTTAATATTTGCATATCACTAGCAGCAGGAGACAAACAAGATTTATGCTGTTTTTATGACACATTCCATTTCGGATTCATTCTTTGAAGTACCATCAGACCTAATTAGTGTTAATGTTGGGTGTTGAAGATACCATTTGTATTCTGGGGCACATTTATCCACATTGCAGCCATTCTATATTCCATTCCATCACACTGCTCTGGTGATTTATTGTGCCACACAAGACACACAAGTTAAGTAAATACTCTGATTATTTCGAAATAAGACCCTTAATGGAGTCCATCTTATAAGCAGCACCATGGACAGTGTCTAGGAGCAAAGAAAATGCCCTCTGAAAGTGTTTTATACTAACTATACTTCATTTTAAATAATAAAAATTTTAAAAGATTGTTCTGGTTCTAAGTCATAAGCACCATTTTTCAGTGTGGAATGCAGAGCTGTTGTTGAGGCAGAGGGAGGGAAAATGTGCATCACAGCAGCATGAAGAGTCTCTTAAATCAAAACCACTGAGACACAAGGTGAAATGTTCCACAAGTCCAGGAAAACAACATTTTCTGGCTAATTTATAAATCTCTGTGTCCTGTTTGTTTTTCCTTTGCCTTTCCACCAGAACAAGCCGATGTAAAATGTGCCACACATTTTGCATATCAGAGCACGATTCAGAGCTCTGGACTGCTAACAGAGGTATGATGTATCTCCTATGGGTCATAAAATCCATGCTCAAAATAGTAGGCTACACCAGGGACCTCTGCCACATTCAGAGTGCAATTTATAGGCATCGTCCGGACACAGTGGAAGCCCGTCCAGGTTTTCCTCTGTAGGTCAGGAACCTGCTCTCACATTTGTCCTTATGTTGCTGCAGGAATGATTTATTCACATTGAAATGCCACAGAAGACTCAGCATGCCACCATCACATGATGATAATAATTTTCTTTGTTATCTTCTCAGGAAAATTACATTGTGCTTGTTGTGACCTATTAAAGTGGTAAAAAGGGGGAAATAATTTGATTAAGGCAGTTGGACAACTAAATGCATACCAACAAATAAATGGCAATACATTTTTAATATACTCCACATTTAGAAAACTTATCAGACTTGCACACTGTTGTCCCTCACCTCTCATCTCCATCATGCTGTGCCATTAGTAATGTCTGTGGCTTTTTCACGTTACTCACTCAACTTTAAGGGTAATCAAATATGCAGGAAAGAATGATGACTTAAACATAATTTGACCTTACATCTCTTGATTTACCAAGGCCTAAAGGCCTTTCACCTCAATTTAATCATGTCTTTTCAACAGACGCACTTTGTCTCCCTGTTTTTCTCCTGCTATTTTCAGACTGTTCATAAAGGATGCTGGTAAACAATGCTCTGGTTGAACTCCAGCCAGGCGAGACATCTCAGTCAGAGGAATTCTAAGGAGACCCAGATTGTGGTGAGTTGGCGAGGGAGATGTTAGATCCATGGGGGGTTGGTTGACATTTTTGTTGAAGCACTGGTGTTTTATATTTGCTCATTTCCGCACATTCCTCAGTGTCAAGAGCTGGAAGAACAGGGATGAGGACTGCAGTTAATAAAACTCTCCTCTATTATTGACACATATACCATTCCTGCGTGAGTCCAAACTGTCCCGCCCATGCTCACTCTCCCTTAGGACAGACTAATCATAGAGAGAAAGATGATTTGGGCTGTCATTATGAAATTATTTCCCTTCTCCTCTTTAGTTTTTTATCACCAAAACTTTAACATCAACCCTATTAGAAAGGTCAGATCTGTCCAGGTACTTATTTATAACCAAAGAGAACAATTGAAAAGGAACGGATCTGACACCCCGCAGGTTTTCCCCCGCAGGCTTTTTTTCTGAACCAGAAATAATTCAGGCTCACATTGCACGTTAAGATTTTTTTAGGATTTGATCTTTGCCTTTAACCCAGTGTTCTGAAGGAACGGTGACTGGGTGAAATTAACTAATGTGTGCAAACAGCTATAACTTACACCTATATCTTACAGTCAATATACTCAGCAGTTTAACACCACTGCATATTAGTGATTGATTCATAGCTTTTTAAATTCAGAGGTCATGCATTCTCCTGAAATGATGTGTGACCTGTATTTAATATCATTTTTTCACACCAGATGTTCACAAAAGAAAAACTGTCTGATTCTCAAAAGGCTCCCCATCTTACTCTCCACATAGTGCACTAGGTAGGTAGCATGACATTGTTTTCTACACCTAAACAGTGTGCCATTGGGGCTGACAGATATCTATTCATAAACCTATAGACTCTAATGCACACATACAGCACCACTGTCTCTCAGGCCAGTTTTAGCAGCTAATACTTCCTTTTTTGTACTTTGTTACTTTTTAATGATCTTGATAAATGATTTTCCACATTATTCAGTTAAAATATTTCTACATAAAAGTACTGACTATAAACATTGATATTGATAATGAATCAATATATACTAATGGCAATATATACTAAAGGCCTAGTGGTTAGTGTGTTGGCCACATGATCGGAGGGTCGGGGGTTCGAACCCCTTCCCAATAGGTTGCCCTGAGGTACCCTTGAGCAAGGTGCCGTCCCCGTCCCGCTCCTCCCTGTGATGGGCTGGCGACCTGTCCAGGGTGCGTCCCCCGTCCTCGCCCTGTGTGCGCTGGGTTGGACACCAGCACCCCCCAGTGACCCCGTTTGGGACAAGCGGCAGATAATGGATGGATGGATGGCAATATATACTAAAGGCCTAGTGGTTAGGGTGTTGGCCACATGATCGGAGGATCGGGGGATCGAACCCCTTCCCAATAGGTTGCCCTGAGGTACCCTTGAGCAAGGTGCTGTCCCCATCACGCTCCTCCCTGCGATGGGCTGGCGACCTGTCCAAGGTGTGTCCCCCGTCCTTCGCCCTGTGTGAGCTGGGATGGACTCCAGCACCCCCCCGTGACCCCGCTTGGGACAAGTGGCAGAAAATAACTGACTGACTGAAATTGGCCTGATGTCATTTCACCTACCCCTTTAAGTAAGGTCCTTTAATGGTTCTTGGTTTGAAATTGATTCCATTACACCTTTATATGATGTGTACTTTATATGATATATATGATTTATATGATTTATATATGATTCCTCACGCTTTTAAGCAGTTGGAAGATCATAAATCTCAGTGATCATAGATCATAGCCATACGTCACTGCAATGCTTAGTGAAATTAAACTCACAGCTGAAAAAGCACTTGACCTTCAGAGGATTATGAGAAACAGAGAGCGCTTTTAATGGGTTATCACCTTCAACCACTACCATGCAACTGGAACTGTGTCTAAGGGTTAGCATCCAGGGACCTTGTTGGATATTGTTTAATAAATGTTAACTTTGTCTAGAATATTATTCCTGGAAGGTAAAATCAGTATTATGGTGTCTGAAAGAATATTATTCATTAAATATTACAATACATGTACAAATGTAAGATGTTTGCAGTCTGTTCATCAATGTTTCAGTTTGTGTTTGAAGTGTCACTAGCTATAATCTGTCCACAGAGTACCCTTCAGCATCAGGAGTAAACTAATCACTGACCTGAACATCTGGAATCATCAGCATCTATTTCATCACTGCTTCATGCCTTAAGTTAGATGGCTTTGTTCTGCTTGAATGAACATACATACATGTGTATCTTAAAAAAAAAACCAGAAAGATCCTCTAAAACTTGTCAAGAAGAATTACTGGACTGCAAATGAAAGCCAAACTATGTCGTCCACACAGCCTGGAGAACTATTCCATAACAATAGGTTAATAAATGCAAGAAAATCTGGCTGTTCGAAAGTAAAATATGATAAGATGTTTCAGATACATACAGGACCTTTTATTTAGTTGACAAATAAATAGAATGGTCTGAAGCAAAGTTTGTTAGCTCCTATTCCATTTCTGCAGGTTGGTGACCTTCTTGACCTTAAGACTGACCACAGTTTGTACCATGTTTGTAAGTCCTTGATGTAAAGTACCTGACAACCAATGAATTAGAGCTACCACTCTGGCTGTTAAGTGTGAAAGTATGAGATTTGGGACACAGCACCAGTCTCCTTCAACACAGACACCACATTCCAGAGGCAATGAAGTGGAGCTCATTGCTCCTATGAGGCTCAAGCACCCCTCTCTCTCTCTCTCTCTCTCTCTCTCTCGCGCTCTCTCTCTCTCTCTCTCTCTCCGTCTTTCTTTTTTCAGCACAGCTGCGTGTAAGCTTCAGCTTTTTTTACAGTACACATTGCGGAACTGGTCGATGGCTTCCAGATCAGCATCAGGCTTGCGGAATGCATGCAAGGCCCCCAGCGGAGCTGGCGGGGCCCAAGGAGACATGATGGGATGCAGGCGCCAGCAGAGAGCGAGAGAGTGTATTTGCAGTCCGTTGAGTAGAGTTTTAAGCAGGGCTCTTGTGCGCACGTGGCACGCACATTTCCGTGTGGGTTATTTGTTGTCGTGCGAATAATCGCTTTCAAGGGTCACTGAGAGGAAATTTTCTGTGGATTGTACAAGACCAACATGTGCTAGATTACAGACAAGTGCACTTGAACTTGCTGATGAACTGGGGAAAAAAGTGGTGATTGATGCATTCATTTAAATGCGCCTGCGCAGGAACGACGTGTGCTCCGCAGCATTCCGCTGTTTGGTAATGAGCAGGCCTTTATAGCACAGTGCACAGTTTACTTTGGACATACATCAGAGGAGCACTTCTCAGGAATGCACAGAATCTTCCATTTACATCACTGTTGACGTCTGTAGCCTTTGCTGCACAGTCAGCCAGAAGGACCCAGTCGTATGAAATAGAAGTAGCTTTTAAGACTGGCCTAATTGCACAATCGCATGTCAACCTTGCACATGCAATCTGGTAGGTTTTCCACACGGCAGAGCAAAACTATGCAGCCCTGATACTGTTTGTTCACTTTCACCTCTAAGTACACTGTGTACAGCTGTAACAATTGTACTTATGCTTGTTTGACCGGGACAGAATTATACTTAAAGCTAGTTTTTATTCATTTTCTTTTAGTTTGAAGAGACACTAGAGGGCAGCCATGGGATTTTTTTTTTTTTTTTTACAGTATTGCAATTTGTATACAGTCCTGAAAAACAAATGCTATCCCTTGAACTATCTTTCCAATGCTGAATAGCATAAAATATTTCAGTCAGTCATGTCAGTCAGTCATTTTCTGCCGCTTGTCCCAAGTGGGGTGGCGGGGGAGTGCAGGAATCCATCCCAGCTCACACAGGGCGAAGGACAGGGGACACACCCTGGACAGGTCGCCAGCCCATCGCAGGCAATAAAATATTTCAAACACCTATTAACCATAATATTGAAATCACCCGGCACATATAGTTTAGGTCTCCCCAGTGTGAGTCATAGACTCCACAAACCTTTTGTAGGGTTGTAGAGGTATCTGGCACCAAGATAGTAACAGCAGATGACTAAAGTGCTGTAAGTTGGCATCTTCATCTCCATGTCCATCTCTGTGTCCAAACCATGGAGATGGCATCTCCATGGTTTGGACATATTTGTTCAGCACATCCACAGATGCTCAGACTGAAATGTGGGGAATTTGGAGGCCAGTTGAACACAGTAAATTCTGTTTATGTTCCTCAGACCATTGCTATTCAGTTTTACTATATATTTATTTTTGCAGGGTTGTAGGCCATATCATCCTGCTGCATGAGGCTGATATCTTATAATGTAAGTAATATAGTTGCAGTGAAGGGCTGTACTTAATCTGTAGCAATACTAAGGTAGATTATATGTTCCAAAACAACATTTTGACTAACAGAGATTAATGCCAGGACCCCAGGCATCAAACTGCCTTTGCCAGCATGCCTTCTTCCCATATTGCAGCCTGATGCCGTCTCATCCCCAGCTAAGTGATATTCAATCACCTGTCCATCTACATGGTGTTACAGAAAACATGATTCAGCATAGCAGGCCACCTTCCTCCTTTGCACAATGGTCCAGTTCTGATACAGAACTGATACAGTTCTGATGTGCTGACTGTAGGTGCTTTCATCAGTGGACAGAGATAAGCATGGCCAGCCTGACCAGTCTTCCTAAACATCAACTCCAAGAACTCACTGCTCACTGGCTACCTTATTGATCCAACCTCTTTCAGGTGTTACTATAAAAAGACACCCCATGTAATTCATTTTACCTGTCAGTGGTTTTAATGTTGTGGCTGATAAGAGTATATTTAATGTTTTATGTTTTAAACAAAAGATATTGATAAGTTGTCTTTGAGTTTTAATGTACAACTTTCTTTTGGTCTGCAAAAATTAAACTACTTCAGTTTATTAAGTTTAATGGTTATTTGGATCATATTTAAATAAAGTGTCATAGTTTTGTTGAATTTCCTCCCTCGTTTGCAGCACATATGGAAAGATAAAAAGTAGTCAGTACTATTGACTGTCAATTAAATATATATAAAACATGACTACTGGTGAATTTTTTAATGTTGGCCTGCAACAGACCAATTTAAGTTGTGAGGCATTGTCATGCTAAATTGTAGAATATTTCAATAATGCAAATAAATACTGAAATTAAATTTAAGATTTTAAATTTTAAAATTAAAGCTTACAATTGCAGTGCAAACCTCTTGTACAGCTCTAATAAAAAAGTCAGATGTTGTACATTTCAACCTGTGGGACAACAACAGGTCATGTCTTTGAGTTTCTTTGAATCCAGACATGGGTACATATTATTGCACAGCCAAATAGACTTGTGTTCCCTAATTGATACAGATAAAAATAAAGCTTGTTTGGCTGGTGTCTGCAAATGTATTTGTAGTGAGGAAATGGAAAATTATTTGATCCCTCTGCTTTTTTAATAAAACCACATGCATTCTTAAATTTGTGGCTCAACACAACTGAAATTTGTGTATAGCGGTTACATCACCTTAGGCCATGTTAGGTAATGTCATTTATGCACAGGCCAAAGTCAATTATTGTGGACCAATATACACTCACAGTCTCGTTTTTGTCATTCCATGCTGTGAGTGAGATAAACTGCGAGTACTCGATCAGTTAAGCATCAAATTAAATTTCCCCATGTTATCTGATGACTGAGAAATTAACCTCACATTCTGTATTTGCTCCCCAAGGTTCTGGGTCTAAATTTGTGTGTTGATTATACTTAGATTAGAAGCAGTTTGAGTCTCTGATAGACAGGAAGAGTTTATGGAAACTATGAGTGTAAAAGGAACCCAATCATCACATCCTTGGAGTACAATGGAGTGGTGTGAGAGCCAACCATTAACAGCTCTGAGTCTTGCTTGATCAGTAACACATTTGTTCATGCTTACACACTAACCCGACATTATCTTCCTCTCTATTTCTGTTCTGTAATGGTATCAGTAATGGTAGCTGTAAATCCTTTATTTATCAGACTTATTCTCATGAGAACTATTCAAGTTAAGAAAAGAAAAAAAAAAATTCCAAAACTATTCCAAGAACAACAGCTGTTCATAAATGTGAATATCTCTTCTGGTCATTCATGTCACCCACTAATGTTTTAATGCTTGCTTAGACATTAAATTTTTCTTTTCTACAGACATAGGAATATAATAAGAAAAGGAATGCAAAATATTTATTTTTGATTCTTTTATCTGGGGCTTGAAGCTTTAAAGGGAACGTTTTATGAAAAAGATTTTTTAAATAACAGTTTATTGTAGCACTTTAGCATTTTTAAAGTTGCAAAATCAACTATTCACTTTCAAGTACATATGATCTGTTTACAGAGATTCAGATGCAAGAACTAAAACCAGGGTACTCACATATAAATCACAGATAACGTTTTTAAGTTTAATCCTGCTCTTTTAAAATGATGTTAAAAGAAGCATTAAAACCAGGCCTGTTTCAAAAGAAGCACAATCAGAACAGGTTGTTTACATATTTCAGTCCTAACAGCATTATAACAAAATAATAGCCTGTTTAAATTAAATGAACTTAGAGATCACAAATGAATAAATTAAATATGTACACTTTTGGCAAATAAGGCTACACAAAGAAAATAAAATACAAGAGAAATAAAGGATATGGGCTCATTTAAGCTGATTTGTTCTAAACACATTCAACACAGCATAATTTGGGTCTCAATTAAGGAAAGCATAGCAGTAAAAACAGTATGAAATATGTCTTCTACACGCACAGAAACCTCACAACACAAAAAAATCAATAAATAGCAATAGGCAGTATACTGAAAGGTACTGGGTCCAGCAGTACGAGAGAGTACAGGGAAGCATGGGAAACCCTGCTGGTCTCATGACCACTGTCATTACTAGAGCCTCATTGTTAGAAGTGAAAAGCTTATTTTTTTTATTCATCATACTGTGATAAAAATGTAATATTTATTGTTTTAAATTGTTGTTTGAATAATAAGAATATTTACCATTTATCAGTTTATATCATTATTAAAAATAAAATAAAGTCTTCAAACTTTTGCCTACATAACTGGCCACATAAGCTTTCATGCCCCACAAGACAGTCTAACAAAATATGAGACAATAATCAGTGTATCCTATAAACTTTCGCTTGCCTACATAATGATGCCATATGAAGACCAAAAAATAATAAATAAATAAATAAAACAAGAACCGTTCTGTTTGTAGCTATTTATCCTTAAGGAATAACTTGCATACAATCAAAAAGGAACATTTTCACTGAAGGTAGAAATAGAACTAAATATTGCAATTATTTATGAAGACATAAGAAATTACATTCAGTTAAATGTATATTTTGATAAAGTTCTGATGAAATCATCTGATGGCCTTAGTATCACCACAGTCCACTGGGGGCAAAGACCCACAGACTGAAGATATAACTAACTGACTACCAGCCACTTACCTTTCAGCGCCATCATGTGGAAGAAAAAAGCACTTGATGAAGTGAAATTGACTATTCATGTCATTGTTGGAACACACAGCACAGCACAGCACACAGTGAACCACAACAAAACTAGATCTCTGCATGTAACCCATGAACACAAACACACACCGTGCAGCAGGGGGGTGCTATGAAAGCACCTGGGGAGCAGTGACAGGGACGGTATCTTGCTCAAGGGTAACCTACTGGTAACCTAAGGGCAACCTACTGGTAAGGGGTCAGTCAGTCAGTCATTTTCTGCCGCTTGTCCCAAGCGGGGTGGCGGGGGGGTGCTGGAGTCCATCCCAGCTCACACAGGGCGAAGGACAGGGGACACACTCTGGACAGGTTGCCAGCCCATCGCAGACTGGTAAGGGGTTTGAACCCAAAATCTTCCAATCCTGTGGCCAACTCCCTAACCACAAGGCCACCACTGTTCTAGATGTTCTAGAAAAATGTTCACTTTTAAAAACACATTACTAACATCAGTTGGCTAATTTTGAATCAGTTTTCAGTACAAATGCTTGGACCCGGCTCCTCTGGTAAACACCTGTTTGGACAATTTAGTGTCTATAATTTTAGCATCCCAGCCCTGCTATTTCACATGGCAATGAAAATATATGTAGAAAGTAATAAAACATGTCAGACTGTGAAAGCTTCCCAAATCCCTGTTAAAGTTCCAGGAACTTGAACTAAATTGTCACACAGAGAACTGGTTCACTTGAATAAAGATGTTTGTATGATATTTTGTTCTCTCTATTTCAGCAGACTTTCCTCTAAATCAACAGACACTTCTTTACAACCATTAACAAGTAATCTGCCACTTGACCTGCCATCTGATCCGTCACAGGACATGACATTCAACCCACCACATAACCCTCTACTCAACCTGCTTTTTGGTACCTTCTGATTGGCCAAAGGTTGGACCACTTAACCCACAATGTTTACACAAGCCCTGAAAGTAGATAAAAAAAAAACAAATTAAACATATGAACAAACAGCAATTACTAAACCAATGTGCATATTGTTGAGGAGCTGTGCCTTCCTGTTAGCTGTGCTGCCCTTTTGCTCAGTTCTTGACTTCTGGGGTCATGTGGTAGTCAGTAGTCCGCCTAAATGATTATGGAGTAAGATCCTGCTCTTGTGACAGCAATTGTGAAAATCTCTTTATTCTAAATAAATTGAGAGTTTAATAAGAGGGATCTTCAGTGTCTTTAGCCTTTAGAGTTAGTCAGCTAGAGAAACTGAGTGTTGACGATTGCCTCCTAGCCTCAAACTTAATAAAACCCTTTCACCTGCAATGTAGACATGCCTACCAAAGGGGCCACAGGTGCCCTTAATACTCCCTCAGACCTACACTTTTCCCAGGCACTCCTGCACCATTCTGAGCATCTTATAATGCCAAATCATTTTCACCATGTCCTACCCTGTAGCCAGATTATACACTTACCGCAATAGATACGATCTGATTAGAATTAAGGCCTATATTAACAAATGCCACGAGAAATTTTGAGTTTCAATAAGCAACATTATTTTGTAGAAAGAAAACACTGCATCTTTGACATAGTTGTAGCAGTTTCATAGTTTTAAGGTCTGTTTTTGATGGCCAGGATGCCTTTCCATCAGTAATGGAACAATAAATTCTGATTTATATCAACAGATTTTTAAGGAAAAATGTCAGGATATCTGTTTGTGAACTGAATCTTAGGATCTTGCAGAAAGACAACCTGTGAGGAAAGCAACCAACATCCCAGAGTTGATTCTGTTTGGAGTGGGGGAAAGAGTAGGACAGATTAACAGAAACATTAACTTGCCCCAGCTGGCATTTGATAGTTGCTGCAAAAGGACAGGCCTCATAATGAGAAAGCAAATGGTCACATGCAATTGCTGTGCAAGCCACTCACAGACATTTCACGGCATTTGCAGACACTCTTATCAGAGCGACTTACAGGTCCTAATTACAGGGACAGTCCCCCTGGAGCAACTCAGGGTTAAGGGTCTTGCTCAGGGACCCAGTGATGGTAGTGCTGAGGTGGGATTTGAACTGGGGACCTCTTGATCCAGAGGTCCGTAGGCAAGTACCCTACCACCACCTACTAGGCAAGTACCCTACCACCTACTAGACCACCACCACCCGCCACCAGACATGTCATTCTGATCTATCAAGAAATGCTTGTGTCTCAGCTGTTTAATTGGGTTCTCTTTATATACTTCAAGGACTGGTGAGAACATCTGATAATGTTTCAGGTCATATTTACACAGAAATGTAGAAAATTCTAAAGGCCTCCAAACTAAAAACATCACTGCACACGGGTGAATTTCAGAGCATAAGTGACCCAGAAAGAAAACAGAGCCTTACAAAGAGTTTCCACTTAATGCTCTAAGAAGTTCAGATGAAATTACTGATTACATTAGTAATTTTGGCCAGTGTTTTTGCACTTCTACTCAGAGTGGTTTTGTACTTTCTTAATTGACTATTTCACAGATGAAAAAAATGCCTTCAGTATTTTTGCCTTACTTCAGTATCAGTTTCCAAACTATAAAATAGGTTTCAGGGAGAACCATTGTTCATCCCTGATGGACATCAAACCCATGCATTTGTATTTTCTTTTTTTAAAAAAAAGGCATGCACAAACCATTAAAGCTTGTTTGGCTATTTCTTGGAGTAATATAACCATTAAAAAAAGCATACATAAACAGGTTGAACTATAATTTTATTGAATCTTTATACAAATAAGATCTGGACATTAAGCTATTAGTTTAATAAAACAAACTGACTGTGGTACAAGCATCTTTAAATCATGTTGATTAAAGAAAAAAACCTAGTTAATGAAACCTCTCATTGTAAGGTTAATACTGCAGTTGCGTCTCCATGAACAAGACTAGCCTTGTCTTGTCTTTTGTATCAGTCCAGCCAAAAACGTTATTCTACAAAAATAATAAAATGTATCTACACAGCATGTTCAAAAGTGTTTCAATCACTTAAACAACAGATTAATTAGTTATTTTAATGCTTCTGCTGCCCCATTCCACTGAGTAACGCTAAATTTAGGGCCACAAGAAAGTTAAGGTTAGACTCTCATTGAGATGTTTTTTTTGGACAATTTACGTCAACTAAGTATTTTTTTTTCTCTGTAATTGAACAAACATTTACTTTTCATGTGTGATCGCTTTGGCAGAAAATATATCCAAATCAACATATTCATATAAAGTGTGGTCCTTTCAAATGTATAAAAATTCAAAGCAGTCACAGAAGTGACATAATGCCCTGGAATGTTACAGTAAGACTGAAATGAGAACATGGATCATGAGGTTAGACTCTACTATGCAGTCACACAGGCCGTCTCACAGTTTTCTTGAGTGGAATCAGACACAAAGTCCATTTCAGTAGTGGTTATATGTACAGAAATGTTGGTTTAACGTTGCATTAACGCTGGGCCAACATATGAAGCCTCATTGGGTTTGAGTGGGCCTGTTTTTCTTCTCCTGCCAGTCTTTCTCTCTAAGACTTAGCTCAGCGTCAGTGAACGCTGCAGGGCCCCAGTTGGTAATCTTTTGAGGGCCCTTTGAGCCTGAACAAACACACACACACACACACACACACACACACACAGCATAAATATTTCAACAATCAGAGATGGTACTAAATGCCAAATGCAAAAACTAAACTAAAATCACTTTACTCCAGTTTCAAAACTTAAAGTACCAATTATTAAATTTACTTTTAAAGTATAAAAGAAGCACCTGAAAAGGCTTTTCTTAAGCATGTTAAATAGTAAATGGACAATTGTCCCTTAAGCAACAACTGTCTGCTTTTGGCTGAATCAGGTTATTGCATCTGGAAGCCATCTTCAACATATTTCTGCATTTAGCTGGACCTCAACACACTAGGTTAATGCAAAAAATGTGGAACTATCTGGCGGACCCCAAGGTCTGGGTGTGGAAACAATACATCACATTTTAAATCTACATCAATTCCTGGAAGGGATCTAATGAGGAAATCTTTTTTTTTTTTTTAATATTCAGATTAAAAATATACTTTGAATTATAATAATTAAAAAGTAGATATCACTGGGTTTGAAATGTAGCAAGTAACAGTGAGTCTAAAGTGTATATTAAACATATAACATTCTTAAAAATCGGCAAAAATATACATGAACAAAGTTTTTGTACTGCTTTACACCTCGCATACACCAGCAATATCATGTGTTCGAAAGATGATGAACTGATGAGAAGAAGAGCAAAGGAGACAGAGTGATGCATACTAAAGCAAATTTAAAATAAGATCTTTACCAGGCTGTATAAGACGTATGAGTCCCTCATGATGGGCCACCTTGTCCTTCCAGCTCTTTGTGTTATTGGCAGCATCCTCTAGTTTTTTCATTACTTCCTGTCCAGGAAGATGAGGACAGAATCAATGATGACAATTTACTGACACTTTTCCTGACACTAGTAGTGTAATAATAAATCAATACACTAGGGGGCGATCCAAACCAAAGGGGTATTTCCAAGTTCATTCTTTAGGGCAGTTACAATGAAAATGATTAAATGTGGTCTTTAATTCATTTTCAGTGTTAAAAACACAGTTTAATCAGTATGCTTGTTCAGGGCATGTAAAAAGTGGCATATAAAGAACTTGCAGATGTCTGGATAAATTAAAAAAGTTACTTATCAAAGGTTTGAAACTTAATTTAAAACTAATGTTTGGAAAAACATTGTTGTGGGGAAACAATGTGTGTCTCAATCTAAGATGTAAGTTTTCAAAAAATTTAAATCAATGACCTGAGTTTTTTATAGAAAATCTCATCTTGCTCTGAATGGAATTTAAATGCAAATCTAATTAAATGGAAATTAAAGGCAAATTACGGTTCAATACCTCACATTTCTGAAATGCACTAAGGTCAGCTGTTAACACTGCTCAAAAATAATGTCACACCAAAAAGCAGTTATTGAAAACCAAAGTCATCTAACTAGTACATCATTTGAATATTAGCAGTGCACCCTCAAGATATTAGAAAGAATAAAGAGGGCAGGGAGGACAAGGACGCACTGATCTATAGCAAGAACAAAAGGGGTCTTAAGAAACAATGCAGAACATCTAGTCTTGGCTGTAGCACCTCATACTGCTCCAGAGCTCCCTGCCTTTCAGTCTCAAGCTGCTGCAGCTGATGCATGGCAGCCTGCAGGGCATCCTCCTTAGCCAGTCGCTCCCGCTCCAGCTCCTCCTTTTCAGCCTGCGTCTGCGATATGGCCTGCTGCTGCCTCAAGTGGATCTGCTCCAGCTCAGTGCGCTTGGCCGCCTCCTCCTCCAGCAGCCTGCACCACACAGCACAACTTCAGAAAAATGATAGGAGGCAAGAAGCGAAAGCATAACTCCTGAAGAACATATATCTAGAAGAAAATATTTTGTCATTAAACATTCCGCTTTTAAAGTGAGTTGAGAATTTGTCATTGTCAATACACAGCACAGCACAGCACACAGTGCACCAGCATCGAATGCTTCTCTACATTTAACCCATTCACATCATGCAGCAGATATGAATCATGTCACAGATATAAATAAATACTAAACATAATACAGAATATAGTTGTCCATTCATGACACTAGAGCGGTTTAATACATCTTTATATCACCATTCTCAAACATCTTTTTATCACTTAGAACCTTTCAGTGTGTTTCAGTGTGCTGATGTTTGTGACTCATCTCAGTGCAAACAGACTAAAACACTGCAGCTTCAGTCTGAATGGGCTGAGCTGAACTGCTGTAAGCTGAATGGATAATTCTGTGTAAATGTGTTAATGTAGACAACGGTGAACTTTTTTTTTTTAAGATAAAGTTGCGCAGTCTGTTTTGAAACATTAATTTTTGTGTTCATAACTGTAAAACTACATACAATCCCTTTTATTTAAACACAAACAAGGAAATTTTGGTGTAAATACATGCTTAATCTTACAGCAACAGAGTGAGACTTTGAGGGAAAGAGCACACACTGAGTGTTTTAAAGTGCTGAGCTGGTAATTGGTCAGCACAAAGGCAGGAAGAAAGCAGGCCTGTGAAGGGTCAGACAGGGAACAGTAACAACACACATCAGTCAGCAATCACAGCCTCTCCCCTCCTCTGATGTTCCATTAGTTAGTGTGTTTGAGAAAGTAAATTATTAGACTGTGCTGGATTTGGAGGACTGGAGATCCTGGTCCACATCACTGAGTCACTTTATTACAAAAACGAGCACATGGTCTACCCTACTGCACTGTTTTTACTCATCTTCATTTAACCCTGTGTTTTGAAATCTGTCCAACACTTTAAAAGCCTATCTATCGACACAAAGGCCCATATACCTTCTCTCTTCCGTTATAATGATGTTCTCATTTCTTTACAATGATGTTCTCATTAACACTTACAGCTGTGTCAGCTGAGAAAGTAAAATTTCTTTATATACATACCATCCCTCTTTTCAAGTGTCAAGTGTGTGTGTTTGTGTTTTACCTGGCTTGCAGTTTCCGCACAGTTTCTTCATCTTGTCTGGCTTCTCTTTCATCTTCTAGTGCCTCTTCCAGACGATTGTACATGTCCTCCAGCTCTCGCACACGCTGCAGATACTGCTCCAGTTCACTGGCCTTCTGTGCCACCTGCTCCTCCATCTGCAACCGCACCTAAGATAAGCACACATCCAGACACATAATATTAGTTCGCTACAAAAGCATTTAGCCTGAGACATGACACATTTTACTAAGTATTATTTTACCATTACCAAATCATATCGACGCTGTGTGCATTTCATGCATTAAAATCTGTAGACCTCTGGACAGAGATAAATGTTTTGTTTCTGGGATACGCTTTGCCCAAAATGGCCATTTCAGAAAGTGTGGATCATAGAGGATGGTATAGTTTACTATGTTATGTTTATTGTGTGCATAACTCTTTGTCTAAAAAGAGATGTACCTGTGTCAGCTTCTACAATTAGAGAATAATACTAGATAAGGGTAGTTACACGAAGAGTAACTTCCTAAAACACCCCAAATAAGCATGAAACAGGCTTTATTCAGCAAACATCATTGGTTTATATCCTTTTGATAAGCATGTGATGTCACTCAAAGATGGGTTTTCTCAAGACGGACTAATTCATAGATTAAGTACTATTAAGCAATGGTATACCCAGAAAGCACCCAGAAACTATGAAGTAAAGAGAATCAAAAAGACTGAAATAGAAAAAAAGTGAGTTGAGCTATATATACGCTTTTATAAAATACAGTTCCGGTTTTTGGAGTCACTAAAGGCACATTCACAGCTGATGTAAAAGATTCAATATTCACACATATTACCTTACCGACCAACATACTCTGTATTATCTTTGTTACAGCATCAGTGATTTTAAAAAATTTTGATGGGTAGTCAGAGATATGCTGCTTAGCAACCACAGCCTACTGTTAAGAAATGAAACTGCTTGCAGTGTAATAATTTACTGTGATTATTGATAAGAAATTACATTATTCATTGAATATTTGTGTAGTTTTTATCATTTTTTACAGTCTAACAACATATCATGGTAACCATGGTAATCAGTGTAAAGCAATGGCCTATTGTGGTTAATTGCTTAAATATACTTCAGTTCCATTCAATAGCTTTTGATTGTGAGAATGAATCAATACCATTTTCTCCTTCTCCATTTCCGCTCTGTAAAGGTCCTCCAGCTCATTCTGAGTCTGCAGACGCCTGCGCTCCTCCTCGGCTGCATTGGCTGCTGCCTCCTCTAGTTTCTGACCAGTGACACAGAGAGAATGACCAAGTGTGTTTATATTTTACTTAGTGTTGAACTCTTGGTTAAGCAGGTTTCATATACATATTAAAAATTAGCAGACCAACCGTTATTGACTGTAAGAATTCTTATAAGAACGGACCTTTCTGACCTACATTACTATATTATACACCTACAGACACTAAGCTAATCAGCATAACCATCATTTCTTCACACATCAAGAATTAAACTAAATAACGATTAAAAGTATATATATATATATAGTTTGATCAATAATAGCAAACAGATTAGTATTTAATTAATTGATTAAACAAAATAAAAAAATCTATGTATCATTAGTACTCAATATTTTGTTAGAGATCTTCCACTTTTTGGCAAAGTTTGTAAGTTCCCATTTAGTTGGGTTGCCATTACAAAATCACAGCTGCATTAGACTACAAACAGCAGAAAACCCAGTGGATTGAATAATTAATTCAGTATTTTTTTTTAGATACATTTCTAGTGCAAATATCCACATCTTAAGATGATTTTCTACAAGAAGGCTTCAAGAAAGTCAACATTCCATCTTTGAGTGTTGGGCAGTTAAAGTCGGAAATGATCATAAGACCCTTACTTAGTGAACAGCACAGCACTGATGGTCATTAGCAGTAAGCAGAGGAAAAACAAGACAGTAATAAAGCAGCATGAAACAGAGAACTTGGTCAGTGATAAACCTGAACACTGCAGGCTCTCTCTGTAAACCCAACACACATAAAAGAAACAGCTGATTTACACTCCTTCCTGCTGTGCAGTAAGATTAAAGACATCACTCTCAGTAAGCCATGGGCAAATCCACTAGTTTTCTCGCAATACACCACAGCAAGCTTCCCCTGTAGCATTAACAAACTGTTCCGCAAAGGCTGGAGGATACCTAGCATTTCACCATAAAAAGAAAGGTGTTTTAATCTTGCCATTTTTCTTTGCAGCAACTGGACAACTGAAGGAGCTGTTCTCAAAAGTACCATCATGGGAATTCACCTTAACTTTAAAAACTGTATGTTTTTTGTAATGACAGACAGTTATGCATTAAAAGAGTTTTGTGATTCTAGCAGTAGGTTAGAAAATTGTCACATCATTATTTTGAAATAACCATTAAGGACACTTTAAGAAACATGAAGCTGCATGTGCTGTTTCATGTTTGCAAAAAAATCCATGTTTGATCTCTTAATTAGAAAATGTAAGAGTTCTCAGAAAATTTTGAAAGAAGGTAAGGGGTTCTTAAATTTTTACTGTGCAGTCTTAAAATAAAGCAAGGACAATAACACTGTCCTCTCTCACTCATCAATGGCTAATAGTGCAGTCAAAAATATGTCCCCTAAAACATGGTGACATGCATGCCTCCAAGGGGAAGTGGCAGTTATATTTATTGTCAATAGTGCTGTAGCTTTAACCACTGCCTTTAACCACATTCCCACCTCTTACTCACCCACGTGTACTGGGGTGTGATGGAATGTGTGAGTGCCATTGGTAAGCTTGTGGTGTGAGATGTCTCAGGATGGAAAGCTGAGACACAAGGTACAAACATTGTGTCCCAGTGGGAGCTCAACAGGACTGGAACGAGCAAGGCTAGCTATCTCCTGTTGCTCTTATTGTCCTGCTCTCTGTAAGAGCTGAGTGGAGTTAGGAGTGACTCATCAATAGCAGATTGTTTCTCATTCACACTCCGGCTCAGGCCCACTGGGGTCACACAAAGAGAACTTGTTACAAAAAGTCCAGTGATTGTTGCCACTTCACGCTGCCTGCACATTACCACAGTGGTACTCCACAGTATTGTGAAATATTGTACAAAGCATGTATTACACACTGTACACATGTCAACAGTTTAACGCAGTCAGCAGTTATGAGCTGGCCACCATGAGTCAAACCAGATACTACTGTGAGCAACAAACCTGAAGGCCACTTTTCGCAGAAGCAGTATGGGCTTGTTAGAATTCATCCTTATTCAAAAACATGCTTTGAAATCAATAATTTTACAACTTAAATAATTATTAAAATAGATCCGCTTCTACAAAAAAAAAACTACTCTTTTTTCTTCCTCTTTTCTTCCCCTTTTAATAATTTTTTTTTTTATAAATAAAGTCTAGGATATGCACTTTTAATTTTCTAGGAAGTTATACTTCCTCTGGTTGATAGAGGCTTTCAATATTCTATGAGGAGCTCTCAAGCGTAAAGTAAACTAATTGAACTAATGAGTAGCCAAACAACATTTATTTAACTGAAAACTACAATCCACAGTTTGAACCATTTGGCACATTTAAAAAAGTGAAAGTGGCAACCCTTGTCGTTGCGAGGTCACAGCACAGCACACAGTGAACCACAACGAAATTGGACCTCTGCTTTTAACCCATCAAACACCGCACAGCAGTGGGCAGCTACTGAAAGCGCCCAGGGAGCAGTGACAGGGATGGTACTTTGCTCAAGGGTACCTCAGGGCAACCTACTGGTGAGGGAATCAAACCCACAATCTTCCAGTGGGGTTAGTCCAGTACTTCTGAATGCTGGCCTTCAGTAAAGTTTAACTTATTTGTTACATTGCTTTACCGCCCAGTATGTCACTTTTGATCTGTCTTGAAGAACATTTTCTCATCTAAGTCACCAGGTCATAATATTCCAATATTTGAATGGAAAATGTAATCAGGACAACAAAAGCTGACTGGATATTCAGGATTACTAGTGTTAAGCAAAGCTAGTAAAAACACACCCTACCCCCGACAACCTTTACACATGCTAATCTTTGAGTCAAATGTATTTTCTCAGAGGGGATGAAACCACTGTGTTTGCCAATTACTGAAACTTCTGCTAAAGGGGTTCTTCTTAGCTCATGAATAATGAATGAGAATATTCAGAGAAAAGTTAAAAGTTTCGATGAAACTTCTACAAATAACAATTGCCAGTGACCGAGAACCACTGAGAGTTCCAGGAAAAAAACTAATTCATGACTGGTTAATGTGGTCAAAGTCTTTGTTCCTGTTTTGGTTACTTGTTTAAATTTGAATCAAGAGTCTTAATGTATGACATATTTTGTTGTTTGAGTGGATCATCCAATACATGTAGTTCTGTTTTATTCAGTGTAAAATTCAGTTTCATCATTTACCTAAAGACCAACACTTTAGCTAAAGTAAATTGAGCTAAATAGTGATTCATGTGTGATTCATCACAACACAGTGTTTTTTCCAGGAAGCTAAAAAAGCAGTGGCAGCAGTGGGTTAGGCAGATGATAGGATGAGAGGATAAAGCAGATGTGTTGAAAGCTGGTTCGCAAGGCCTAGTGTGAAGCAAACTGGGTGGTTTCTCCATTTTAAAACACCTCATTCAATCAGTGCATTACAAGTGGAGAGGGCATTATGGAAGAAATTAGCTAAAGCTTGCAGTTTTGAATCTGATATTGACTTTTATTAAGGCTTCTTCCAAGTATTCCATAACATGCTGTAAGGGGAAATGACATCAAACAAAATCAGCCTTGATAACAATCAATGCTTGTTGGAATAATGTCAATAAAAGTTTATTGAGGTTTATGTTAGCTATTCGGAAATCCACGTTAAGTTGCCAGGTATTCTTCTGAATGCTGGCTTTTAAAGTTTAGCCATCTTGTTACTTGTTACTGCTCTACAGACCAGTATGTCATGTGCACAGTATAGAACAAAGTTGGCTATGCAGAACAAATATGTGTAGATATAGGGCATGACCTGTCACAACAGGCCTTTTATTAGAATGTGAAAAGATTTAGCTAAATATTAAAGTGGTTTTGAGGACTCCTTCAATTACCAGGTTTAGTTGGTGTTTTATAGCAGGAAAAGATCATTCTACTGAACTCTACTGAAGTCTGGCGGAACTGATGACCCCTGGTGTAGGGGCTGGAGACATAGTGAATGTATCCTGTAATTTAAAAAAGCTTACAGACCTTCCTCATGGCCTCCAGCTCTTTCTGCTTGTTCTCATTGGCCGTCTGCAGCTCTCGCATCCGGAGCTCCAACTGCTCCTGCTCAGCCTGCTGTTTCTGACGCAGCTCTCGCCGCTTCTGCCGAGCCTCACGGTGTGGAGCTGGCCGCCCCACCTTCAGCAGAGAGATACTCGTCTGAATGGCTGAATAGGAGATAAAATACAAAGAAAGATACAAACTGATTCACAAACACGTCTTAAGTGCACACGTAACCTGATTGACCTGGGAATGAATTCAGTTTTGACTAATTTTTTACATTGGACTGGCAAAAGAAATGTAAAAATCTAATAAAATCTTTTAATTCTTTTTTACTGCTGATAAAAAGTTTGCCACTATCAAAGCAGTTTTAAACCACAACCTAAAATATGTGTGAACAATTAAGGAAAATTCTCTCGAATGCAAGAACTATATTTTTGAACGTGCTTGACAGTGCTCTCTAACGTCACTAGAAGTTATTGCAACAATATCAGTAGTGAATTAACTGAATTTCTGTATGCATCATCACAGTGAATCACAAGTCATTTCCTACCTTGAATCCATTCCTGTTTCTTTTTTTTATCTGAGGCACTGATCTCAAAGCTTTTGTCTGAACACTTCACAAAGAAAAGGCATTTCTTTCCCTCCTTATCTGGTAAAGACTGCAGAAAGAGGGATGGGGATTTGTCAGCACAGTGCAAAAGAGGAAAAGGAAGGAACTGATTAATAAAGAACTATGCTGTCATACAGGAATCTCAACATGCTGTAATATCCACAGATACTGGTTGGTCTGAAGCTTTGTGGGTTTATATATTGATAAATAAGTAACAGTTTTATTAGTAGTTCACAGAATATCGGGGATTAATCTATGAAAAATAATTTGTCAATCTAATCAAAGCAAAAGTCTAAACACACACACATACACACACACACACACACACACACACACACACATTAATTTAGTGTTCAAAACCTATTGCTGTTGATGCTTAAATAATTATACATACTCATTTGCTTGCTCAAGTGGATATATGCATTAAAGGTATATTAAACAACAAAAACAAAAGTGTCTAAATACTTGTTTCCCCTTAGTGTATGTCTGTCTAAAACCCTTTACTAATATACAGGGTGGTGCAAACTGATTTTTAAAATGTTGGCCTTGCCTCAACACAGCAGTTTCCGTCCAGAAGAATATCTCCTTTTTTCTCTGACAGATCTTCACTTACATAGTACGAGATGGAACTGGGCCGGAGCACAAACCACCGCTCTGTCCAGTTCTTTCGTTTGTGCCCTTTTTTCATCATATAACCCTGAAAGATGAAGATCAGGAAACCCTTAATTGTCACTTCAGCAGAACAGCAGTAGAATTATCCCTCTTAACAAGGGCACAGGAAACGGTCAGGCTACATCTAGTGCAGTTTAAAAAATAAAGCAAATACAGTTAAAAATGAATAATCAGGCTCAAAGCCTAACAAAGAATATAACACATTATAATGTATTAGATGTACAGAACTAGACGCTGAAGTTTTATATATAGAGTGCAGTACTGATAAGCAATACTTTTTTATTAATAGTAAAAGAAAGTAATTTCATGCACAATGACTGATTTCCTGTGGCTTTGAATTCTCTGTCTGTGGTAGCACATCTGGCCTTGGCAACAGTCCCTGCCCTCCTTTCTTTGTGCATACTGATTCACACCAAGGGCAGAAAGCACCACTGTAAACACTGAGCTCTATTAATGCCACCTGCACTTTCCAAAACGTGAATTCTTTCTGCTTTCCACAAACTCACAGGTGTCACATTCAAACAGTGCACAACCTTCTCAGAGATCACTTCAATGAGTGCTAATCATACAAGTGTTTGCCTGATGAGAAATTCCTTTCAAAGAAATATTACACACAGGCTGTTTTTGTGCATGAGAAAACGTGAGATGAGGTTTGCCAAGTAACTTTAGTCACTAATAATCAGAGAACAACTACAGCTCACAAGTTTAAACGCAACACAAATCCTGGAAAGAATCAACATGAAGCAGACAGTAATATTTTCAGTTACACAAAAGGGTTTGACTAAATATCTGAAGTAATTGTCCCGAAGCGACTGATTCTTCATATGTTTTATCCCTAATAATTCTCCAACAAAGTAATTCCTGTAGCTTCAGATCAACAGCTTGAGGAACAATCAGGTCTATTAAATTAAGATAAAATAAAGTCTTAAATGCTGAATCAAAAAGCATCCATTTATCATTTTAAACTTATTTTTCTCCTTAATAACATGACATGAAAACATTTTTGTCTGGAATATAAATATGCATGATATCTAATAGAATTGTCATCCTCACAAAATACCTCTTTTTGCAAACAAACATATAAATTTGAATACAATTACATATCACATATCAAAAATAAGTTAAAAAAAATTAAAGTGACTACCCTTATCACTGTGAAACGCAGCACAGCACAACACAACAAAATTCAATCTCAGCGTTTCAGCCATACACACACGTGCAGCAGGGGGCAGCTATTGAAAGCGCCCGGGGAGCAGTGACGGGGACGGTACCTTGCTCAAGGTTACCTCAGGGCAACCTGCTGGTGAGAGAATCGAACCCACAATCTTCCGATCCGGGGCAATTCTGCCCCTTATTGAGCTACCCCTCAATAAGCCCTCAAACCTTAAATTATATGCTAAATGTATTTCAGACAATAACTTGTATTAAACAGCATTAAAGCAGATAAAGTCAGTGGACATGTGGAGTGGCGTTGGCTGTTGGCAAATTCATTTGAGTAAAATATTTTCAGGAAGAAAATACTCTGCTTGCTTCCAAACTTCCCAGGCTGCACTTGATGTAAGTAGTTCCACTAAGGTTGGGAATAATAAGTGAACCCCTAGATACATCAAAGTCCTTCTTTTAGAGACTCTGAATCAATGAAAACATTTCAAAACGTAGGCACACTCATCTTAATGTAAAATGCACCCACATACAGCTTGAGACATTGGAAATTAGAAAATAATTTGACACAGCAATCTAATAAAACGTAACGTAAAACATAATAAATTGATGGTTTTGATGATGTTCTTCGGAACTCACTCCTTTACTCGACCACAGCTAATATAACATTAGCATACGTGTTCTTGTATGCAGTATTTAAAAAGCATAAAAGCTCAAATAGAACAAAGTCGGCTTAAGCTACAGCAAATCTCACTTTGATAAAAGCAATACATAAATCAAAACTGAACATGTTTCAGGATTCATCAACAATCACTTCTGTTTAAAAAAATCCTGAACTGTTTAGAAATTTCCACCAAGACAACCTTTAGTGCGCAACGTGCCGCCTCAATATGAAATGCATGAGCCATAGCTGTGGTGCTGAGACCTGTTTGAGAACATCCAGAATGAGCTCCTGGAAGACCTCACTGATGCCCATGGAGAGGGTCTGTCGGTCCATGCCCTTGCTGAAGTGGCCCTTGCCCACCAGTTCAATCAGCTCCCACACGGTCAGGCATTGTGGCTTACTGCCTATCTGCATCTTGTAGAGCTCAAACTTCTCCTCAATCCAGCTGCCTCCCATTGCCTCTGTTAACTTGCGCAAGAAGTACTCGATCTGAGAGGCAAAAGATGCATCATTAAAACCAGACAATATATTCAGCCCCTACTCAGACTTACTGGTCAAAAGAATCCTTTTAACACAAGCATGTACGCCAGAGAAACATTATGAGGTAGGTTAGAGGACAAATATTCACAAACTTTCTTTGATAATCAAGTATGGCAATATGATGAGCCAAAACTGGGAGAGGGAGATATGGTGAAAATAAAATACTCTAAAAAGAGAACAAACTTGATAACTAGGAACTGACAAAAAAAAAAACTATTGTTGCCCTATTCAACAAATCCAACAAAACTATGAGAACACCTGACTTTTTATTATTTCATTAATATTACCAAACCCATGCATACTTAATGTATTTAACTGAGACAGTGGTTATTAAACATAATGTAATATTTGTGACAAAAAATGCTTATCACAGTTCATTGAAATGGGAAAACTTTCTTTCAGTATTCAGTCGTGTATACACAATCTTTAAAGGTAAAACTGTTTTCTCACAGTCTAAAGTAAAGGTAGCACAGAACAGCAGGCTGCACATTATATTCTGGTAAGTATTTAAGGAAGCTGAGCAGTTCCTTCTTTGATATAACAGTTGAGTAATACTTCAGCACAAAATGCATAAAGTCAGTGAGTAAGAGACCCAATTCAATTCAAACAGATCTGTTCTAACAGACTACAACCCATCACTTTATTAATAACTAGTACATATCTTACAAACTGCTAAGCATATGGACAATAGAACATAGTGAATGACAAAAATTAACAGCTGATAGCAAATTAACAGAACATAACAGGTAACATATGTTTAATATTCTGTTACAATTTATATACAGTACTGTGCAAACGTTTTAGGCAGGTGTGGAAAAAATGCTGTAAGCAAAGAATGCTTTCAAAAATATCAATAATGATTGTTTATTTTTATCAATTTACGAAATGCAAAGTGAAACAAAAGAAAAATCTAAATCAGATCGATATTTGGTGTTACTACCTTTTGCCTTCAAACCAGCATCAGTTCTTCTGGCCCCCACAGAGCCCTGATCTCAACATCATCCAGTGTGTCTGGATTGCATGAAGAGACAGAAGGATGTGAGGAAGCTACATCCACAGAAGATCTGAGGTTAGTTCTCCAAGATGTTTGGAACAACCTACCAGCCGAGCTCCTTCAAAAACTGTGTGCAAGTGTACCTAAAAGAATAGATGCTGTTGTGAAGGCAAAGGGTGGTCCCACCAAATATTGATTTGATTTAGATTTCTCTTTTGTTCATTCACTGCATTTTGTTGATTGATGAAAATAAATGATGAACACTTCCATTTCTGAAAGCATTCTTTGTTTACAGCATTTTTTCCACACCTGCCTTAAACCTTTGCACAGTGCTGAATATATAAAATGTTTAAATATAGTTAGTATTTTCTGTGTGAAATAAATTTGCTGTATATCACAAAAAAAGTGCCCCTAAGCAGTGGCGTCTCACTGACCTCCTCCGAAACAATGATCAAGGGGTACTGGTCTTCCGACAGGAAGTTGAAAATACACCAGATCTTAAAGGCATCTTCATCAGTGATTAACAGATGGTTTCTGTTGAGGTTTTTTCTGGCACATAAAGTCCAGCACATCCTGTTGAAGTCCACGCGATCAAAGTTGTCCTGGACCTGTGCAAGCAGAAAAAAAATAACATTCATTAGTTTAATGAGTTAACATTTGGTTCGCTTTGATTTTGACAGATTTATATATCAAAATTAACTGAATGCCCCAAATATCTTACAAAGAAGAGAAAGGGGGAAGGGGGAGGGGGGGGGGGGGGGCTGGAACAAACAGTCCTGCATGCTTTCCTTTAGCAATGAACTGGCGTTCCCAGGGATACCTCTGGAACACTTTTCCCAAAGTTGCTGATAATGGGGCCTCAATCACGGAACGCTCTACTGGGAAACAGCTCCGCATTATAAACAAGCAAATGCTCTTTCAGATGTCCTGCACAACATCTACTTAGTCTAATACTGACAGCTAACAAACATTCACCTTTAGAGGCTTATTCACAGGCACAAGACCCAAGCCCATCAGTCCTAAAGTAAGAAATCACAGGTGGTCACAGTTGTGCAAATGTCAGTATCTAAATAAAAAGTACTCTATTTACTCAGTTCCCAAATTCCCGAAACCCAATCCTTAATGACTCCAATCAACAGCCAAGATCACATGTTCACCAACAGCAGACTGTTATTTCATTTGTTCCTTTCCAGTTCCTTACACATTGCTACCAGCTTAAATGCAAGCTACATTTCCCAGGATGCTCTGGTATTAATGTATGACATTTAAAGCTACAACTAGATAGCAGTGTGAAAATGGACCCATGTCATTAATTCCATTTAAATTTTACTTGAGAAGATCCACCGTCTACGCTAAAATGACCATCTCTATACATGAGTTAAGGGAGATTTAGAGATGGAAAGATCTAATAGTATACTTAAAACTGCTTCTAATCCCATATTATTTATATTTATTTTGACAAAGGAAGTCAATAGCAAGTTTTCAGTTCCATGTACTAAAAAAAAGTTCTGACTGATGATTGATTTACACTTATTAGACTGTTTTTAAAAGGTAATATCGTTAATACTACTCAAGTGTATATATATATATATATATATATATATATATAATATTAGTACAAAATTCTCAGTCTGATCGACCAAAGTTGAATAGAAAGATGAGTAGAAAGAAGATGATATATGGGGCAGCGGTGGCCTAGCGGTTAGGGCGTTAGCCGCATGATCAGAGGATCGGGGGTTCGAACCCCTTCCCAATAGGTTGCCCTGAGGTACCCTTGAGCAAGGTACCGTCCCCATCACTGCTCCCCGGGCGCTTTCAATAGCTGCCCACTGCTGCACGGGTTTGAGTGTGCATGGGTTAAATGCAGAGGTCCAATTTCGTTGTGGTTCATGTGTGCTGTGCCATGACCTCGCAATGACAAGGGTTGTCACTTTCATATATATATATATCATCATCTTTCTATTCAACTTTGGTCGATCAGACTGAGAATTTTGTACTAATATAATTCTGTTCTTTAGGTGAGAGCAAGTGAACTATTATTTCAATTTCAATTTCAAGGCAAAAGCATCCTTTCAGACCAAAAGTGACACAATCTTTCACTCCAGGTTGATACCTGAGGAATTTTCAGACATGATCTATTATTTTAGAAATAACAAATTTTATCATATATATATATTTATCATATATAGTATATAATATTATTATGATCTAAATATTAGATTGTTATTATATGTATGATCGTCTGCTACTCTGTCTAAGCCTGTGTCGCAACTCGAGAGTTTCAGTTTGAGGTTAAAAGGAATTATTTGTGTAGCAAAAAAGGAAACGTCTGTGAACAGTCAAAAGTAAGCAAAGTCATTTCTGAAGACATTAAAGTCCAATTCTATTTATATCTGTTAACGTGGAGGCGACCTTAACAGCAAGACAAAATACACGCAGACAGGCCTTGTGAAATGCTGGCTCACCATAACCCCCTAACACACAGCTCCAGTCGGGAGTTTGTTTTGAACACGAAGCCCTTCCCTTTCTTTGAAGCAATACCAATTTTCGCTACACACACACACACACACACACACACACGGACACCTCCCATCTCGCTCTGTGCACTGCGGGGCCACACAATAGTAGCCTTGTGGAACCAGTGCTGCTGCTGAGCTGCAGAGAAAACTAGTCATTTGCATTCTGTGGAGCTGAGAGCGAGATTTGTAAATAGGCCTTATAGGCGCCACTCACACTCACCACTCCTAACTTGCATGGCTCTGAAAAAAGATTCTTCACCAATTCAAAATGTGGTACCAATCAGCCATAACATCAAAATCACCCTTATGTTGACAAAACAGGGCATGAACTCTCCAGTATCTCTGAAGGTTTGCTGTGATAATGTTACCCAGCAGAACAAGCATAGAGCATCATTCATCCTCTACCATCTAGATCGCTTCCCTTTGTGGACCTGATGTCATCGTTTGCCCATATTTTTGCCACACATATGCACCTTTCCAACCACATGATGTTAAGGAACATGATTAATCAAAGGAGACTGACTTCTTTAATGTGCTTTGTTTAACTGTGAAGCAGATCTTAATTCAAATGCATGCTTCGTTAGGACATATACTTTGCATAATTACAGCTAATGAATAAAATTATGCATAACAATTATATAATCCATCTAACAACTGGTATCAAGATGGTCACTATGGTACAGTAACCAAAAGGGGGCATGTGCAACACAGTAGCACAATGTAATAAAGAAATAAGTCTCTCAGCCTCGCGGATTTTAAGAGAGCTGCTCTATTTTGGTCCTGGGTTTGTATAGTTGCTCTGCACTCTTTTGTTCCCCCTCTGACATCATGGCACTTCATTAACAATGCATTCCAGGATTTGAGAGAGAAAGAGCTGTAGAGGCGGAAGAATGACTTCGTTCCACATAAAAAAAAAAAAACTTTTTAAAAAAACAGAAGTCCATATTAGGCCAACACTCAACACTTGATAAAATCAAGGGATGTATCATTTACAACGGGCACAGATGTGTCAGAATTTCTTGATTCATGTCTGCGCACAAATAAAGCCAGGGATGTGTTAGCATGTGACAGGCGTGTCATACACAATGGACAAACGTAAAGAATAAGTGAAGTGCTGTAATACACTGTGTAACTTTGGAGAAGTGGAATGGACTAGAGAAACGAGAAATGGCAGAGAGAGGGGGAAGGGAGGGGGAGGGAGGGGATGGAGGGACAAGGAAGGAGGGGGGAGAGGGAGGGAGAGAGAGAGCCAGAAACACAGACGGTGAGAAAAAAGTAATAACAATAAAATGCAATAACGCTAGAAAATGCAGCAAAAAAGTGAGAATGAGAAAGAAATGAAAGTGATAAAGCTACAGAAGAAAGAGAGAGAAATCTAAGAGAAATAGAAAAAGAGGTCTTTAAAAGTGATAAAGCTGAAAGAGAACCGAAGGACAGATACACTGAGACAGTGAAAGAGCACTGGAACCAACAAGCCACACATGCAGTGACCAGACTGACTGCACCGACTAACCGACGAATGATCAACACTTTTCCTGAGAACTACCAACAGACTGAACCCTGAGATGTGGAGCGTTGTGAAATATTCCTCTTCCTTCATCTGTTTCCTCTTGCACAAGGATGTAAGAAGCTGGAGCAACTTTAAAAAGTCACTTGTAACAATGTTCTCAATCGGCATTCTCAGTTCTCAACCTTTGGCCTGTTGAAGATTGTTTCAAAAATATCAGTGTTGACGGGAGAAAAATAAAAAAATACTCATTACATATGTTGCACATGTAGAATCTGTACATCTACTATTGTTTTATATCTAAAATATTAATACTTCACAAACCACAGCGCTTGATGGAAGCATGGTGACCTCCGAGTGCTAATCCTGAATCTTTCCTGCTTCCTGTCATGACGAACAAATGGGCTGAACAAGGGCAGAGGCTCTCCCAGCTCTTCCGTTGCCAAAACTCCCTTTCACTTTTTCAGAATGGGGCTTTTGAGAGTGAAACGTAATGAGACTGTCAACAGGAATGAAGAAAGAGTGACGAAGGAGGAGTTAAAGACAGGGCCACTGTGTACAGAGATGTGCCTTTCAAACAAACACAAACTAAATCTACTGCTACTGGGCCCACAGGGCTCACCTTGTCCAGGATGAATCTGTTCAGGTAGGGCATATATCCCTGGGTGGAGACCGGACCTTCATCATCATCTTTGAAGTGCTCTTCCAGAGCTACTGGATCATGCGGGATCTTCATCACAGTACACAGGTTATGGGAAAGCACCTGAAATTAGACAAATATCATGTTTTATTCATACATTATATTTTTTCTGGGTCAAAATATGAGTTCAGTTCTGATCCCAAGATCTGATTATGTTTGAAATGTATTTATTCATTTCATAAAATTTCACATTGCGCTTTTGTACAAAATGTTATTATAAAATGTGATCATTGACAGTGCTTTCTAGGAAGATTATTGAGGTATTGAGATTGTGCAGTTGTGTAAAACAAAAAACTTATCAGCCATAACATAAAAACTACCTGTCTAATATCGTGTAGGTGACCCGTGTCCTTGCAAAACAGCTCTGATCCATCAACAAGACTTCTGAAAGTGTGCTGCTATCTGCACCATGTCAGCAGCAGATCCTTTAATCCTCTGTGGGTCTGACTAATTTGTCTAGCACATTCCACATCTGACTGAAGTCATGTTCATCAAACCATTCCTGAACATACGGTGGGGTACAATATTCTACCAAGGCCTCTGTCTTAGGGAATGTCACTGTCAAACCGCCTCCACCCGCTTGCCTTTCTCCCTAGTGCATCCCCAGGTCCTTCCACATGCACCTGGATGCAGCCATCCACATTATGAAAAAAAAAATGTGATCCATTTAACCTTTTTCATTCATGGTCCAGTTCTGGTGGGCCCACTGTAGGCTCTTGGCAGTGGAACCACACACATCATTTGAGTATCCAAGATACTCTGTTCACGCTCAGTTTCCTTGGACCACTGAGTAGGCAGTGATTTAGATTTTAATCTGAATTAAATGATTATCAACCAAAATTTAATACATCTAGTATAGTCCCCTGAGTATATTGCCCCCCTAAACTTAAATCAAGTGTTTGCCAAATGAGACCCAAGCCTTAAACTGCATGCCTGCAAAATCCAAGACCTCTTTATGACCCAGATACATCAGGCTTAGACTATTTGAGGATCCCATTAGCAGAGGAAAGCTCAAATCTGAAATTTAAGCCTCACCTCCATTTTGGCTGACTTCTCGCCAGTGCACAGCACCAGTAGCCGCCACTGCAAACTGGAAACACAAGACCTGCTGTTTGGTGATGATCTGATCCACTCATCACAATTTGGCCCAGATACTTAAACTTGCCTGCTTTTTTTCTTATTTCCAGCACACCAGTTTCCAGAGCTGCCTGTTTCCAGAAGTTGCTGCCTCATATATCCCTCTGTCCAGGTGTTCAATAAAATGATCCACGTCATTCACTTCACCTATCAGTGCTGTTCATGCTGTGGCTGAATAGTGTTAGTGAATGTACCACTGACTGGCATTAGATTACCTGAATATTTGTATTATTACATGACATCTGTGATGGGACTCTAGGGCATGTTCAGTTGGTGTAAACAGACAAGAGCAGACTTCTTTAACTTTTAAAAGCTTATAGCTGATGAATAAAATGAACAAGACAAAAGCAAGCTGTCTCTGCTCTGATCCCATTTCCAATAATTGATCAGAAGATTAGAATAAAACAGGATGAATATCATCACCACAACCAGCAGCCAAACAACTTCAAAAGAAGCAAAGCCAATTTTCACATCCCTGACACAGACCAGCTCCTTCAGCCAGGGTGCTCAGCTTGCTGGGACTTTTCACTGGTTCGTGTTTAGAGCCTGATTAGATCTAGCTTTAAACCTATGACTAACCTTTCACACAGAGATGACAGCGCCTCTATTAAAAGTACACACGATCGAAACCCACAGCAGTGCTATTTTAAAGTGGAATAAACGAGCGTTACAACACCCAGAAACTAACTGTAGCCGGGTTTAAAGAGAAACCCCAGAGCCGGGACTGAACACGCACGCACAGATCCGATCTCGGTCTGCCAGAGCGCTTCGAATCAGAATCTACACACACACCTCCAGAGTTCACACTCTTCAGAACCGGCGCGGGCAAAAAGACCGAACCATCATTTCGGATCTTACCTTTAGCTGAGATTTCGATACTTTCCCACTTTTGTCCATGTCCAGGGCCACGAAGGCGTGCCATATCGGCTTCAGAAGCTCATCCCTCAGACCCATGGCGAGAAGCAGCGGCGGCTCCGTACGGTCTGACTCTGAGAGGCGCTTCAGTTAGTGAGAGTGAGCGTGTGAGAGAGCGCGACCGACCGATCACATGACCCTGCTCAGCACTGCCCCTCATTCAGCCTCCGACTCTCCCTACTCACACACAGCACTGAACGCCAGCAACCAACACATCTGTCTAATCCATCACACCCGTCTCATCCATCACATCTGTCACATCCGTCAAGCAATGAACACCAGCAGCCATCACGACTCATCCATCAGCCAAAGAACACCAGCATCCATCTCATCCATCAGCCACTGAACACCAGCATCCATCTCATCCATCAGCCACTGAACACCAGCATCCATCACATCTGTCTCTTCCATCAGCCACCAAACACCAGTGTCTCATCCATCAGCCACCGAACACCAGCATCCATCACATCCGTCTCATTCATCAACCACTGAACACCAGCATCCATCACATCTGTCTCATCCATCAGTCACTGAACACCAGCAGTTGAGTTATAAAAACTGTGTACTTTCACAAACAGACATTGTAACAGTAAGTGGACTTTATTAAAAAGAACATATTTACAAGAATACAAAAATGACGTTCTATGGATTTACAGGACCAATGAGGGTGAACAGTACCCTAGTGATGATGCTTAAGTTGGAGAACAGACTAAATTAACTGATAAGGACTTCACAAAGAACATGACAGCAATGGTAATATTAATGCTACAAACAAGGCTGGAGAATCAAGTGGGCATCTGCTTTTAAGGCATGTTTTCTTCTTCCTTCCAGTATAAACAATGTGAGTCATTCATTTGGCCTCTTCTGCTGAGCTTTCCAAATTGAGCCCAGTAACACGCTCACATGATCATTACTACACCTTCCCCACTGGATTCCTAAAATGCAGAGACCCAAAAATGTGTGATTTCTGTAAAGGACTGTGGAGCCTGCCCTCTCAAAAATGAAGGCATTTGAGGCGAGTGATTGAATAGCAAGAAATTAGCAATGATTCACTTGGAAAATAGACCCATGAATGTCTACAGGATCAAATCTTCCAACAGTCACTGGAAATACACAAACATGAATAGCAGCAAACTTTATGGCAAGTTCCCCATTGCCTTCAAAGTGCTCAATTTAATGGCAATCCACACATAGGGTCCATGCTTTTTGTTCAACACCAGGCGTTTTTCACAGGCAGTAAGGTGCACAAGTTTTAGGTCTGGAACATTCACAAATCAGGGCTGTACGGGGGGGGTTCACAATGCCCCATGTCTATGCAACTCTGCACACTAGATTCAGAAGTGCAGGGAAACGGTGTCGACCCTTTTACATGGAACTTGTAGCAGAAAAGGAAAACAATATGTGACCATATAAGGAAGCGTTCTACCTTAAAAAAAATCACTACATTGAAACATCTGTAAAACTGAATTTTTAACTTGAGCATGCAAAAAGTCTATGCCAGTAAAAACTGATGCAAAGAGATGTCTTCCACCGAAGTGTTCCTCAGTTTGGGCTTTTGTACTTCAGTATAAAGGAAAAAAATCAAACAGTATAAGCACTAAGTTTTGGGCCAACTGTCCACCTATTAATAGGTAAAACTGCCTTCGCGTGAAATCCATGATACAGCACCATTGTCTCCCATTAGGGACTTTCTTCTTTCATCTGTTCAAGTTCAGTTCAGTAAATTGTGAGACTGAGAGAGCGGTTCATCTTTTTCCCAATGAGCCTAGAGCTTCTGGAACTAGACTGGACCGTGGAACGGGTAAGAACTCTGTCTGTGGATAGAACCCTCTCCTCTGCTGCGGCTTTGGCGAGTTGAGCTTTTTTCAGCTCCCTGTGATAAGAGATAATATAGTCAGCCCACATTATGAAATGGAGAGAATTTTAAACGTAAACATCTGGTTTAAATTTGTTTCAATGAGCCTCTGAACCAATAGTTTTTGACTTTATATGCAAACTTCTGAAAATTTAATGCTGTCAAACCAATACATTTTCTGCAGTATTTCTACGAACTTAGCATGAAGTCATACTTTTGAAGCAGGGCGTTTTTGAATCGCTCTGCATTTAATTCCACACGCAACTGATCAGCACTCATTCTGGATGCAGTCAGCAGAACAGGGTGGCGGATGAGATCAGAAGTGGAAGGCCTTCGTGTGGGATCAGGATGGATCATGAGCTGTAAAGAGAAACATTTTAATGCAGAAGTCACTTTCAAAATAGGATCCAAGCCTGAACATTATCCATTGTTTTAGAGCAACAGTAACTAGTATTTTACCTTTAGCAAGCTTAGAAAGTCTTGAGAGAGCACTTGTGGAATATGGGGCAGTATGCCCTGTCGAATCTGGTGCCATTTTTCCCCATTGCTAGGCAGAGGCTCAGCTCCAGAAGCACTGACAATAGTCAGAGCAAGAGCAAATATGTCTGCCTTTGTCAGGTTGGTATAGGCCTACACAAGAGAAAAACTTTCATTATCCTCAAAAAAAGCGAACACAAAATAAGCTTAGACATTCTAATACAACTGGTTCATATTTTACCTCTTGAAGCACTTCATTAGCCAGATATCGACTATCACCCTCCTCAACTTGTGGATTAGTAACCCTGGTCACATGGCCTAGGTCACCTGTGAGAGAAGAGGTTGTCAATTTCTTTCCAATTTAACTGAACAATTTATCATACTAAAAGTATGCACTGTGTTCTTACCTATTTTGTAAATAACACTAGTGCTTGGACCATCCTCTTCATCTTCAAACTCCTCCACACTCACTGCTGGTTTACGTGAAATGAATAAGTTGCCTAAAACAAAACAAATAGCATTAAGAAATTAAATACACTTGATGCAATCGAAAATGCATAGAAATGCATCAGACACAAATCTATACAATAGGGAATCCTGAATTAATTTGCTATTAGTTCTTCAGTTTGAAACATTTTAGGTTTTGGATGGCCCTTAAAAATGTTTCCTTTCCAAGGTAAACAAAAATGAATGTTAAAGGCTATCATAAAGAACTACAATGTTACACAGCTGGATTTTAAAAAAAAAGTTAATCACAAGACACAGCTAAATGTAAATAACACTGTCATACAAAGTTACTTCCCAATAATGTTAAACTGTTCACTGAGCTTTCATCATGGACTGCTTTTCATTCACACATTCCCTCTTTAGCCCCAAATGTCATTCTGTCTTCATTTGAATTCCCTCTACCTTGAGTGAAGTTTAAAGAGGAGAAACTGGAAAATAATCAGATATTCTTCGTTGCCATGTTGCTTTTAAGTGAATTTTAACAACTGTTCTTATACATTTGGAGAAACCTCAGTGCATGTCATGCGAGAAACTTGGTAAATAGTAGATCAACCCTATTTAAATAAATGCAGTATGATAAAATCAATTTGTTTACTTTAATTATATGAGAAAAGAAAAAAATAAAAATGCACCATTCAAGTCATATCACAAATTCTCATTAATCCAGATAAAAAGTACTTACTTGGCTTAATATCCATGTGCACAAGAGCCATGGAGTGTATGTACTTCAGCCCACGAGAGACCTGCAGCAGCAGATCCTTCAGTTCCAACTCTGAAAGAAAGTGCATGCGTCTGTAGTTCTCAGTGATTACATCCGACAGGGTGCCGCCATTGCAGTACTCATTTTGGATCAGCATGTGGTCATCCTCTGCCCAGGCAGAATAATACCTCACAACATGAGGGTGCTGTCCAAGAACAGCATGTGCATAGACCTCACGAAGTGCATTTTGCCTGTTGGAGAAAATAAATAAATATGAACTGTAATAGTTATTATTAAATCAACAAATGTAAAATAAATGTTTATTTTAAAATTAAACAAAATGAATTTACAATAATATTTCAATACCAAGTATCTAGTTCAAAGTTCCTTCTCAGGGACACAAGCTTTGAATTTATATCAGAACAAGTGTTAAATTATCACTTACTCATCCACTGATCCTGCCAATGGCTTCTTAGAACGCTTGATGGCATAGATGCATCCATCTAGCCTTTTGACGCATTTAAAGACCGCACCAAATTGTCCTGAACCAATCTTTTCTAACTCATGGAATTCTGATGCATATCTGGTCATCATGTTGCTGTCCATCATGGTTAGCCTCTGTAGAAAATAGATTATTAAACAACATTAACATGAGAATGCAGCTCGCTCTCATTTTAAATACTTCATGCATGTCAATTCATAAACATAAGCACAAAGTATGTTTTTGCACTGAAGGAGTAACAAGAAAAAAAAAGTATAAAGTAATTTGTCAAAGTCAAAATTACACATTGGTTACCTTTGATGGTGGAATAATGTCATCCTCAGTTTCAGCATCACTCGCCTCCATATCCTCTCCACAGGAGCTGTGCATTTCAAAGAGGGGCGTTAATATTTCACATCACACACTAGAGGGCAGCACACAGTCCTGACTAAACACGTGGCCTCTTCTAGGAGCAAACACGAGGGCTTGGTTCCTGGCCAACACGATGTAACAGCAGCACCGGTGAACGGGTTTAACTAACATCGGCGCAAGTAGTTTTACATGATACCTCAAGATAATCCATGCATTAGTGTTTTGTTTTTGACCACAAAGAAAAACCAAAATGCCCTCAATCAACGTGAGGGGGGGAAATCAAGCTTACTCATTCCAGTGTGAGCGCTTCCTATTGATCCTCTGCAGAGTTGATGACTGGAGGACGATTGAGTCGGGTGTGAAGGGGTTAATGTTGACCAAAGGTGTTTGGTTTCGCCTTCCGTCTAGACTGGCCTTGCCTTGGCAATCCACATTCTTGAAGAGAGCTACTCGTCTGCTTGTGGAAGCAGAGGCCCTCGCTTTGGACAGCAGACTCTAAAATGTGAAAAGAAAGTTTAGATTTGTGGTTGTAAAAACGTGGATAAAACACAGTTAGCAGGTCTTCTTGGAAAGCGTCTGTCAGATTAATGTTTTGAAAACCCATCTCTTCTCCTAATACTTCTAAATCGCACTATTCACTTCTTAAAGCACCACTTAACCTGCTTGTGTTAATGTAGGCATGAAGTTTTTACACTGCACTGAAGCTTCAACATCGTCCCCCATTGGTCAGTCTCTTTGGAGAGGAGTGTTTAAAAAGTTAAGGGGGATTTTAGTACGTTGTTCAAAACACAAACACTGGGTGTTTCACTGCTGGATCAATAGGATGATTCATCAGACTTCCAACACATTACACAACTCAACAGTTCCGGGAATATAACTGGGTCACTTGGCTAGACAAGCGTACACATTGAGGAACAAACCAGAATTTTGGGAAAACCTTCAGGACGAAAACAACACACTCGTCCTACAGGTTTACATATCAGGACATGTTTACACAACGTCCTGTAAACCTCTGCATGACCGGAGGAAAATAAATAACTGAAGATCAGTGTTATTCCCTTCGCTTCATTCATGATGTAAAACAGTCAGCCACCAACCTTGGGGGTGTGTGGGGTGTCGAACAGACGGAGCTTCCTGAGGGTTTTGTGGGGCGGGGTGTCAGGACAGTCCGGGACGGGGGAGCTCGATCCCTCCAGGTCGTCGTGAAGGTACGTCCTCTCCGGTGAGCTGTCGTACGCCCGGGGGCTTTTTCTGGGCGACGGAGAGTGTTTGGTGCAAAAGCTTGGCTTCAGATGGGACGGAGAACCAAAGCCCTCCTCGTCCCAGGACTCGGGGTCGTCGTCCTCCCTGGTCCGGCTGAGGGGGCTGCTATTCAGCTCCTCGGTTCTCTTCCCGACACTGCCGCGCCGCAGAACCGGAGAGTCCAGCTCCGTGAAGCCCGACTCGGCGCCGGTGCTGCTGTTGGCCTCCTCTATACTGTCCTCTTCCCCGTCGCTGTTGGAAAACTGCAGCTTCTGGCGAATGGGCCGCAGGCCGGGAGAAAACTCGGCATGTCGCCGAGAGCCAAAATTCATTTTCTCGGTATTACGAGTGAAAAAAAAATTAAACGCCACTCGAGAGTAGAAATATTGGGAAACAACCGCAGCCAATTCAGACACCAAAAAGTGAACACATATCTGGCAGTTAGCTAACTTTAGCTACTGTGGATACGAGCTCGACTGAGGTGGCACTGTTACTGTTAGCCGATCGGCTAACTAGAAGAAAAAGTCGCTCCCTTCACCAAAAAACGAGCCCTGCGTGTGTTTAGCCGTTATATATCCGTCTGTACAGTCCACACACACCTCTAACACTCACACCGCCGAGATAAATCAGACCTTACTGGTGAGTGCGCCGACTTAAGTCCTCAGAGTGCTTCAGCGGCAGAGTTTGAAAAAATGGCTCCTTCTCCCCTGCGTCTCCGCAGAGCCGCTAACACTGCCCAGCCGTCACACTGGGCACTCAGGCGTCCAGAAGAGACCCTCCGGCGGAGGCAGAAAAAACCAAGGTCGGCTGTTCAAAATGTTGGAAACGATGTGGATTAAGAGAAATTTGTTTACTAAAGCGGTTTGAATGGGGCGCTACTCCTCCCACCATCCACCCGCGTGCTCCGAGCGTTCCCGCGACCGTTGATCTCGTGACCCGACTCTGCCAATGAGCGAAGAGCTCCGGATTTGAAAGCTGGGCGGCCACGCGGTGACGTCACCGTTGGTGTTCTTGTTGGCGTGGGGGGAGGGGTCCATCTTCACCGAAAGTCGCTGCTTTGATGTGTGATCTGATCTAATCTGATCTCTCGACTGATCACACGGGAAGCTCTATCATGGTAATATGGGTCTTTAGCAACCCGAGTTTCTGCTCGGACGCACAAGAGCGCTTTGGAAAAAGTAGCACGAGTTGGATGAATGACGGAAAACAAGTCTGTTTTCCCCACATTTAACAGTAATCTCACTGCCTTTTCTTTGGCTATAATCCTGGTCCAGATGCTTTGGGACTGTTTCGACGAGCAAAACGGTTCACATGCAACACTAAAGGCCCTGTAAAGTGTAAAAACGCTTGCATTCTTAAACAGCCTCTGCAAAGAACGTTTTATACTTTCTATGAGCAAGGTGTTTGACCATTAGATGAGGCCTAATGAAAGGTCTCCCAGTCAGTTTTTATTTATTTATTTTTTTTGGACCATCCATTTATTAAGATCCTAAAAAGTCAGGTATTCAATAGAAGAATCAAATAAATATTTACAGCAGAAAACTCCAGTTTCAAAACATTGCTATTTACATAAATCCACACAAAAATACCTTCAGTCCTCTTTAAACAGAGCAATCATGATGCTGGCATTAAACATTTTTGGATCCTCAATTCTCTGGGTTATTTATCATAACACACTCACACACACACTCAAGTTGATGGTATTAAACTGAAGGTTGTGAGCTAATCATCCAGGCCCGGGGTCTCTCCTTGCTGTATTCTTGACGCAATTCGGATTGCTTCTTCCAGCGAAGGTTGATCACTAAGCTGCGGAATTTCAAAAGCAACAGGGGTATTGTTACTTGAAGGACGTGTAACAAGGTTTTCTTTTACCGCGTTATGAGCGTTGTATTAAATATATCAGCAATTCAAAGTAAAGTCAGATGGTTTTTTTAAAAAAAAAAACAACCCTGAATTTCATTACCTGGTGTCTTAAAGCCACATAATATTAGAATAATAACAAAAGCAACTGCTTTTTAAAACGTACCCTGTCATTGTGGCATTATGATTGAATGTTCTTTACTAAAAGAAAAAAAAATTGTTATATGATGTAATTTGGATATCAAAAATGTGTGGTTAAACATTTAATTTTAAGTAATTTTAAGTTTTCATTTACATATAAAAAAAAGCAACTTGAAAAATGTATCCAAGTCACCTTAAAGTCAATCAGATTTAATTGCCCGGTGGGTGTTAAGAACATCAGTGGTTGGATGATTAGATACTAATGACTCCATTACACCTCCATCAGGAAAATAAAGTGTCCAAGTGACTACCAGAATTAACAGAATGAATCAGCCTAGAGAATGTGTCCTTCATTGTTTGAATAGAGAATAAGGCCTAATGAGTATTGGGTGTAACTGATGAACGACTCAAGTTTGTAGAAGATAAAAGTTCTATAAAAATCAACTGGCAGTGGAACTGTGGAATCTTACAGGACGTTAAAATTAGTGGAACAACAATGTGACAAAGCAACAGATCAACTCCAATTAGGAACAGACCACCTACAAGCTTGCCACAATATTTTAGTTCGACGTTACTTTCCACACCCTTAAGCCATAAAACACTACTCTTTGCTACCTTAAACAAAAGGTTTCATTGTTTAGCATCCAGACGGATAAGTGCAATCCTTCAGCGCCACCCCGTCATAATTCTGTTTGTTATACAGCACTTGTGGATTACTTAAAGTTTTCAAGTAGTAGGGTATGTGACTACTATTTAATTCTGTGAACCCCTAGTGCTTGTGTCTAATAGATACCTGTACAGCTATATGTGTGCCATTGGAGGTAGCCAGCAGCGTAACCGGGTGTGAGCTGGTGGAAACCATAGTCTGCGGTTGCTCCTGAACCAGCTCCCCATCCTCAGTCTGGAAAACGGGTAGATCGGGTGTCACAATGGCCACCTAGAAAACAAACAAGTCAAATACATAAACAAACTTTGCACCAAAAACACACAATACACTTGCAAGCAAAGGGCTCAGATCAGCTTAACTGAAGCAAACACAGATGAAGACTTCTGGTGAAGGACAAACTCACAAAACGTGAAGGTGAATACCTGTCCTTCTGTGCCATCTGCTGAAACCATGGTGACAGAGTGGGCTTCTCCTGAGGAAAGCATTGCTTCATGTGCAGGAATGGTTATAGTGGTTCCCTCTTGTGTTACCATAGTTATTGTGCCACTCATTGCTTGTACATCTGCTTGAGAGAGAACCTGAAAAGCCCAAAGCAGTACATTACATTGCTGTTCTTAGAACATCAGCATTCTGAACACCAAATCTGATCAGTTATCATATTTTTGAAGGCCACTGCAAAGGTTTCAGACAAAAATACTGTTAGGTATAGTAACAAAAAAATACTAGACTCACATTCATTCCCACATTTTGATGACAATCACCACTGACCTGCTGCGTGCCATCCTGAGATATGAGCGCTACATGTTGCTGACTCATAATCTCTGATCCTGCTGAAACCTGCTCTGATCCACTGTCGTCCTCTACCACAACAGGAGTAAATGTTAATGAACAATCATTAGTGTACTCAATATATTTAAACACACAAACACAGTAAAATCTGAGCCAAAGGTTTAAAAAAAGGGGTAACCTTGCTCACAAACATCTGACAATAATAAATCCAAATTCGTTGATTTGTGAGTGCTAGTTTAATCAACTGTGTTTTAATAATGCTCAGCTTCAAAAGGTCTTGTTTTCATTCCTTGTGTGCACTGACCTGCAGGTGGCTCAAAGTAGGCCTCCTGGTCCTCCTCAATGGGCTCAGTGTCATTGTGAGCTGTCCGTTTGTGCATGGCTAAAGTGGAAATCTGCTTGTAAGTCTTCCCACAATGGTTGCAGTTGTAGGGCTTGCAGGGAGTGTGGACTACATGATGTTTGTAGAGGCTGGAGTACTCAGTAAAGCGTTTATCGCAGCCAGGAACAGTGCAGACATATGGTTTCTCTCCTATGGAACATAATTTTCTTTAAGAAGGGGTCAAATTCTGCACGTCTCTGTACAACATACTTTTATGATAAAAAAAAAAAAAAAGTGATTTTTTCCAGAATTACTGCGTTTCTTACAGCTATAAAATAATTTTACATTTATAAGAAAGAGTATGTACCAGTGTGGATCCTCATGTGATTTTTGTAGTTGGTGGCACTGGCAAAGGCCCTTCCACAGTTGGGCTCAGAACAGTAGTATGGCCTCTCACCAGTGTGTGTTCGGATATGAACCTTTCGAATATTTGAAGTGGTAAAAGATCTCCCACAACCTTCAAATGGACATTTGAAAGGCTTTTCCCCTACAAGAACAATAAAAAGGGGGAAACCTAAAGCATCAACACTTGAAACATTCCCAAACTGCTTTAATACTGTAAACAAATAACTATTGTATGCAGTATGCAATGGCTTAATCAGAAAAGGACACACCAGATGTACCACACCTGTGTGAGTTCGAGTGTGTTTTTGAAGGTCTCCAGATGTCTTAAATGACTTAAGGCAGTTCAGCTCCTGACAACGATATGGTTTTTCACCTGTGTGTGTTCGAATATGACTTTTGAGGCCATATCCTGGAATGAACATTTCAACAGCAAGAGTTATGGTGTAAAAAACAAACAATTAGTGATATTTTACAAATGGCATTGTATGCCACAGACTGTAAAACTGTACCTGTGGCAAACTTTTTACCACATCCAAGATGGTCGCATATATAAGGCTTATCACCAGTATGTGATCGTTCATGTACCTTTTCAAGGAAGAAAATACAAATTCACAGTAAATGTTACAGTAAAATATTTATTATTATAATGGTTAAAAAAGGAATTGCAAGATAGAAAAAACTTCACCTTTAGATGGTGCGCTGTGGTGTATAGTTTTCCACAGCCCTCATGTTCACAACGGAAAGACTTTTCTCCAATGTGCTGCACTCTGGGAGACCTGTTTTCCTGACCCTGGAGTACGATCTGAAAATAAAGGACTTGTTAACTGAAAGAGTTACACCAAAAAAAATACAGAATATAATGTGGTCCAAATAAACACTAATGACTCTGAAGTTTGTACATGTATGAAGAAACCTTACCTGCATGTGCACACTGCCATCTGAGTCGCCTCTACCGAGTAACCCAGAGCCATTGTCTGTACACTCCATCTGAGAGAAGAAAAAAAAGAAAAAAAAACACACCATTAATGTATATCAGAAATTTCTTTCAACAAATGCAGAAAATGCTTATGCTTCAGAATTCTCAGTGGCATCAATTTAACAATAGAACGCATTTTACCAAAAGTAGCAGTAGTAACATTTACGATCATGTAATCTGCCACTAACATAACAGGAAGTGATTTTTAACAGGCCAACATGCAAATTTCATTGTGAGATGTTACAACATTAATATGCCAATGCAGATAAACAGAAAGGTAAATTATATGATAAGCTAATATTCAAAGAATATAGTCAGTCAAAAGTATAAATAATTATTTACAGTCATTGACAGCTTTTCTATAACACATACTAGCTCATATACTGCTGCCGATTGCGCTATCAGTGTCGTAGTTCAAATTTAAATTTGCATAAGCCAAATTCATGCTCAATAAACCATATAAACACATGATAAATTTACTGTGGAACAAGATTGTTACTCATACATATGTTACATTCATTTCACAGAAAATAGTTCAGATTTAGATTTGAGATATATATATATATATATATATATATATATATATATATATATATAAAAATAAAATTAGTGCTACATATACAGACCTATATACTTCTCCATGCATCTAAATTTGCATGACATCAGTGCCTCAAAAAAAATCAGCATGACACTGACAAGTATGTGTAAATCACTGCACAAAATATATTTGGACATTTGCAAAACATTAGTGTATTGCACTTATATAAATATAAAATACCTCTCCAGTTATCTGCATGTGCATATCAGAAGTGTGATGTCTCAAAAAAAAAAAAAAAAAAAGAAAAAGAAAAAAAAACAGCACATCACTTCCAGTAATGCTATTGATAAGATTACAGAAGCAGTAAATGCACTTCATTCTCATTGTGGAAGGTTTCACCTTCGCAGAGTATTGCTCCAGCACACTGATGGTCTCAGGGTCAATGGTAGCCTCTGTCTGCAGGTCAGCCACTGTGCCATCAGCCTGGATGGCCAAAATGGTGCTTGACTGGGGCATATGTTGAATGTAGGCGGTAGTGCCATCCTCCAGTTGGACTGCCTGTAAACTACCCTGATCATATGTTTCTGAAAACAGAATAAAGTCCACTATAACTAATTACATTCTTGAAACATCTGTACAAGAACCTTAAAGTGAAAGTACCCATGTCATAGTGACAACACACAGCATAGTACACAGTGCACCACAACATAATTCTTTCTCTGTATTTGAGCTCTATACACAGTGCACCAGGGGGCAGTGCAGGGGATGGTACCATGCTCAAGGGTAACCTACCGGTCCAGGACTTGAATCAACCACCTTCTGATTCTGAGCCCTTGTCCCCAACCACTAAGCCTGAACCGAGGCTAAATCTGATGGATCTTTACAGTAACTACTGTAAAAGACATACCCTTGGGTGTATGAATGTATGCAGTTGTTCCATCCTCCAATTGCACAGCCTGGCCATCCTCGAGTCTCAGCCCTTCTCCTACTGAAAGATGAATAAAGTTTAAAGTGAAAGATAGCCCTCAAACATTTAGAGCGTACATGTTCCAGAGAGCACAGAACAAGATTCAACCCAATTATACATGAGGTGTAGGTGAACACACAGTGCAAGATAATAAGATTAGTCCAATGTAAGGTACCTGATTTAGGCATTGGCACATGCTGCACATATGCAGCAGATCCATCTTCCAGCTGGATAACCTGCCCTTCCATGATCTTGTTATCTGTTAGGGAAACTGCAAAAGGATGCAAGATTCAGTCTATACCACTGTATGTTTGTGAATAAGCAATTAACTGTCAGTTCTGACATAGCACAATAACCATAAGTAACTTGCCTATCTCTGTACCTTTAGGGCTGTGCTGTATGTACGCAGTGGAGCCATCCACCAGTGTGACTGCCTGCAAACTGACCGTGTCCATGGTTTCAATGTGGTCTGTATCTGTAAAGGTTGTTAGTTATAGGCCTGTATTGGAAGTACAAGTATGGAACATACCAATGCAACAAAGTACAGAAGTATAAACACACAGGTTATCAACTCACCTGCAACTGTCACAGCCTCCGCCAGACAAAGGGTAACCTGCTGCGGGTCACCATCCACACTTTGGAACTCCATGCTCTGGGTGCCTTGATTCACCTGGGCCAAGAGCATGGTCTACCTGTGAAAACCAACCAACCAAGACCACAATATCCTGATACAACTGGCATCAAAAGAAGTTCAGTAAGCAAACCATTTTTTGACATGCGTTAAAATATGGTCAAATTTTTTTGACAAAGTGTTAATGACTCTGTATACTACACTACACTTTAGTTTAGGACAAGGGTAATCGTTTGAATTTAAAAATAAATTTGGTATTATGGGTTAGATCAGCCTCAGAATTACTCGTTTGAAATGGTAATCACTTAATGTAGTACACTATACTTTGTATGAATGAATATGGGACTATGCGCTTTGTGTGATCGTAAATTGGCACTGTGTGTTTTTAAAACGTAAACCAATGATATGAGATGCAGTTTTCATATGATCACAACGTCTATTTTCAGAAACTGTGGTTATACACTAACTTGCAAGACCAAGGTTTAACATAACCCGTTCCTCTAAGGCGCAAACATAGACTGAGTTCATTCCCTCTTTAGAAGACATCAATCCACCGCAGACCTCCTGCAGCTCAGCCTGGTCGGTCTAACACCTTCCCACAGTAACAGCGCCTCCGAGCTAACCGGCTACAACTGCTAGTCGAAATCTTTCACTTTCAGCCTCTTGGATTAAGATAAGGAGCGTCTCTGTATTCATCAGCGCTGCATCATTTCTCGCTGGGTCTGAACGTGTAGCTTGACGGCTGGCAGCATGTTGTCTTGTCAGCCTAGCTTAACTCGAGCTAAACTAGCCTGGCAGGTTAGCAAACAAGCTAAAATAACGAACGAGTTTTCGGTGTTTATATAAAGCTGGCGCTGGTTGACGAGGTTTACATATACGACATAAAAGTGCAGTTAAGCACTGATAATCAGTGATTAATACTGTTTTTAAGGTGAAGGTGGTGTAGCCGGCGTAAGACAGCGTTGGATTAGCTGTAAGAAGCCAAATAACAGAAAGATTTTAATGTTGTAACCGATCTGAGCGCGACGTCCAAACGCCTCGAATAAATAAAACACCGCCTCCAGAGCGCTTTAAATGGCTTTATTGGGACCGTTTTTCGCCTAAAGCGCCGGGATTCCTGCGGTAGCTCTTCTCCCCGACTGTGCGGTGACAGAGGGAATAAGGCACACTGGGTAAAAACACATTTATACACTAACCTCCCGAATTTTCCAACAATCCCTTCGTCCGACCACCATGCATCAGGGCAGGAAACGCTCTGCAGACCCCACCACCCAGGAACATGAATGATCGCAGAAACCGCCGTCGGGGGCAGGCTCTGTCCTCCCAGGATCTCATCTGATTGGCTCCACAACGACAGGCGCTCCCATACTCGTCCTCTCATTGGTCCGAAATCCTTCATAGTGGAAAAAACAAGGGCGGACGTCATGTTCAGGGGCACCATGAGAACGCCATTCTGGTCTCTGGAGCGCATTGTGTCTCAATTATTAAAGGCGAATAACTTCTAAACATGAGAATAACAACTGATTCTTGTACACCAGAGAACAGCACAGTCTGCCCTTGAACGCGTTGTGTTTGCGGAGGTGAATCGAGCAGTAAATACGCTGAACAACAGAACAGAGGATCATGTTTTAAGGGCGCGTTTGCAGCCATTTTGAATTTTAGGCTGTTTAGGAGAAGTGGGGCCGTATGGGCAATGCAGTGCACACACAGACCGAAAACGCACTAGACATCAACAGCAGGTCTTTCAAGTTTGTATATCATGGTTTTCTTTTACACACATGTATTACATGCAAATTAGCCTATTTAGTCATCCAGGTGTATTCTCAATGCGTACCTAAACGTTTCTAAAGCAGGCTTGGATTGATTCATAAACATAACCAAATGGTGTTTTTGATTTATTTTAGTCAAAAAAGATGCTCATGATGTCTGTAACAGTCATTCAGAAGGGCTCATGGTGTTGAAGAGTTTCTGTAATCTCCACAAACCGTATTTCACTCAGTTCTCGCGTCATTGCTTAAACTAATTTGGCTCCATCTCCACTGCTGTCTCCCTGTCTGGGAGAAAATACTGGAGATTGACATAACTTTTATCTCATTTACAGTAAATATCTCCAGGGACCCCAATAGGTGGCGGTGGTCTAGTGGTAGGGTACTTGCCTACAGAGGTCCCAGGTTTGAATCCCACCTCTAGCACTACCACCACTGGTTCCCTGAGCAAGACCCTTAACCCTGAATTTCTCCAGGGGGGACTGTCCCTGTAATTAGGACATGGAAGTCGCTCTGGACATCTGCTAAATGCTGTAAATGTAATAGTCATGGTAGATTCTTTTTTTTTTTTTTTTTTTTTTGATTTCCAACCCTGCTTAGGCTTTAAGGTCTTGGTCAAATACTAAGACTCGGGACCAGCCATGAACCTTAAACAGAAACTGGCGACTAAATTTCAGTACATTTTAGTCTCAGAACTGTTTTTATTGATGGAAATATTTTTTAAAAAACCTGTCTGGGAATTAAGTTGGAAGGTTTAATTTTCAGGCAATAGATTTACCAGTGTGAACTCAGAATAAAATTTGATAGAAGGCATGTTCAAGGATGAAAAATACTTTGTTTGTCATGTAAAAAGGGAAAAGTAAGAAAAGTCACTGCAATGTAAAACCACTCGGCACCTTCTCCACGTGAGGATAAAATGGACATTGAGTGGTAGAAATGTACCAGGTGAAGCTGATTTCACGGTGAATGTGACTTTTTGGTCCTTTAAGTCATGCTGACCTGAATAGGCTGCCTCTTTTTCTCTTCTACCCCAGACACAGACTAACAGTTCTGTTTATCCACTTGTTTTCCTGGCCCAGTTTTGCACCCAATTATTTAAATTGAACTGAAATCCAACAGCCTCTGACATCATCTTTAGAAACTGTTGACTAGTCCTAGTCTGTAGTTTTAATCAGACATTTTAACATATACTATGAGCAAAATGTGCCACATGAAACACTTAAGAGTTCATGCTCATGTCCTCATTAAGCGTTTGTCAGTATTATAGACCTTCACATGGCTATATTTTTCCAGTCTCTAGCGACAGTGATTGAAAAGAAACAAGCATGCATTAACTACTGGCACCGTTTTCACTAAATTTAACCTGATCTGCTGATAGTCGGCTTGTACAGAAACAACAAGCCAGGAAGGCTACATATTCTAATGGACCTTCTTCTATGCACAAACATCAGCCTAAATTGCTTTACTTACACTTCTTCAATGTAAATTCCCTACTTCCTCTCATTGTCAAGTTTGTGTAACAAAAGAGGATGGGTTGCCCTTCCTGTCCTCGCAAGGTGTCTTCCTCTAGCTTTAGGGAGTTTTCCTTGACTCATTTGCCTTGGACTTACTCCCTAGGGGCCTTAGACCTGGATTTTTTTTTTTTTTTTTTTTAAGTGCTTTGTGACAACAGCAGCACCTAAATAATGCATAAATAAAATTGACTTCGCAAGACCAATTTATTTGTTTTTTCAATGCATTGAACACATTTGAGTTTGAGACCAAAGTAGCAAAATGGAACAAGTGGTCAGATTTTCAGCTTTTATTTTCTGATATTTACATTTAGATATCTTTCATTAGATAGGACTCTTTTGTATCTGACCATCCCGCTTTTCAAATGAGTATATGTACCAGTACATGAGACACAGGTGTTTATTGTTACACAGGTCTGTCCTGATAGATTGTTTAAACTATAAATAACTTTATATCGCTCCTGATACATCGATTGTTTAAACTATAAATAACTTTTGATGTTTCCTCTCAGTTTTTCACCTGTGAAAACCTCTATTTGTTGTTAAAAAGGGAAAATCATGAAGACCAGAAAGCTCTCTATTGGAGAAACCACTGGTGTTCTGAGGAACAGGCACTGAGCTAGTCGGTCAAGGGAAAACTGCAGCTGCTGTTGACAGACAAAGAGTAAGAGGTTTAAAGAGAACATCATCCACAGGCCAGGGGTAGAGTAATCTCAATCCATGGTTTAAAGAAGACTGAGAGCAGACATATAGAAGCCATAAAATCATATGCAAAACTCAGCAGGAAGAGTTGGAAACCAGATTGGAATTTGCACAAAAAAGTACATACAAAAGTACTACAAAGTTTCTGAAACTAACTTTTATTGATGAAGCTAATGAGACAAATATTAATATCTTCAAAAAAGTTGCGTAGCTGTTTCTGGAACAGTTTCAGTCATTTTAAGTTAAAAATGGGAAGTGAAAAGTTTTGAACTGGCCAACCAATCACCAGATCCTAACTCAACTACATGCATTTCCTCTCCTCAAGAGGAGACTAATGAAGTTAACCCCACAGAACTAATAATGCATGAGAGCTGCTGTCTTAAGTGCATGACGAAAACAAAAGAATCGGCCACGCTGTTCCAGAACCTTTTGCAGGGGACGGTCGTTTACACATCGAGAGTGTAGTGTGTGTGTCTTCCTCGGAGGACACTCGGGGACCCCGCCACCTGTCCGGGTTTATATAAAGACCCCCAGCGGCAGAAAGTGGAACAGGGGGGCGGCATGGAGCCGAGAGAGGCGGCGGCTCTCCGGCAGCAGCGCAGGATTAAACAGGCTATTCAGTTTTTACACAAGGATTCCGCCGACCTCCTGCCTTTAGATGGTCTTAAGAAACTTGGGACTTGTAAAGAAGGGGTGAGTTTGATCATTTAAAAATAAATTAACAAAAATTAAAACGGCATTTATATGGAGATAATATTATTGTATACTATATGGTGGGCTGTCGATCGATGTGATATCCCTCTCTGTTATTTGAGCATTAATGTAAAGAGCAGCTCTGCTTGTGGCGGGAAGGTTTTCCCGGGAACACACGTTTTATTATTGTTTAGCCGGTGACGTCATAGATGAACGTGGGGAAGCCCTGTGTTTGACATTAAGGGAGACGCTGTGGGAGCTCTCTGGGAAAACGACTTCAGAGACAAAGTATTTTGTATTATTTATTACAATACATAATGTAGAAAAGCGTTTTCCACTGTGTATTAGCTTTGATGGTGATGGCTTACCCTGGGAGATTGCATTAGAGGGGTATCAAGACTGAAGAAATTGCAAATGCAAAATTAAGCCATATCTATATATGTTAAAAATATGCCTAGCTACTTGCATCTTAAAGAAATATCAAAAAAGTCTCAGAATTATTTGGTTTTAAGTCATATTTTGAAAGCAGGAGGAAAAAGACATAACTGCTATAGGTTGATTTTTGGGGGTTGGCTGTTTGAAATATATTTTTTTGATCTAGTTGTCTGATGAAGAAGGAAGCCAGACAGCTAAAAGGCCATATGTAAGAGATTACAGTAGATTTCTTTTTCACTATGGACAGGGGGTTTCCATTAATAGGTGTTTGTAAAAGAACATCAATGGCCAAAACCATGGATTCAAAATCACAATGGTATCTCAGCATGTTATGTGCTTATTTTAAGCCAGCATGCACTTTTAATAGCCTTGACAATGAACCAGCAATATTTGATGAAATAAAAAGTAAGACCTTTCTATCAATGTTTTTCTTGGTTGTATCTTACTTTTTTGCCTGTGTTTTTGCCTTCAACAGCAACCACACAACATTCTCCAGAGAAGACTGCTAGAGGCAAACTTATCACGAAACAGACTGAACAATCACACCTTGAAAGCACCATTGAAATCTATAGTTCAGAGCCATGGTGTTAACAGCGAGACTCAGGAGATGGAAAGTGACTTAATTCAAGTCATGGGTCAGGTGAAGGACACATATATTATAGCACCACTGGAAAAATTGGAAAAGAACTGCTATCTTTTAGTGTGAAATTAATCCAAAGCCATTTGTTAATTTTATCTATATAGTGCTCTGGGCGGGAGATGGTGATTACAATAGACACTGGCTGTACACTTAATCTCATATCATCAGTCAGTGTGGAGAAACTTGGGTAAGCTTCTATGCAATGTGGATAACCACATAGTATATAAAATTTATAGAACTTCTTTATAGTGGTATGCACATAGAAATCCCATCCAATGCATTAATAATTATGTGACATTTTATAATTATTTAAAACAATTATGCTCCACAGCTTGAAGGAAAAGACCATCTGTAGCAAAAACCAGGTCGACATAGGTCCGCTTCAGCGCAACCTTCAAGCCACAGGACAGATTGTGTTGAGTTTAGTCATTGGACAGACAAAGATGGATCTTTTATTTAGAGTTGTGGGTGAGTTCAATATGACTATCATATTTAGGATACCAAATATACTAGGTTTGAACAGCTGATATTTTGTCGAAATAAAATGTCTTTATTATGTAGAAATCGACAAGATGCTCATATCCCTTGGCATGAAGACACTTAAGTATCTGAAGGTATAGTCTCTCTGTTTACTCTTCCAAATTAAAGAAAAAACATACCTACTTCAGGTTGGTTTTAAAGTACATTTTAAAATGCTACGTTCTCTTTTTTTTTTTTTGCAGTGTGTGATTGACAATGAAAAGCAAATGCTGGTTCTTGGAAGATCCATTAGAGAGCAAGTCAGTTTTGCTGGGAGACATGAAGATGCAGGTTAGAGTTTTTGGTCACATCAGAATAACACAAGTTAAATATGTGTCATACCATGTTACCAATTGATACCAATTGATATTTTTATATGCTTTTTTCCCCTGTTTTCTTACTTTTCAAACAACATTTCAGTCCCCACAGAATAGGCTGCGTTTTGGGAACAACACAGCAACTATATAGGCCAGAATCCTAACTGGAAACCTTGAAATTCATCATCAATCCTTCATGAAATCTTTAACACATCCCCATTTCTCTACACGTTGCCTTTTGATGTGGAGCTCATCATGAATCAGCTCTCCAACCAGGATACTGCTGAATTATAAATAAATGCCAGGTATCATTTCAGCAACCACTAACACAAAAGTCATCAAACAAAGCCAACACCAATTTAAGCAATGACTAAAATATACATGTTGAATAAATGTAGATTAAAATTCATGTGTTCTTTACCAAGTCAAAATTGTTCTTTGAAAAATAAGGACAAGCTAAAATAAAGTTGTATTGGTCTCTTGTTATATTTAAACCTTGTTATATTTGATCACTGTCAAAAAATCTTTACAGAAATCATTCTTTAATGAAATAATATTTTTCAGTAATGATTTCACATGATTATGGAACATATCTTTTAGTTCATTGTAAAGCACAGTTGCTGTGCTTAAATATTTTTTTTCCCCCGGCTCATGATCATTGTTTTGGAACGTGGCCGACCCATTTACTAAAATGTCCAACTTTTCTAAGTTTAGGGATGTACTAATATCTTTCTTATGACAGCCAGTGGTTATGTGTAGAACTTATTTAACAATGTTAGCATCGTTTGATAAATTCCAAACCTCTACCTCCCAATATAATTCAGATGTTGCATGGGTGACAGTTTTGCTGCTTTGATAATTAAATTTGAAATATATTCACAAAGGTCTGTGTGGAGCAAATTTAAACTGTTCCTAGGCACTTTTTAGTTACTAGTAGTAATTTTAGTACAACACTAGTTTGATATCCTATTCTATAGTATAGTGTACTCCAGTGTTTCTCAGCTCAGTTCTTGAGGACAACATAGATATCCACATATTTGCTCTGTCCGAGCTCTCAACACAGGTCCCAACAGGTGACAGGTCCACTGTTAGCGAGGTTTTGTGGGTCCTATGGACTATCACAAGAAATGGTGGTCTGCTCCATTGGTGGACTTGTACAATCTCCTATGTAAGTTCTTTGCACTCGTGTATTGTTAGTGTATAACTGTTTATATTACCTAAAACATTTTAGAAGCCTATGGTCAAGGTATGTCTCTGTTCCAAAACACCTGACTCAGTATATCAGTTAGTCAAAATAAATGGAAAATCTTAACACATTTTTCCTCCAAACTGTGAAGCAAGGACGGCCTCTTAGCTTGCCTCTTAGGTGGAGGTGAAACGTTATTTCATGAGTCAATATTGTTTTGCCCTTTGGGTGATGCTCTCTGTTATACTCTATAAGTAGAAGATATTTCAGAGGTTGTTATCGCATTTGGAAGGTTACAGAAAAAGTGTGCCACTGGTGTGCTGAATTATGAATGAGTCAAATGTGTAACAGCAGGGCAAGCACTAAACTGGAATGTTCATTTTATTTGATGTAGCACTTAGTAGACATGCACCAAATTAAAATAATGATTGGTTTTCACTTGTGTTGCCTTTATAGCAAAATAAATTTACAAAGGTGTTCTAAATGATTAATATCAGAATACAAACAGTTGTTTTGATGCTGTCTTGTAGTGTATTTTTTTCAAGTTATGCTTCACTTAAATAAACATTTTGCAGTGACAACATTGTGGTCTCTGTTAATTACCTTGTGTCTTTGGGCTGGGTTTGATGTATTCAAAGTTCAAACCTATTAGGTGCTAATTATTTGACTGACAAAGTTGTCCATATTTTTCCTAAGGCTATTTTAAGTAACCTTTTACTTTATATTGTGCTGTGGGGAAAAACAATTTTATAAATGATGTGTTGATATTACAAAGCTGACAGATCTGTTCTAGGAGCTGCTAGTCTAATTTACCCCTCTATCAGTTAAATTTGGTTTATTGGTTAAGTCACAGGGACAAATTGACTGGAATTTAAATGAATGCTCAAGGTTTCTGTAGGCTTGTGTGAATTCTTTAGGTCTTTTTTTTATCAATCTACTTGTTTTAGGGATTAGAAGAAACTGGAAAGGGGAAGACACTTTTTCACAGTACTGTATGTATTTAGACTTTAACAATTCATTTTCACTGCATGTCCATTGTAACTAAGATTCAATTGAATATCAGAAACAGGTTATTTTCATTGTCATGAATCACTGAAAGATCTGATCTCCATCACTTTTGCAGCAAACCAAGCAGAGTTTTCTACTAATGACAGTAGTCATTCGACCTGAGTGACTGCGTGCACAGATACATGACATGAAGCCAATTACTGGAAACAGTATCTCCTTGATAGGATGACCTTCAAATGACAGCCATCATAAGGTCTCTCTTTGAACAGAAGAACTCTTTTTAATTGGGCAGTGAATTGTGCGCAAGCAAATCGTTGCATAACAATTCTGAGAAACCTCAAAAACATGTCATCCTAAATTGATTCATTGCACTGTGGTGCCGCTGTAGCACATTTTCTTCCATTTCACCACTAGGTGGATTCACTGAACATGCCCAAAGTCTTCTAGTCACTATGGGTCACTATGGCAACCCTGGTCCATAACACACTAGACTAGCAGAGGACATGAGCACTTTAGGGAATACAAAAAGGTAGGTCCTTTTAAGCATTAAAAGCTTTCAAAGTAAAATCTAGCTTTTTCACCAAATAAATATAAATGTACATAAACATTTAGGTTAATAATATCCTCTGTTGCAGATAATGGCATCAAAATATCAACTCTCTCAAAGTGTTGTCCCTGTGTTAATGGGTAAAGACAGAAATGTCACCCTTTTACTGGACACATCTGAAGCAATGACTGCAGTTTTGGGAACTGTGAAGAATCTGGTTATTCAAACTTTGCTAGCCAAGGCTTCACTCAGAAACTCTCTCTTTAACATCATCAGCTTTTCATATAAGGTATATACTGTCGTTCAACAAGCTTTCATAAAGCTGTTTTATGGACCTAGTTCTTAATCTACGTGTTGCTGTATTGGTCCGTTTGAGTGCAAAGAACCTAAATATGAAACAAGGCCAGTGTTGCTGCGAACACTAGGCATCACCAAATCTGATTAAACTGCAACTGATCTTCATTAAGGTGGCTCAGGCTTGTAGATGAATTAGTTACCTGCAGTGGTGCAGTTTGTTATGCTGCGACCTAAACAAGTAAACTCCACCTTAATGATCATCTGGATTTGCAGATGGAATGGATGAGCAGATGGAATTCAGGTTTGATTTTTATCAAAACATAGTTTGGGGGGAATATTGAGTTGTAATGTGTATTAGGAATGCCACCATCTGCAGTTCAATAGTAGCAACATTTGGTTGCTAAACATGTCTTTGTTGATTGACTACATCTGGGGTTAAGTAGTACATTTTGTACTGAATCATAATTTTATTTTGATGAATAATTCCGAACTCATGTACCTGTCACTAGGTAACGCCATGGTCTGATCACATGATTGCATGTGCACCAGATACAGTGTATGAGGCCCTTGGCTGGATCCACACACTCAGGACCAGCCCTGGAAACGATCTTCTCACAGCACTCACTACTGCTTTCTCTGACCCTGCCTGTCAGTCTGTACATCTAGTGACCAATTGTCTCCCTGACAACCCAGAGAAGTGTCTGAATGCACTGTCTGGCTGCGGGACCCGCCCTGTGCATACATTTCACATAACTGAAAAACAGGACTTGGACAATGACACTTTGGACTTCCTAAAGTGCTTGACCTGTGCCACGAGAGGGAGCTGTTACAGGCTGTCTCTAAACTTTGATGGAACAACAGTGGGGGTAAGACTTTCGAAGGCCTATGTAGGGTTTTTCAACTGTGCATTAATTCCTACCACTAAGAAAATAATGCTCATATAAGTACTATAAATGATCTGAACACTTTTTCATTTTGACCCGTTTGCATTAATAACAGGTGGCTCTGTTGCATTCAGGAGAACAACAGATACTAGACACATCCTGGGGTGAGGATAGGTGCTGCCAGTTAAATTACAACCCCATATCTGCAGTCAGTTCCTCACCATACTGGTATGCTCTCTTTATTATATTTAGGGATCAAAAAGCACATAATTTTATATATATATAATTTTTTTTTTTAATGAATGTATATAAAATGTACACAAACCCAGCCACTAGGGATGCACAAGCCAGTGTATTTCTTCGTGCCGGTCCCAAGCCCGGGTAAATGGGGAGGGTTACGTCAGGAAGGGCATCCGGGAAACTACTGCAGAAGTGATAAGGCAGACGGCTAAAAATGTACTTGGTGTGACATCTGGAAGGAAGAAACAGGATAAGGAAACCTGGTGGTGGAACCAAGAAGTCCAGGAGTGTATTCAAAAGAAGAGGGAGGCAAAGAAGACATGGGACAGTCAGAGAGATGAAGAAAGTAGACAGGTGTACAAGGAGATGAACCGCAGGGCGAAGAAAGCAGTGGTGAAGGCCAAAGATAAGGTGTTTGGTGAATTGTATGAGAGGTTGGACAGTAAAGAGGGAGAAAAGGACCTTTACCGATTGGCTAGACAGAGAGACAGATCTGGGAAAGATGTGCAGCAGGTCAGGGCGATTAAAGATAGAAATGGTAACGTACTCACAGGTGAACAGAGCGTGTTGAGCAGATGGAAGGAATACTTTGAGGAGTTGATGAATGAAGAAAATGAGAGAGAGAGAAGACTGGATGATGTGAGAAGAGTTAACCAGGAAGTGCAGCAAATAAACAAGATAGAAGTAAAGGCAGGGATGAAGAGGATGAAGAATGGAAAGGCTGTTGGACCGGATGACATACCAGTGGAAGCATGGAGATGTTTAGGGGAGATGGCAGTTGAGTTTCTGACCAGATTGTTTAACACAATCTTGGCAAGTGAGAAGATGCCTGAGGAGTGGAGACGAAGTGTACTGGTACCAATCTTCAAGAATAAGGGTGATGCACAGAGCTGTAGTAACTATAGAGGGATAAAGTTGATCAGCCACACCATGAAGTTATGGGAAAGAGTAGTGGAAGCTCGGTTAAGAAAAGAGGTGAGGATCAGTGAACAGCAGTATGGTTTTATGCCGAGAAAGTGCACCACAGATGCAATGTTTGCTCTGAGGGTGTTGATGGAGAAGTACAGAGAAGGTCAGAAGGAGCTGCATTGTGCCTTTGTGGATTTGGAGAAAGCATATGACAGGGTGCCTAGAGAGGAGTTGTGGTTTTGTATGAGGAAGTCTGGTGTTACAGAGAAGTATGTGAGAGTAGTTCAGGACATGTATGATGACAGTGTAACAGTGGTGAGATCTGCAGTGGGAGTGACGGATGCATTTAAGGTAGATGTTGGATTACATCAAGGATAAGCACTGAGCCCATTCTTGTTTGCAGTAGTAATGGACAGGTTGACGGACGAGGTTAGACAGGAGTCTCCGTGGACGATGATGTTTGCTGATGATATTGTGATCTGTAGTGATGCAGAGTAGGGAGCAGCTTGAGGAGAACCTGGAGAAATTGAGATATGCTCTGGAGAGGAGAGGAATGAAAGTGAGTAGGTCAAAGACAAAATACATGAGTGTTAATGAAAGGGAGGAAAGTGGCGTGTTTAGGATGCAGGGAGTGGAGGTAACAAAGGTGGAGGAGTTTAAATACTTGGGATCAACAGTTCAGTGTAATGGTGAGTGTGGAAGAGAGGTGAAGAAGAGAGTGCAGGCTGGTTGGAATGGGTGGAGAAGAGTGGCTGGAGTGATTTGTGACAGACGCGTACCAGCTGGAGTAAAAGGGAAGGTTTACAGGACAGTAGTGAGACCAGCTATGTTGTATGGGTTGGAGACAGTGGCACTGACGAAAAGGCAGAAGGCGGAGCTGGAGGTGTCAGAGTTAAAGATGCTGAGATTTTCGTTGGGTGTGACGAGGATGGACAGGATTAGAAATGAGTATATTAGAGGGACAGCTCAGGTTAGACGTCTTGGAGACAAAGTTAGAGAAGCAAGGTTGCGTTGGTTTGGACATGTGCAGAGGAGAGGCGAGGATTATATTGGAAGGAGGATGTTGAAGATGGAGCTGCCAGGAAAGAGGAGAAGAGGAAGTCCAAAGAGGAGGTTTATGGATGTGGTGAGAGAGGACATGCAGGTGGTCGGTTTGAAGCAGGAACATGCAAAAGACAGGAAGAAATGGAGACAGTTGATCTGCTGTGGCGACCCCTAAACGGGAGCAGCCGAAAGAAAAAGAAGAAGATATAAAATGTACACACCCTATAAATATACATTAAAATAATAATGTAAATGTCTGCACAACTATATGCTGGTGGCAAGGGGGCACAAGGGGAACGGTGACCTTACACCTTGAGAAAAGTCTGGGTTCAGGGCAGGTGAAGTCTTTTTTTGTGTGGAGTTTGTATTTTCTCTTCATGTCTGCATGGATTTCCAGTTCCCACCACATTGTAAACAGAAGCATGTCAGGTGATCTGGAAGAGCCCACCAAGGCCTTGGTTTGAATAAGGTTGAGATAATTGATGTATAAATCTGCAAACAGTGAAAGTGAATATTTGTCATCATGAATACAGAACTACAACCTTGTTGTGATAACCTGATTATTCCCTAACCACATGGACACTGCTGCTGATTGTAGCAATAAATTGAAAAAAAGTCATTTCAAGTTCATTCAAAGGAATGGATTTTTCAGTGTAGGCTGTTTGCTTAAATTGTTTCCTTTGAAACTATTATTATTTGGATTTACACACTAGTATATTACTTAAACCTCTACTATTACTTAAACAGTTCACACCCAAGGTGAGTAAAGTAAACGGCAAACATGGATAGTCCAAAAAAAAAAAAATCTCTCTTTGCAGGTGTCCTCTTAGAAATCCCTTAAGTCGGTTGCCATGTACTTCAGGAAGGATAATGAGAGGTGCTGAGTTCTTTCCCGGCTGCCGTGTGTTAGCTAGGAGAGAGGCAGATGGACTCTATTACCTGGGGTCTATTGTACACCAACTACAAGTAAGAGAATGAAAATGTCTATTGTTTTTGGATCATGAAAGAAATTCTGTGCCATAAAATCAGAGCACAGCAAAGATTTTGAGCACATTTAAAGGAATTGTTTGGCTAAAAATTAAACATATAAAGTTCCTTTACCCAAGATGTTTCTGATCAGTCAAGACATTTTTAGAAACTGAATTTTGTAAAATCACTTCACTTCTCCTAACCCACATTAACTGTCCTCAGATCTGCCACTGGGGACTGACAAGAAACAGGACAAAAACTTGATTGTGAGCTACAAAAAAAAAAATTGAAATAAATAAATGAAATAAAATTACAGCCACCACCATGTGCCAATTTGACAGTACAATGTACCAGTGGAATGTGCTGATCCGCCAGTGGCACAGGCCGATTTGCTAATGGTATATTTTTTGTAGTTCCTACCCCTTCTCGGGATACAGTTTGAGTGAACTATGGACTTCTAGTATTTGTGCTAAAGTATCAAAATTTTAACTCCAAACATGTCTTTGCAGATTAAGTGCACCTGTGGTAAGAGGAACAATTGTGTTAGACTTTTTTGGTGAATTATCTTTTTTAAAATATGTACTCATCACATAAACCTCTGCTTTACCGCAGGACAGAGGGGGACTCTTTATGGTGGTTTTTGATAATCTTGGGCTTAAAGGGGAGAGCACCTTGGAAATGTCACTCCCTCAGCCAACATGCCAGCCTGATATGGTGAATATAACCAAGGGATACTTGCACAGTATAGTGCCTGGAGACACTGTGTTAGCTCCCTTTGAACCACAGATGAGCAGGTATGGGCCTGGCAGAATAGTTTCAGGCATGGAGCTAAGAGATCCACTAAAGGGTAAGGCCTGTCCAAGAATTTTTACTTATTTTAAATTAAGTTTTAGTTCTGGAGGAATTATTTTCCCAGTATGCTGATTTTTCCTGCTCAAAAAAACAGAATCAGTTGTACTGCAGCCCTTCTGGACTAAAAGTGAGAACAAGACACTTAAAACAGATCATCAAAAATGGATGTAGCCTATTTCTTTATTTCAGGTGGAGCAGGAGATGGGCTCATGGTTCTCTTTTGGAATGGAATCAGAATGCATGTACCCAACAACCTTGCAGTGTGGATACCAGCCTCGCAGCATGAGCAAATCATCAGGGAACTGCAGTCCCATGCATTTAGACCATGTTGCTTAAGTCACACAAACTATAATCAAATCAACTGGACACCAGCCTGCTGTATGCATCAGTGTCTCTCAACAGCAGCGTCTTCCTTGTGTCTCTGCCCAGTAAAAAGCTGCCCCTTCTTGACCTCATCCTACAACATGAGCAATCAGGAGAAGAAGTTGGAGATAAATGCTGACCAACAGAAGGAGCTGAAGAGTTATCATGAAACAAAGCCACCTTCACCATCACCATCATCCTCAAGCTCTAGTGAAGATGAGGAGGAAAACCAAAAGATAAATGCCACAAGTCCAAAGGTGGTAAACTGCTCAGTGAACACAGATATATCATGTTTGAAAAAACCTTATGCTGAATCACAAAGTAGACCTGCTTGGAAATACTGGAAAAGAGGATCACCAGAGCCACATCACAAACAACCAGGTAATTCCTAATAAAGGAGTAAAGAACCGTCCTCATCAAATAAACACATTGCTAAATTAAGGAGCACTAAAATGGATGTCCAGTGCTGTGATCTCCTTTTTTAAGAAGACTAAATTGTTTTTTGACTTCAAGTAATTGAGTAAAAATCAAAAGTCAACATGAGGAAACAAGTTTTCAAATGATCTTTTGAAAAACAAAAACTCACTAAAAATTCTATCACCCATCCAAAAAAGTCACTTGCACTGAATCCTTAATACTTTGTTGTGATTACTTTAGCAGCAACAACTACAATCCAGTACTCCAGGACAGCAGTCCTTGGCATCACCGCTGAGAAATTTTTTTTATGGCCATAGTCAAGGGTGTTTAAGGGACTTTGACAAGGTCCTTCTAATTTGTTTTTTCAGAGGTGGGCTTTCTCTTATGCCACAGATTGTTGTCATGAGTGTATCCTATGGGTACCATTTTTCTTAGCTAATTCTTATTTTGGAATAATAACCTCTGATATTATTGGGTTAGTGAAAATGAACACTATCAATCGATTGCCCATGGCAGTTTGTCACACGGTCACCTCAGAGCGAGAAGGTCCTGGGTTCGACTCCCAGGCGGTTCCTTTCTGTGTGGATTTTGAACATTCTCCCCGTGTGTGTGTGTGGGTTTCCTCCAGGAGCTTCCGTTTCCTCCCACAGTCTAAAAACATGCAGGTCAAGTGAACTGGAGATGCTAAATTACCCTCTAGGTGTGAATGAGTTTTTTCATCTGTGTGTAATTGCCCTGCAATTGACTGGTGAACTGTCTAGGGTGTTTCCCTGCCTTTTGCCCTGTGAGTGCTGGGATAGGCTCAAGCAATGCCACAACCCTAATCAGGACAAGCAGCTAAGAAAATAAATTGTTCTATTGGGTGATATATATTTTGAGTTTTCATCCTTGAACAAATCACAAGATTATTTGAAAACTGTGTTTTGCGATTACTTAAGTTGTCTTCTGTAATATACTATATTTTCTCAGAGATCAGAATCAGATTTGTGTTATAAACATGAATAAGGAAAAGGGAGCTGCAAAAATGCTTAAAATGCTACAAATGATACAAGGCAAAATTGTTCTCACAAAATCTCTATGTAACGTTAAATAATGTTCCATCATCTTTCAGGGAGAGGGACCAAATCAACAGATGTAAGTTACTCTTGGCCTGGACAAGTCAGACATCCAGGACTTGCCTCCTCCAATCCAGTCACTAATCATGGCTCACTATTTGAAGTAATCCCTGATTCACCAAGAAAAGGTGGAACAGTAAGAGAGATATTTACCTGGACTCAACTGCAACCAACCTCTGAATCTGTATCTCCTCTAGCTTTTGCAATGCACCAAATTTCAGCTAAACCATTGTAAATTACATTTCACTAAAACTAATCAGAAAAAGCATATATGGGCATGCTAATATTTTGTAAAGGACTTTTAAAAGAGTTCATGTGCAATAAATTCCAGCAAAAAACCTTATGATATAAAAATATTGTACCCGTTTATTTAATCACAGAGTATAAAATCTTATTTGGTATTTGCTTTGCACAAAATAAATGTACTAGGCCATAGAATGTATCTCCTGATAGAAATTCAACACTGGTTCTAAAACACCTGAGAAGTTCACATAACTGTAAACATTATGTTAAGGCACATATTGAAAGTGCACTAAAGAGCTTACAAACGACTGATGTCAATTTCAATGCAATTTTCGTGCAATCAAAAACAACAAACAAAAAAAACAGTGCTTTTAAAGGTCACTTTAAAGTGATCAGTCACTTCATTATTTAAGCATGAATTGCGATGAAATTGTGCCAAACTCTGATGACTAAGAGGTCAGAGGGTAAATGTTAGTCTCTTGCTCTCTCCTGAGTTTATGTGCACCACTCGGGTCTGTGGACCAGCATCCTGTATTGCTGCAGTGATGGCATAAGTGCCTGGAGACACTTCAATCAAGAAATCTTCTGTCTCAGACGAACCCTTTAAAACATTGAGATAAGGCAGTGAATATCATTCTCTCACTGTGATCAATATTAGTCATAAGGTGGTTCTCACAGTACCAATTTCATCCTTGATCAACATAATTTAAACTTGAAATGCAAGGGCTGCTATGGCCAATGCTTACAGTATGAGGTGCTCTTTTTGAGGCTGCAGCTGAAGTCTGTGTTTGCTGTTGGGAGTGAAAGCGACACACATGGCTTTTCTCTCGTTCACTTGCATACCCTGCACCTGCGGACTTGTAAAACTTCTACAGATGAAATGCAGGTTGAGAATTTGTGTTGCAAAAGTGAAAAGATTATCATATGATCATGAGTCAGGCTATCGTACCTTACACTGTTGGCTAGTTTCTGACATGTGCTTCACAAATTTGGCAAAAGCATCTTCCAAGCTCACACTACCAGGAAGGTCTTCCTGGACCTTTAAGAGGAGAAGCCTACTCAGTAAACATCTCAATGAAGCTTATGTCTCAATACTGTACAGAATCAAAGCTAAAAACTGCTGCAGGCTTTACCTCCCTGCCTTTCTGGCTTGAACTCCTTGCAGCTGACCAGTCTACAGATCGCCTTTTAGCTCTTTCCAACACTTCTAGTCCAAGTTTAGAAGAGCGCTGCAGTGATGACTCCACCCAAGACTGACCTGCCATGGATGTTTGCTGCTTCATGACTGCTTTTGTTGTGGTTCATTTGACAGATCAGCAGGTCTTTGGACAAGTCTGCAAATGACAAATGACTTTATTTATGACATCACAGAACATTCTGGACTGCTGCATACTCTCAGAAACTCAACTGTTGAGACCCTCATAAAACACTCCTCAATCGATTACTTCATACAGATTATTTTGAGTTTTAAGTACAAGGCAAGTCTACACATTATCATATCAAATCTATCATCTCTACAACACATTATCATGAACTGGTCTTTCTACATGCTGTACAGAAACAAACAAACAAAAAGGTTATTGGTAAAAACAAATCAGTAAAGAAAGATAAAAGTAAGATTTAAGTTAAACAATTTTAACAAGAATACACATAAAATGCATATGAAACTAGGGGCCACTGAGCAGGGGTGGTGGCATAAGGTCTAGTGGTAGTGAAAGGACAATTGTCTATGGACCAAGAGGGTCCAGGTTCAAATCCCACCTCCAGCACTAACACCATTGGGTTCCTGTGCAAACCCCTCAACTCCAAATGCAATGTAAATAATTAAGCAGCACTGAAAACAAGGCTGATTTTACACTTCCTTTCAAAATAACAACTTTTAGGGGCAGATCTTTTAGGGAACAGCTCCTACTGATCTGAGAAACCACACAGGCATTTCTCATCCATCATAAATAAATAAATAAATAAAGAAGGAAGCCAATTAAAAACCTGTTATTATTACAGAGAAGTGCACTTTTCTTGGATGTTGTTAGCTTTCATTTTTAATAGATTGTAGCTGTAGAGTGGACTTAAGGAAGGCCAGTGAGATTAGCATTAAATTAACCCACTTTGCACAATATAAAGGCCAGGATAAACTTCTCCAAATCTTTAAGATTAGCAATGACGCAAGAACGCCTTTTAGTTATGGCTATAACTACAATTTTCAGCAATTTCAGAACGGACCACTGCTAAATGGCTAAACAATTTGCACAATAAAGTGAAACTTACAGGCCTAAAGCGAGACTTCTCTAAACCTCCGTTCCAGTAACTTCAGGTTTTATCGATGTGGCCACATTGTTTAAACTGCACAAAACGCAGATACTAAGCTGGGCGTGCCAAATATCAAAGTGAAGGTTACATTTTCTTCCTCTCTTTCGCTGTGGCTTCTGGGTAATGTAGTTTTTCTCGCCAAGAGGCTGCCTGCTCTTCTTTCGTAGAGTGTGTCGCCCTCTGCTGCCCGCTCGGAGTCACTGCTCTTAAGTGCAGATCTGCATTTGGCATTTTTGACACGCTGGTCGCTGCACATAAGAAACTCAAGCAGCCCTGATAACGTCTCTCTGAAGAACATGAGCCACAAACACTGTCAGTTCTCCAAAGATTTCCAAACACTCTCTTTAGAATAATTTATAAACTTAAGAGGGTTAAGATAAACCTTAAACAACGTTTTCTAAATTTTCCCAAAAGCAAAAAAAGCGTTTAAAAAACGTATGGCCCATGGGTGTGTGTGTGTATGTGTGTGTGTGTGTGTGTGTGTGTGTGTGTGTGTGTGTGTGTGTGTGTGTGTGTGTGAGACACCTTTGATGGACTAACAAACTGTCCAGGGTGTTTCCCCTCCTTGCGCCCCGTGTGAGAGCTGGGATGGACTCCACCACTCCTAACACTTTAATCAGGACGGGGGGGGCGTGGTTGTTTTCTTGTTGGCTATAGGCTGTAATTTAAGGTCTCACCTCATGTTGCAATTCACAGCCTAACCTAAACCTAACCTACAATTTCCTTCACAAAACAAATCTCCAGCTTTCACAGAATCCCATTTTGCTTTGTTTTCCTAGTTTTATGTAAAAGTGTAGTGTTTTACCTCCATGTGAATTATGTGTAAATGTACATCTTCTGTTTTATTTCCAGTGATAACTTGTGAAAACAGTCTAAGATTAGTATGTGGCTTAAAAAGGGGGGAAAATAGATTATTTTCCTTCACAGAACTGAAACTGAAAAAAAGAGAATAGCAATTAATACCTTAATTATTATGAATTAGTTATGTAAGAACAGGGTTTTAACAAAAAATGTTTTTTTTTAAATTAATAAAACACACACACATCACATGTAAGTGATTTGTGAATCCAGCCACAGTCCTGTTTCTACAGTGCACTCTATTAAAGACTAATGAATAGTTTGTTAGTTGACTTGCATCCCGTATGCTGGGAACAGAAAAAAGCAAAACTGTGCAGTGTAGAAGAACAAGAAAGAAAACTTTTGCATAAGTAAGTAACCCTGTGAAGGTTACTTATACCTCAAGAAGGCTCTGCAGACGCACACGTCATAAACAAAAAATACCTCTTCAAGGAATTAAAAGGATCTTTCTGTATTGTTCTTTTGTACTATTTGAAGCAATCTTCATCTTTTCAAGGCACTTCTTATATAAACAAAGCTTATAAATAGAATGTGATCTTCTTTTTCCAGTTCCTTCTATACTAGCAGACCCCCTGCTTCTCTGATTTCTGGTGGTCTCTTCCCCAGAGACCCAAGATGACATGCTAAGGATCTGGATATCTTTAAAAGCCAGAGAAGATCCTTGGTTCTGCCTAAGCCTCTTTACAGTGCTTGAGCCAGCTGAGCTGTACTTAAGCAGAACACACTTTAACGCAAGTGTGTGAGTGTTTAAGAGGATAGTGGTGAGTTAAGAGGTTTGCTAAAATGATCGCTGCATGATTGTCTGATGCTGGTGGCACTACAGATTTTGCAGCATGGATATTACATCAAATGTCAGGGTCAAGAACAAGTGATCTAGGATGAATATGCCTGATGGTAGGTGCTAATTCATCCACCTGTGCAGAGGATTTCTCTTTCAGTCAGAAATGTATGTGCTGCTTGACCAGAAATACCCAGATGGATTTGCTGCAGTCTTACACAGTTTTTCACAACATTGCATGTTGTTGTTGTTGCTGTTGCTGTTGTTGTTTTTAACTGCGTCAGACTGAGCGTGCCTGGCTCGTGGCTTTGGGATGAATCATGTAAGATTCATGGAGTGCTCAGCAGCAGCAGCAGCAATAATAGCCAGATTAGGGGGCAGTACTGGTGGACTGCGGGCTTATCCTTGCTTACTGAAGCCAGGACAGCACAGCACACACTGATTTAAAAATAGGGCCACTGTTATTGTGGCTTCAGCGCAGCCCTCCCACACACACTCACACACAATGTGTTTCAAGCCCACTGTGCTCATCCGAGTGAACTGAGTTCATTGCGTGGCGTCGGATCCACGTGCCGTTCACAGAAGCCATCTGCCCCTGCAAGCAGACACACACACACACACATCAGCTGCAGGGTGTACAACCAAGCATAGTGTATTCTTTTTAACATACTAATGTATTATGACAGTGTACACACACACACACACACACACACACACAAACATGCACACACAAAAACTTGTTCCAGTATCCCTCTCGTCGCACTGTCCCCCCACTCTCAAAATCTTCCTATTGCATCTCTCTCTCTCCCATTCACTCTCATTCTCTCTTTCCCACACACATTCAACCCCCCATCCACCCACCCACACATACCAACATCCCTCATCCTCTTCTCATCCTCTTCCCACTCATCCTCTGGCTCACTGGCTGTGTCCCAAGATACGTGCCACACCAAACAATAGGTAAAGAGAGAAACATCACCAGTAGAAAGGCATTCAGGTATGAAGTGTGCGAAGTACAATATGCAGCTTGGGACGCAGGTACTGTCTGCCCCTCACACACACATACGTTCACCCAAAACCTTCCTCCCGCAACCCAACCCCCCCCCCCACTGTTGTTTACTGCCCCCACACACACATTTCCCTCCTTCATTCCTCTTCTTCTGTCTCTCATTCAAAACTCTCTCTCGCATCATCATCTCTCTCCCACACACACTTTTCCACATTTTCACGGACAGAATCTTCCTCCATCTCCTCTCATTCCTGTCTCCCACTCTTTTTCTCATACGCACACTTTCCTACACTCCCTTGTCATAGAATCTTGTGCCTACACACACACACACACACACAGAGAGAGAGAGAAAGAGAGAGAGAGAGAGAGAGATTGAAAACATAAACCGACTAAAACGTCCTCTTCTTTATTTTTTGGCCTCTTTTTTATCACATCACATCACATACACGCGCCCGTCCTCCACCTCCCACCTCTCCCCCCCCACCTCTCCCCCTCTCTCTCTCTCCCTCTCTCCCGCACACAGAGACACACACGCACGCACACACTCTGCACATGCCCTCGCGCACCCCTCTCTGCCCCTGGGGGATGGAGGGATGGCGCGGATGAGTGTGGAGATGAGATCAGGGGTTTAGGAGCGAATACATTTGAGTTCACGTGCAGCTCGGCGTTACGTAATAAGCGCGCGCGCTCTGCCGGGGCTGGAGGAGAGCGCGCGCTCTGAGCGGAGCTGCAGCACAGCAGCTCATCCTCCCTTCAGCCACAGCACGGAGAGACAATCACACAGCCGGGCCCGCGCCATGGACGCTCAGCCGCACCTTGCTCAGCTTTAAGTGGCCGAGCTGGAGGAGAGACTCCGTCCCCTGACTTCGGCTGTGCGGATGCAGATGTGCTCACCGCTGGACGCTGTGCTGACGCTCAGTGCAGTGTAACTGTATGGATCGGTAATAGAGCTGCTACAGGACACATGTGGCGCTGAGGCGGAGGCAGGATGAGGTCAACGTGGCCGCTGGTGTGGGCTGTGTGTGGGCTGAGTGTGGGGGCTCTCTCTGCCCACGGCGCTTCAGTCAGTCCCATCCTGCTGCTGAGCACTGCGGCCACGCCCACCCATCAGCAGGACACGCCCACGGAACCTCTGCGAAGCAACGAGACAGGTGAGAACCACATCCCTCACGTCCCTCACCACAGTCCCACTGACAGCGGGCCACTGTACCCTGCCCTCTTCTTCAGCGTCTGTTCATTATCTACACATTACCAAGCCTTTCCACTTCCTTTTTTAGAAGCCAGTAATCTGACCTCTTTTGTCACAGAAGTAGATATATATGCCACATATCAATCAATCAATCAATCAATCAATCAGTCAATCTATCAATCTATCTATGTATCTATCTATCTATCTATGTCTTTCTGCCTTTCTCTCTCTCTCTCTCTCTGTCTGTCTGTCCATCTGTCTGTCTGTAGTGTATCATGTAAATGGATAATAATATTGTCAAGTAGTAGAATGCACTAGGATTTGCCTGTTGGAGAAAATATGTAATGTGTGTGTGTGTGTGTGTGTGTGTGTGTGTGTGTGTGTGTGTGTGTGTGTGTGTGTGTGTGTGCGCACACGCATGTGTGTGTGTGTGTGTGTACTTGAGCATGTACTTGATGTATTCAGTATCTATCCTTCTGGGGATATAAAAGAGCAAATGTACATGTAGCTCTGAATTTAGATATTTAGATGTGCTGAAATCAGAAACTATTTCATCAGAAACTATTTAATGCAAAACACCAGCTTGCAAAAACACCAGCTACCATTTTCACTTAAATGATAAACGGACCAAAATGTCCAATATGACTTGGCATTAAATTTTTCCCATTACCTAACATTAACTTTAGGTTCATGTTATTTAACACATTAACAACAATACATTTCTGAAAATAGGTGTTTTTTATGATGAAAATCATGGTGAAAATATATGAAGAACTACTACATTGTTATATTTCACTTTTACATAATGGCAGGCTGGAATATATAATAGTAGTGTTAGTTTGATTTGTAGCCCAACTGAGCTGATTTGTAAAGAGCACAGTTTACATGATTCATTTTTATAGCACCATACAAAACTGCTCTCTTTTATTATAGGCCTAAATAGAAGGGGTTATTATATAATGTATATTAAATTTATTTAACAGCAATATGCCTTTGATCACAGTTCTTCTGGACATTTAGAAATGTTATTGAAGCTGAAAACTTCAACCATGCTGGTTGTCCCCAGGCTGACATTCTTTTGTACAATCATGATGATGGACTTACATTGATCCCTTGATCCTTTGCAACAGCCATTCGTCTAAAAGTGAAAAGTGATTACAAGTGTTCCACGTTTCAGTGTCTCTTAAAGTCAGGAAGTAAATTTGGCATGGGCATTTTGATGGGCATTTACATGAAGAATACAGACTCATGAATCTGTTGGATCAAGTGTGATGTTCTGAAGTTTGCTAGTATGCACGAATAAATGAGAGGCCAGGATGGAGAGGGATAATATAATTTATCTTGTTCATTTGAAATTTTCTTCATCCGATTTAGCCTTTGGGAGAGTTTGCTATTTGTCAGATATAATTACACTGTAGCTTGCCATTATGTGGTCTCCTGTATTTTTCCTGTCAGTGCTGTCTGACACATGTATAGAGCTTTACTCAATGCACTTTGCTGTATTTTTAGTAGCACTCTACTCCTCACCTGCATTGAGAAAGCCTAGATGGAACATGTCTCTGGGACAGCTTGAATATGTTCTGGTGATGCCTGTTTATAATAGGGGTTCTCAGTGGGATGGATAAATATTTGATGAAGCTGCTCATATTTATTTTATCAGGTGCTATTCCCAGAGTGTGGACTATTCTGTGCTGAGAAGGAGATTGAACAGTAGATGGGTGAAAAAACCAAGTTATATAAGCTGAAGTGGAAAGAACTAATGCAAATATTCTGACTTAACACACTATTGGTTAGCATTAAATTATGCAGTCATTATTAAGATAAATTACAGATAAAGGAGCTTTTCTGAAAATTGAGAAGTGTTCTTAATGTAGATTTAGAGCAAGTGAGGAGTGTATATATTTCGAAGAAGTTCCACAATGTCATTGACTTTCCTTTAGTCTTTTATTCCTTTACAGTAAATTTGTATTCAGTTGCTAATATAACATTTCACCATTTAAGGTGGAACATTAGAAAATTAGATTCAGTTTAAACCAAAAAGTATGGAGGAATTATCATCTTCATAAATCCAATTACTAAGTTTGATAGGGCCAAAAAACCAAAAGACCAAAAAAGTCTGTTTTAAAGTAATACATTTTGAGTTGTACCTTGGTGTGCTGGTAGGAAATTCACATAATTAACAAAAGCACTCAAAGTCTTTTATTGTCATATTAAACCTTACGTGAAAAAATCTCAATCCCAAGTGTGTAACTGTGTGACATTTCTTTCTCTCTCATTGGTGGATTATGTGTTTGATCCAGTGTGAGGGCTATACGTGGCTGGGTTCACCCTCCCAGTTGGGGTCATGTGATGGGAAGACTCAACTATTTATCTTAGTAGTTTATAATACATGTGAATAGATTTAGTGACTAATTTTGCTGCTATTTCTAGGGCGTGAATGAGCTAAACCTCTACAGACAGAGGTTTACTGATAAATAGCCAAATTTACTGCCAGAGCAATATTGTTAACCTGCCTTTATTTAGATGTGCTGGCCATTTGAATATCTTTCACTTGCTTAACAACTTGCCATCAATTCATAGTTCACTTAAAAAAGTGTTATGTTGTGGTCTATACAATTACTGTTATTTAGGCCAGTTCCAGTGTTATGAAGATTACTCTTTAGCTACATCACCCAATCCTATTACAGGCTAAGTCACCTGCTGAAAATGAACCTTGCTGCCATGTTATTTTATTCATCATTTAACACTGATCACATGATCACCCCTTCACTCTTTAGAATTATTGCCAATATGATTATAAGTGCCTCAGCAAATGCTTTTGTAGAGCTCTTCCATGTTCATTGCAAAAGCAAAAAAAAAAAGGAAGAGGATGTGGGAACATGCTTCAGTCATTTTCTTCTGGCAAATCAAATAAGCATGCTTTAAATACAGGTCAGTCATTTCCTTCCCTCAAATCTAATAAGAATCTTTTGAATACAAGTCAGCCATTTTCCTCTAGAAAATGAAATAAGCAAAGGATCATGGAAAGGTAAGAGTTATGACCATCAGTCAAGCATTAACTGCTTAGCACACTTCCCAATCACTGTAATTCCTTTCTGTATGATTTCATATTGCAGGGGTTGGAATGGCACAAGCCCAGATGCTGAAGCAGAAATAGAGAATACTTGGATAAACTAAGGAATACATAAATGTATGAAATGCCTCTGCTTGTCTAATGTGTCATGACAATCCATGTCAGTTCTTAACAGATGCTGTAATTAGTGGCCTTGAGTGCCAACCTTAATAAGCAATCTTATTGGGAAGACTGGATTTCACTTGACGTGATTTATTTTGCAATGCAAAATGCTGGCATGTCGAGCGAGTCACGAGAAGAGTTGTGGGTCTGTCAGCTGTCAACTCACAGCTTGATCACACTGTTTATACACACACACACACACATATTATGAAGCATCCAAAGCTACTGCAAGCCAAATATGAGTGGTGGCCTAAGATTTAAAATCAGGCTCAGAAGTAATAAGGTGTGACACTTTACTAAAACTGAGTTCATCAGGAATTCAACTTCTGCAGGTCCACTCACATGCATACTTTTAAAAATAAAGATGTAAGAAAGGGTTCTTAGAAGATCCTTGGTTACAGAACCTTTCAGCAGTTCTTTAAATATCAAGATATTTAAATAACTGCTGGCTATATTCTAGATATTCTAGCCTGCAATAGCCACAATCTCACTGTTGTGCTGTCAGTTAATTAAACTGTTATTTTTTTTTAAATTATCTTTAAAACTGTCATTTTTAAATGAAAAATATTGAATCAGTACTAGCTAACACTAAATTGTTACTGGCATTTGAAAAGTAACACAAATTAATTCAGTCTCTAACTGCAACCATATGTTGATAAGATACAATAAAATATGATAAACTGTAATAAATAATTACTGTGATTTAATTGTTGTGTCTTTATATCCACATATGTTTCTTTTGTCTGCATATTTAACTGTTGGTTTCTCTCTGGGTCTTTGTCCATTTGTCCACAGGGGACTTCAGCTGTATGTCTTTGCTTCCACCACGCAGAGGATCCTACTATGTTGAGCAAGGCACTGGCGTGTCTGTTGGCTCAATTCTAGTATTCTGGTGCCGGGAGGGTTACCAGCTTGTGGGCAGTGAGAAGATCATGTGCATCATGCGTGCAGGTGTCCCTCACTGGAGCAACTACCTCCCTGTCTGTGAGAGTAAGAAAGTTTCAGTCTACAGCATTTACTTTATCTGCTTTTAAATCATTTAAAGATTTGAGCAATTCATTGAGTAAATCATGTAATTCAATTCATCTGGCACAATACATGAAAGCCAGTCAAAACAGAGATCATTTGTCAGTCTTAAAGGCCAATTCTTTAATTCTTTAATTCTGTGGGATAAAGAGATGGAAGATGGATGTTTATGGAAAAATGAATGACCATTTTTTGGCTGTAAATACAACAAGTCTCATAAGTGGATTTGCAAGAAAATGCAATAATAAGGGCTCTTTAGAACAAATTTAATTTGAACATGCCATACTACCTATCTCTCCCAAAGGCATCCCGAAGCCAGATGACCAGGGTCTGCGTATGGCCTTGCTGGTGTCTATGGTCAGTGGAGTAGTCATCCTGGTCATGACTGTGTCCTTCATTGTCTGCTGCATCCAGGAGCGCATGAGCAAAAAGAAGGAGAAACATCGGGCAGGCAGGAGCAGGTTAGAGTTTAGTTGTTGTGAAAAAAAAAAAACAGATCAAAGTCAATCACTCATTTAACAATTTAAAGAATTTTCCAGTCTACCTAACCTAAGTCTACACTATCTGTCACATTTGCATATTGGTGATTACTGTGTGTGATCATTTGGGACTGCAAGATTACTGTATTTAGAAAAGCAGTCCAGCGGCCGCCCCTTTCCTAAGTGGTATTGTGGTCTTTTTTTCAGTTATATTTAATATTCACCCATTCTGTCTGAAAGGTAGAGCCACTGATATATCAAAGTCAGATTCTTCACCAGAAACACATTTGCATGTTAATTCAAGATCACTCTATGTACAGTAATGTGTTCATTATTGTGTTCAATAATGCTCAGGAGAAGAGAAAAACGACATTCAAGATCCCAGAGGAGTCCATCTTGGTTAGTGAGGGAGGAGTTGGACTGGGAAGCTTTCCCACCTCCGAAAATCTTCAACGTATCCCAGCGTTTTGAGCGAACCGCACCCACCAGTAGCCCTCTTTACCCTGGAGTCACCAGAAGCTACGAGAACAGAGGGTACGAGAGGTGAGGAGGTTGTTTCATAGAGAAACACCTCACCTAGATACATGACCGCTTTTGTTTGTTTGTGTTTTGTATGTAATAATAATCTGCAATTCTGATAAACACCTCCTTTGAGTTTTCAGACATCATTTCCACTTTCCTACCACAGGAGTCAAGAGAGCCTGCTGAGGAGCCCTCATCCTGGCGTTTATCACACAGACAGCCAGGTTTACCCTCACTTGGTGCTCCAGAGGGTACAAACAGCTCCAAACCCCCAATCTAGCCCCACAACTCCAGTCTATTTGCATGTCTCCACTCCTCCCAACGCCAAGGCTCAGCGCCGACCTCCTGTTACACGTCCCTAGACAGATAATGATGGCACCACAAGCAAATCATCACAAATACTGACCACACTGGATGTGGCCATGGCAACTTTACTTTGATATCCACAAAAGCAATGGAGAGATTTTCCTGCCTCAATTGGCACGGAGACTAAAATGGTCCTCTTGAGCAGGAGAAGCACTTTGTTTTGTTTTCCTAGAGTAAAACAAATTAAAAGTCTTTTAATTGTAAATTATTTTCAATTCCAAATATATACTGTATATATTATATATCCCATTTGTGGGGTGCCTGTTTAATGTTGATTTCTTGATGGAATATATCAATGCAATATCTTTTAGATCTTGTAAATACAGCCAAAAACTGTAAATACAACTTTTAAGGATGTTTTAAATTCAAAGATCTTTTAGGTTGAAAAATGCGTACCTGCTTGTCTTTGGTTGGTGTTTAGTCTCAACTGTGTTGGGACACATTTCATTAATCACTTATTTTAAAAGATGAGTAGTTAGTGTATGTTGTAAAACTGACTAAAAGATTATAAGTTTAAGATATAAAAGTTGATCCACTAAAAATTAAGCTTTGCCTTTTTTAATAGTGTGATTTTTAACAAAGTGATGTTATCTGTTTGTTATATTGCTGCCAGTGCACACTTAATAAGCTACCTGAATAAAACAAATGACTGCCTCCAGAGGTCACCTTGATTTTATAAAGCTGATTAATGGATATAAACCTAAATGCTTCCAATAATGTTAATGTATATATGCAATAAGGAAATGGAGAAAGAGGGGGAAAAAATATATAGATTAAATTGTAAAGAAGACACAGGGGATCAATCTTTGTAATTTATTACATTTGAAGGCAGGGTCAGTTCTTACAGCCTAATGATTTTCAATATTGTTCAGCTTTTGTTCTGGTATTGAGAAAATGAAACGGAAAAAAAAATCCACTAAAAGAGTTAACAGCAAATTTTTGTTGTTGATCAGTTTTAACATGTTCAGCCTTTACATTTGTTCCATGTTCTTAGATCCAACCTTTCACTCTGAATCCAGAAGAGCACCTTATCATGGGAAGCAACCTGTTGAATGAAACCAGATTAACAGCAACCATATCTGGATCACAAGATTCCTTCCAAACCAACTTGCTGTCGCAGATACGCAAATTTTCCTCTTTATCCGAGGTTATAAGAGTGTAACAAAAACCTCTCCTGCCCAACTAATCCTCCAGGTCCTTATGCTAACACTTGCGTTTCAATTATACATTTCCTTGTTGTAGTTGCTGCTGAAGGACAGAAGAGTTCTGTCACCCTCTGAGGTTTTATGTCTCAGCCTTGCTGTGCTCAGTATCCTGTATCGCCTCAGCCTGCCACTAGACATCTACATTACAATAAAAGGGGTGCTCTAGGTTCCTTCTCCAAATCTCATGTAGCTTCTCCATCCTCAGTTACTTCGCCTGCCCACTGCTTCTGACCTGTATGTGCTTAGAGCACAATGTGGCTGCATCCCACCCAGTGGTCTTTATGAAGCTGAGGAAGTGGGAGTACTGAGTTGCATGTTTGGCCTTCATCTGGTTGCTTACAATAATCATGGCAGTAACCATGACAGGGGTGTTGGTGGGCTAGTGGTAGGATACTTGCCTATGGACCTATGGCTCAAGAGGTCCCAGGTTCGAAGCCCACCTCTAGCACTACCATCACTGGGTCCCTGAGCAAGACCCTTAACCCTGAATTGCTCCAGGGGGACTGTCCCTGTAATTAGGACATGTAAGTCGCTCTGGATAAGAGCGTCTTCTAAATGCTGTAAATGTAAACCACTTATATCTAAACCCTTGCCACCATGGCTCTGGCCCTGTCACTACTCCTCAGTGTTCTCTATTTAATTATGCTGGCCTGTCTACTGGGCATTGTATGGGTACTGTGCAAAAAGAGCCCAGGCACAGGTACATCTGGGGATCAGCAATGTGATTCCTCTGTAAAACAGAGAGCTCTAAAGAATATTCTCACTGTAATTATACCATCTACTATTACCTACTTGCCAGTTCTGGCTCTTGCCCCTTTTCTCCTGATGCTGGAATCAACTGGGAACCAAAGAATAAATTTGCTCCTCTGCAGTGGTCTGCAAATATTTAGTGTTCTCCCCAATTTTGGGCACTGTGCTGGGCCAGTGTCCTACATATCCCGGGCCTGGCAATTGCTCTGCTGCAGGAATAATGAAGCCAGGGACTTAAGAGAAACCAGAACAGAGCATTAGAGAAACTAATTGATCAATGTTTTTAGTGTTCACAGTGTAAGAATGTCTTTATAATATCTAACATGAAGCTACCTAAAACATGGGATTAGGCACCTGAAAGCTGTCTTCCATTGTCAGTTACTTTAAGTAAAGTAAAGCAGCCCTTTTAGAAAAAGAACTAAACTTGAAATGTATGATAATGTACTCAAAGTATAGAAAGATGTTAAAATACATGAATAATCTTTAAAACATTTGAAGGAAATATTCTTTAAATATGCTTTTCAAAAAAAAGTCTGTTTTAAAGTAATACATTTGAATTTGTACCTTGGTGTGTTGGAAGGAAATTCACATAATTAGCAAAAGCACTCTGAAAGTATTTTATTGTCATATTAAACCTTACATGAAAAAATCCCAATCCCAAGTGTGTAACTTTGTGACATTTCTTTCTCTCTCATTGTTGGATTATGCGTTTGATCCAGTGTGAGGGGCTATACGTGGCCAGGTTCACCCTCCCAGTTTGGGGTCATGTGATTGGAAGACTCAGCTAAGACTGGTTATGACTTTACTGGAGGAAAATAGAAGAAATGCATTTTCAAAAGAATAAGTATATGTTATATACTTAGCAGCGGTGGCCTAGTGGTTAGAGAATTGGCCCCAGGAGGTCATTGGTTCGAATCCCAGACCAGTAGGTTGCTCTGAAGTACCCTTGAGCAATGTAGCATCCCCATCACTGTTGCCTGGGTACTTTCAACAGCTGCCCCCTGCTGCACATGTGTGAGTGTATGGGTAAAATGCAGAGGCATAATTTTGTTGTGGTTCATTGTGCGCTGTGCTGTGTTTCACAATGACAAGAACAGTCACTTTCACTTTCATATTTAAGCAGTAGAAAAGTCAAAGTGACAACATATATATGTAAAACAAAGGTTAAAGTTAAAGTTTAAAGCTTAAGTTTTAGTTTTTTTGTTTTTTATAAAAAGCAACAATTCCTATAAAGAATTAAAGCTTAAATAAAATGAAAATATGATTAAGTTGCACTGTAGGGAGATTTGGAAAAACTTAAGCAAAGAAACAGCAACACCTGGTAGATGTGTCAGTGCCTTCATCAAAATATTTTGTGATGAAGTCCACACCGCATCAAAAAAAAAATTCTGTAAGCAAAGAAATGAAGCAGGTGGTGACGTCCTATTTGCAAAGTATATAAAATATTGCAAGCAATAAAACTATGTATTTTTCATTCATTCAAGTTCATTTTAATACATGCTCATTTCACAAAATAGGCAGAGATCTTCAAAAGAGGAGAGGCATCATCTACAAACATGCATTCAGAAGTAGATATTCTCTGAGCCAGTATATTTTCTTACTGTACTGAGTAGATGGAACCTATTCAGACTGCAGTATCCAACCTTGTGATGTCTCAGTAACTGTTAGTCATTGGTGAATAAAAAGAACAAAGCATGAAAAAGAGGAACTCTCTCATTCCATACACTTAAAAGCAAATGTTTTTACAGTTTTTCCCACAGAAACTCTGAATCACCCTATTTTTTACTGTCTGCTGTAGACACGGTTTATTAACTTTGTGAATGTAATAATGGGTGAAGGCTTTATAAAACAGACTTGCTGATTGGTGAAATAAGCTGACAAGGATTGAAAGTACTTAAGAAGGTCTACTGAGTACAACACTATCAAAATAGGTCAAGCTGCAATGTTTACTTTTATTTCAAGAGTTAACTTAATAAAGCAGATGTTAAAACATACCAATGCTTGTTTTTACAGGTATGCTTATAATAAAAGGACTAAATTTACAGTTTTTATTGGTGACACACAAAAAATTAATAACTGGGAACTGTTATTCAAAATTGTGTAGTACTGCTGGTGGAGCATGCTCGACATAATGACTATATGATAACATTCGTCCATTGCTTGCCTTGGTGTGCGCTGCTCTTTGAACTGACCTTAATAGTCCATGTTTAACTGCATGCTGGAGGCTAGTGTGAAGGCGGATCTGAGCAAAACAAACAACTGATGTTTATGCTTCAGTCATAGCGACAATATATACATGTATATACATGACAATATATACATGTAAAACAAAGGTGGAGCTTAAGTTTTTGTTGTTTTGTTTTTTTATAAAAAGCAACAATTCCTATAAAGAATTTTGAAATTATAGCTTAAATAAAATGAAAATATGATTAAGTTGCATTGAAGGGAGCATTGCATTGAAGTTGCATCACATATTTCTGATTTTTTTGTAATTGAAATGCACAAAGAGTAATGACGCGCTGGAATAAAATCAAGTGTTTGCACTGATGAGGTGACTCTGGGCTTTAGACATCAGGAAACAGGGTTCATCACTGCACTACATTAACAGATACAAGTTAGTCTTCCGTTGCAGCACCATTCCACATTACCATCATGATGGTCTCTGCAGGTAGGCTTTGTGCACAGGGAGGTGCTGCATAGTGAGCAGACATAGACTATATTTAGCCCAGACTTCTCCATTTTCAGCCAGACAAGGGCAGCATAATATAACACATTCCGAAGTGCAATGGAGCAGTCCATTTGTTTCATTCAAAAAGTCTGGCCAGTTTTGGGTCGAGACCCGCTTATAGTTAAGTAAGGCATAGCCAATAAAACTGATTTTGAGATTATTTTCAAAGAAATTAATGTATGTACAGTACACTGTGCAAAAGTTTTAGGCAGGTGTGAAAAAATGCTGTAAACAAAGAATGCTTTTAAAAATGGAAGTGTTAATCATTTATTTTCATCAATCAACAAAATGCAGTGAATGAACAAAAGAGAAATCTAAATCAAATCAATATTTGGTGTGACCACCCTTTGCCTTCAAAACAGCATAAGTTCTTCTAGGTACACTTGCACACAGTTTTTGAAGGAACTGGGCTGGTAGGTTGTTCCAAACATGACTGTGTTTCAACCTCCGTGTGACACTGATGATCATCAGCACCTGTCTGGTAAAACTGGTTGATCATACACCGACTATAATCCTACAGAATCCCTGACTTTGTGCAAGTGTACCTAGAAGAACTGATGCTGGTTTGAAGGCAAAAGGTAGCAACACCAAATATTGATTTGATTTAGATTTTTCTTTTGTTCACTCACTTTGCATTTTGTAAATGGATAAAAATAAACAATCATTATTTATATTTCTGAAAGCATTCTTTGTTTACAGCATTTTTACCTGCTTAAAACTTTTGCACAGTACTGTATTTATAAGACAAATACGAATAGTAATAGTATTTGTATTATTATACTTAATAGCATATGAACAAAGTCCCCTTCAACTGAGAGTGAATAAACAATCAACTAACTGCACACTCCTCTACAGCGAATGCCGGTCAGCCTTTTGTGATCCAATACTATTGTCTACATTTGTACTCTGGTACGAAAGATCTGTTAAATATAATGTTACATATCTAGGTGGAAATCACAAACCCTAATGTTAAACTGCATTTAAATTTTCCTTAAAACATACATTTCAAATTAAATTCCTTACAACAAACCAATGAAAGGATAATAATGTAGAAGAACTGAGGCTCCTGACCTGTGTTAGAACTTTATGGTGTAAATGAAAGTGAAAGTGGAAGTGACAACCCTCGTCATTGTGAAATGCAGCACAGCACAACACAATGAAATTCAACCTCTGCATTTCACCCATACACACACATGCAGCAGGGGGCAGCTATTGAGCGCGCCCGGGGAACAGTGACGGGGACGCTACCTTGCTCAAGGGTACTTCAGGGCAACCTACTGGTGAGGGAATCGAACCCACAATCTTCCAATCTGGGGCAACTCCCTAAACACTGGGTATTGTGTAGTGTGTAATGTGTATAAGAATGTACATTAGAAATGTAGGAATGTGATGGAGAAGGCACAAATACAGCCATCTACAGTATTTAAAAATACGATGAAGGATTCTAATTTAAAAATACAGTCAGAGTAAAAATGTAAACTATTACAGTAACTGCTAACAGTATTAACTATTAATAAGCTATTAATTAATAGAGGAACTTGTAGAACAATGAAAGAAGCTAGTCTAGCAAACATGGACATATGTTTTTGCAATGCCAAACAGAGAGCTGCTTAAAGATCCTTGTAACACCTTGTAACACCTGCACACCCTCTTTTCAGCCTCCAGTGGCCTTTGCCACTTCCTTCACCACATACGTACAGTACTGTGCAAAAGTTTTAGGCAGGTAAAGAATGCTTTCAGAAATATAAATAATGACTTATTATTTTTATCAATTTACAAAATGCAAAGTGAGCGAACAAAAGAAAAATCTTCAAACCAGCACCAGTTCTTCTGGCCCCCACAGAGCCCTGATCTCAACATCATCCAGTGTGTCTGGATTACATGAAGAGACAGAAGGATGTGAGGAAGCCTACATCCACAGAAGATCTGTGGTTAGTTCTCCAAGATGTTTGGAACAACCTACCAACCGAGTTCCTCCAAAAACTGTGTGCAAGTGTACCTAGAAGAACTGATGCTGTTTTGAAGACAGCATGAAAAATGTGGCAACAGCATGCACAAGCCCAAATAAAGAAGCAACTCCTGTATTTATGCATATTTTAAATGTGTTCTCCTGCGCTCTGATTGGCCTATTGGATTAGCGAATTGTAGACCGGGGCGGGGGTTATCAGGAAGTAGAAGAAGAACAAAAGTTTAACTTAAAATGTAAAGATTTTAAACTATACATTTCTTTAAATTAATTATTTCCACATATTGAAGAGTAAAGGAAATCCCAGGTAAACTTTAAGGAGAAGAGGGAGCTGAAGCATGGTGGGCGTGTACACTTAAAACGGAGGTCTGTTTGAAAGTGAAAGTAGATAAAGCAGCAGATGGTGAAACCTCAGGTCAAATAAAGGTCTTGAGGACTGAGGTGTTGCAGGATTTAATTTCATCTCAGGAAACTCTTTCCTCTTTTCAGTTTCTGTAGGTTGAGGCTGTTTTGCTCGGGAAGAGTTTTTCCTGACAGTAGTTAAACTCTGAGTAGTGTTTTATTGAAACTACTGTTTTTAAAGTGTGAGTGAAGACAGCTGGCAAGATGGACACCAGCTTTCACAACCAGGAGTTTACGACTGAATATCAGCTGCTTCAGGCTTATTATAGTAAAAGAAAGTCGAAGTTAAGGGCTCAGCACCCTCCAGCTTCAAAATGTACAATGACACAGCGGGTCCTTACAGTGACACAAAACCGAGTCAAAGCTGCCTCTACTGCAGACTCAGGTAAGACAGCCACACACTCACACAGCAAGACTTTGTGAGATGACAATCACTTACTTGTTGTTTTTTCTAAAGAAGAACCAGACGTGTGTGGACATGTGGCTGATAAGCTGGCCCACATTGTAGAGAGTGTTCCTCTTGCTCAGGATGATGTTGAACCAGACAGTGCTGATGGTAAGTAACTGGTTTATCATGAAGTTTGACTAAAATTAAGAATGCAGGTCTGAAGAGGCTCATAAAATAACATGTCCCGCTTGATCCTCCTTTGTGAACCCAGATGTCATCCAGAGGCTTGTTAAGTTGTTGAAAGAATCAGGTGATGAGTTGAATGAAAAGGTAATGAACATCATTTGTACATCAGATGAGGAGACTTAAAGATGCAGTGTGTGTAGAGCATGTTCATTTCTCTAAAAGGACGAATTAAATACAGGATGCTTCAAAGTTTCACTGGCCATTATTTCTTTATCCTACTCTTCCCCTCTTTCCACTTTTCACCCTTCTTGTCTCTCCCACTTTGAATCATTCTCTCTCAGATAAAGAAGGACCACAAACTTTTAGGGTATCTCCAGAACAGTTTCTCTTACAGCGTGTTTGAGAAGGTGGTCTCAGGCTTCATCCATAGTGTGGCCCCTGCCAGTGAGCAGGAGGACGTCTTAAGTGAGCAGAAAACTCAGATTGCCTGGACCTTTGAGACAACCAGTATGCTAAGTGCCTTGGATCTTCAGCCTATGAACAGAGTCATGGGATTTGGGGCCCAGTACTTGAATCAGCATTTTGCACCATGGATTCAGCAGCACGGTGGCTGGGTAAGTTCTGACTACACTCCTGCAGTGCACACTGTATGATAGGTGGGTAGGATTCACGTATACTAAAGGAGGATGGATTTCTTCTTTCCTATGAGGGTTGAAAAGTGAAAGCGACCATTCTTGTTATTGTGAAACATGGCACAGCACACAGTGGAACATGATGAAATCACACCTCTGCATTCTCTGCATTCTCTGCATTCACCTCTGCATACACTCACATATGTGCAGCTGGGGGCATCTATTGAAAGCACCCAGGGAGCAGTGATGGGGAAGGTACCTTGCTCAATTGTACCTCAGGGCAACCTACTGCTAAGGGACCTGAACCCACAGTTTTCCACTAGGCCACCGCTGCACCGCTGTTAGATGGCAGGATGTAGGTACTGGTAGAGACAGACTGAACTATTACAAATAAAACAAAACAACAATCTAAATGGATATAACTGGATTATGGATAAACACAGGAAAACTAAACAGAACAGGATTAGGCAGATGAAGGAACACCTCACACATGGGAGGAGACATGAGCACCTGGTGAGCAGGGGCAGGAATGGGGTGGAGAAAGATGTTCCACTGCAGATCTACAGATTATTCAGAAATTCAGTAGGTTTTTTGAGTTTTGCATTTCTGAAGATTTCTTTATAAAATATGCATTGAAATTTTTATTATTAAAAGAAAACAGACAATATTTTAAACTAACGATATCTGAAATTGATTTTGAGTTCAGGCTTTTCTGCTCACTATTTTCTGATCCTAGTCTTTTCCGATACAGATTCTTTTGTTTATAAAGCTATAATGATGGTTGATTTGTAATAGGCTTCTTTTCTAACGCAAATCTCACACTGCCTTTGCAGAATGAACATATGAGACTAGCATATTTCCAATACTTTTTTTCCATTATTTAAACAGCTAAATGCTGTATAACTGCTATTTTAAATTGTTAAATTAAAATTAAATTCTTAAGTAAGGCATAGCTGTCTGTTAAGCACTAGTATTTTAACAGTTATGCCCTGGCATAAAAGTCAGTGCCAGATGTTTGGTAACCATTTAAATATAGTGTGAGCATGCATTTGCAAACATTGGACAATTCCAGTATTGGCCTATTCTGATCTAGTATCCATATTACACTTTTTTAAGGTTATAGCAAAGGCTTTACAGAAAGACTAATTGTTGTTTCCTAGTAATTCTGCTTTTTCTTGAAATTCCAGAAAGGGTGTTTTGTTTTTTTACTACAGGAGAAGGTGTTTAACAGAAATGAAAGTGAAGATGAGGTCCAATGAAGAGCGTTCATGTTGTCTTCAAGATATGGTGCAGCATGTTTTGAATAAAATCACTCTTAAATCAATTAAAATAATTACTTTATTGACTGAAGATATGATACTTTTTTCCAGACAAATGAAACAAGCGCTATGTATCGCCCATACAAATGAACTGTGGCATTTATTCTGCTTCTTAATGATAGTGGTATATTTCACACTGGTGTTAAATTCATGACTAATTATGCAGTATACTTGCGCATAAATACACAATCATTTGTGATCATCATAAACTCAAGCTCAAGGCACAGAAAAGCAACCAAATCTATGTAAATCAGTGAAATGGTCTGGATGTTGTACTCAGTCCTTAAGTCAGCATGTAAGTCAATATGTTGAAGTTAAATTCAGTGCCACAATAAATGTGAAATCAAAATGATTTTGTGTCAGTTCTATCATTTTTGATAGCAGAGTTCATGAGACTTCGCTCTATCTCTAGTTCAGCAGATCATCTATGAAACACAGATTGCTGTTAATTGTCTAGACCTCAGTGACTTGCTGTCTGGAATCATCAAATTCAGACTTCCTGTTGGCCTGTCATAATGAAGCTGGATCTAATGGTTTGACAATTGGATTATAGAATCTTGTGTTGCACTAATCACAATCAGCAACCACTGACAGATGGAGCCTACAGCTTCAGCAACACCATGCTATGTAAATGAGAGAAAACAACCAGGTCACTAAGGCCAGAAAATGCATGAGGTCACCAGACTGTAAGAGCACTCTGCCTCTCTTTGGGTGTGAGGAAAAAGTACACCACAAGCCACTTGTATATTTCACAGAATTTAACTTTAGCATGGTTTGTTGGTTAAAGCAGGACATTGCAAATGATTTAATAATTTAATTTGGGTATTTGGGTAATTCTAGATGCCAAGGTACTTGTTCATTTTTCCAAGAGCATCACAGACCACGGTAAGGTCACTGCGGAGGTCCTGCACTACGATCTCAATGCTCCTGGTGTCTTTCAACAGGTCAACACTCTGGGTGTAAGGGTTGTAGTAGACTGAGAAAGGCCTTTTGATTGATTTAGCAAATTCCCTGTAAAGAGTAAAACAGATAAGATTTTTTTGTATTATTCATAACACCAGTTCCTGTTACAGTCCCTGACTGCTTATATTACTCAACTTCGTCAAACCTTTATTAATTCTAAACTTTATAGACTACAAGTGAATTTGGGGAGGCAGCTAGCAAAGTCAGAATTATTTTACCTCATCTTTTCTTTGGCCTCTTCAAAACTATCAGACACAAAGTAAACATCTTGGAAAGTTGTGATGAGGCACTCTTGGTAGCATGTGGTCCTGGGATCGAATGGCTTCACCAGAGCTTTCTCTGATAATGCATGCTGCAGACGAGTAGAAGGTTAGTTAAGGAACTGAGACGAAAGAGTAATTACTGTAATAATAGAAGGCAGGCTATGCATGTACCCTTAGTTCTCCAATGGAAGACAGCAGACCTGCTCCATAGGCTCTTAACTGGCCATCTTGTTTACACAACCCAAACTCAATTGTGAAGAAATAGCACTATACAGAGGAAAGAAAAAAAATAAATAAATGCTGCAAAGCAGATTATATGCAAGATAAGAAAAACCAACTGAAAAGGCATGATATAAATTGCTTTTGTTAATCTGATTTATTACATCACACTCAAGCGCTAACTTGGGAAAGCAAACTCCAAATTAAAAAGTTCAAATCACTCACTCTTAGATTCATACAGTCCATTTATGTAAATAATACTGGAAAACCTGCTATTTTGAAAACCCCGTTTCTGTGATGTCAGAAAAGGCAAAGCATTACTCTATATTTACCTATTAACCCTACAGGCGTTCTGCTTCATTAAAACTGAGTGTTTCTGCCTGGACTTGTTGAGGCACAAAACAGTGCAGCCATTATATACAGGAGTCATATGGACACGGGCACTTTACATCTAGTGTTAGATTAAATTGAAGGACCAGTTGGAAATCTATTTTAAATCTGTGCTAATCTGGTTCAAGGAAACTTGATTTATATATTCCAAGGTGCATTTCCCCTGCACTAGAGATTAAACCCAACGCAAATGCACGACTATAGGGCAGATCATGACAGTGAAATCCTGGTTAAATGCCACCCTAATCCCCTGTGACCTTCTCACATTGGTACAATACTGTATTATGATGAGAGCATGTCACTCAAACAGATACAGTGACATTTAAAAAAGACCCACACCTTCACTAGGAGATGAAGGCTTGCAGTCCTACTTACTGTTGCTAGCTTCTGTACATCTTCATCTGAAGCTCCTAGAGAGGCCAGGCCAATCTCCTGGGAGAACTGAGCAAACTTGGGGTCTGCTAGGAGGGGCACATGGCCCAGAAGCTCATGGCAGGTATCCCTGAGAGCCAGTGTTGAATATATGATACAAATATGAAGGTTATTAAAAGTATCCCGCTTTATGCTTACTGAAATGGGTATAATTATATGCATCTTTTGCTCAACAATTAAAAATAAATAATAACCCAAACTTAAGATATAAGTGAAAGGATATAGTGTGTGTTGGGACAATACTCACGGCTCTGGTGTGTAGAGCGGATCAGTGCTGTGACGTATGTACTGAGTGCAATTAAACACTCGATATGCCAGACCAGCTAAGAAGTCTCTAGGTGATAGGTATCCCGCCACAGGTCGAACTGTGAATCCTGACCTCTCTGCACATATTCAGAACAAAAAACCTCTGATGAATAAGAGATCACCCAGATTTCCATCTATCTACCTTAAAGTAGGATGAAACAACAATCTTTTAAATCTTAAAATATCTTTTGGAAAATCTAAGGTGCATTTTTTAAATGTTACAAGGGTATACATGCTGATATCTCATGAACTTCTATGACAAAACAGGTAGAATTACTTTTCATGATGTAATTACCTCTTAGAAAGAGAGACACATCTTCAAGCTGGGGGATATTATCTTCACGGTATCCACAATGCTTTGTGAGCAGTGGCAGGTTTTTCAGGTACTCGTGGCAGGCGTGGGTGGGATACAGTTTAGTCAGTTCCCGGAAAACCACTCCCCAAGTCTTGACCTCCTCTGGAGTATACTCAATGCGTGGGATTGGCTGCCCGCTATTACATAAGGAGCATTTGATAAGTATATCTATGAGGTACTATGTAAACTATATGTGGGCTAAACATCAGCATTAAACACAGTGCATGTTTTTAGCCCTGCTCTTCTTGAAACAATCCTACATTTCTGGCATTAATGGGTATTCATACAATATTGTATGAAAGAGCCTGAGTTACTAACAATTTGTAGTTCATTGCGACATCCACAAAGTACTTTCTCCTCTGCCGATACACTTTGTCTTTAAAGCCCTACAGAGACAGGGAATTTTTGTCAAAGGACTGTATCACCACATCCAAACATCTCCTTCAGTTATTGGCTTTGAACTTAGGAGGTCACCAACCGGATGGTCGGCGTCTAGCTCCGAGCCATACATGAGCACTCTGTGAGAGCACTGGTCCAGTTCCGAGATCTTCTGGGGAAACCAGGGCACACCTTCCCCATCTGGCAACCCACCCAAAACACACACACAGTCCAAACAGTCTAAAACAAAAGAGTCAGGAGAAGCAGTAGCATTATCACAAATATCACAACCATTTACTGCAGCAGTTACACTCTCCACAAATGAACATCATTTTTCACTGCAGTATCTATGTTTAGGTCATTAGGGAGAATCTGGAATTTTATCCTCAAAAGTATGTGTGTGAGCAGCCATGCCTTTCAGGGCCAGACTTACCAGTCTCTGCAGACCATACATGTTGAGGTGTGTTATATGATATGATGTTGACCTGGTCTTTAAGGTGCTGCACCAGCTCATTGAACTCCTTCTTGGTGCAGCTGCACTCTGCATAGATCTCCACCTCTGTGTTGACCCGCTTGGATTTCCGAGACTCAATGTGAGCTAAATTCACATGCTTTTCCTACGGCAGCAGAGAATATGTTTACATAGGAAATTCATTTAGATGAACATAATAGTTAAAAGTTGCACCTACTTCTACTATCTCCCATGCACCAGCTGCTCTGAAGGGCTGAAATGGGCACTAACCTGAAAGAGCCGTAAGGCCTTCACCAAACAGCCCACCTCGTTCTTCAGAGAGAAAATCACAGCAGTTTTCCCAGGGTCATGAGATGATCCTCCCTCTCTGTCCGGTTTCTCATCTATACGACTAAAAGATGTCCTGCGAAGCTGCAGAAAATTACAGGTTCTAAAGCACTGAACATGTTTCTCACTTGCACAGAGCTCCTGTTTTTCTGATTACAATGAAAAACATAAATGCATTTTGACTTTTACTGTAACAGCCATCTCTTTGTAAAGCAGTAATCTGACAATGCAGACAGATTATAAAGCTTAAGAGTATTATATATATAAAATGTAGGTTATTGTACAATAATGTACCCTGAAATTAAGGGGCAGAAAAGTCTGTGAACAGAAATTGCCTTATTGCTTATTCACTTTTAAGTAAGCCAGAATAATACTTGTAAGATGTTAATGTTAAGCATAAAATATGTATAAAATATGTATACACATTATTTTAAGGCTGGCCATAAACTCCTCAATTTCTTCATATCCCAGGCTATTATGTTTGTGTTGGCTTAACCCCTTTAAGAGGTTTTTTTTTTTTTTTTTTTTTTTGCGCAGTTATTTAAGACAGTAATTCTTACCATATTGCCTCCAAGGTGCTGCTGATCAAACATGGCTGAGTCCAAAGATAATCCTCTGCGTGCCCAGTACTTGCTGGAGAACATCATCATAGCTGGCTGCATTTTGGGGATGGCTTCTTGACCCCTCTTCCTCAGCAGCCCCACCGGTGACTTGGGGATCTCAGGACCTTTCTTCTGGTTCTGCAGGTCAGATGGAACAGGCGTCGTTTCTTGAAGCTTGGTTTTGTCTTGCATTTTGGAAGCCATGGGGACTGCTTCAGATCCCTTCTTCTTCTGCACCTCTGAAGCCATGGGGAGCTGGCCGGGTGTGCCGATCTACTTTGCGCTCCACCTCCCCCGGCAGTGCCAGAGCCGTGCTTATATAGCGTGACAAAAGATGCTGATTAAAAACTCCTCTGGCAGGGTACTGCTTATATTGCTTTCTGAAGGGGCTGGTGCCTCCTCCATTAAGAAAAGTTGTGTGACATCACCACTCACACTGCTCATGTAACCTCAGTGTTAATTCACTCAACTCCGATCTGGTCTAGAACAAAGCCCTGAGCAGACTTGAGCCTTATCTGTTCCGGCTTGAACGCATGAGGATATTACACTGAGGTAAAGAGTCTTGTGTGAGGTTAAATGAAGAATAATGTCAACCGCACCAATCATTACAATATAATCTGCAATTGCGGCCTCTTAACCAATGTGAAAATGTAAAATCCCACCCGACACAGAATTCGTATGAGGGATTCCTAATAGTCTTTAGTTCATGAAATGGATGCAATGAAACTAAGAGCAACGAAGCAACATCCACTGCAACAATGACATAAATGTTCAGTTTGTCAATGAACAAAAGTCAAACTGAAGCACTTTTGGGAAGCATTGAGCAGAAACTATATACCATGTGCGTCAAAGAGCTGGTGTTTGCTGTAGTGCAGAATGCAGGCATTTTTTTTTTTAATGAAAGAGAGGTGGAGGAGAGATAACATTACAGCTCTGAAGAGAAAGCTATCAGTTGCCACTGAGGCAATTTCCTGTAGAACAGGAAATGAAAGTGTGGAGAGTTGGGAGGCGATTCTGGCCGTCTTTGTTGTATGTATGCAGCCGTGTTATGAGCCGATAAAAGATACTGTGGTCGGCTGTCAGGATTTTCTACCTGCCATCATGTCTCAAAATGTCACAGATGGAAAAGAAAGCTACAGTCTAATACATCAAAGGGGCCCATTTTAAATGTCACTTGCATTTAAGATTGTGAATTTTTTAGTCAAGCACAAATTCCATGACCTTATATAGGGGACCATTTTTTTGGACTCTCTAGGAATTTAAATTCACTTAGCATATATAAATGTGAATATGCGCAATAGGTTCCAAAGGTCTCCTGAAAATACTTATCAGTTGTGTTTATTTGTAATTTAATACTCAGTGGGACAGACTCCATGATTTTGCACCATTTATGGCAGTATGTCAACGCTGTTGTCTGAGCATAAGGCCTTAGCATGGTCTACATTCCAAATTTACATTTGTTTGAATCAACACATAAATAAAAGCGGAATCACTCCATTTTTGGCTTCATTCTACTGGTTATACATCTCCAAAATTCTAAAATGTGCTAAGTTTCTAAGATTGCACAGACACTACGCATATTTTTAAACGGGTCTGAGCACATTGAAAGTACCTTTAACAGATCGAGACAATGGGTGTCTGCATATGTCATCTCAGATTTGCATCATTACAAATGGCCCACTTGAAATTTTTAATAAAGATTTTAATGCACCAATCTATGAGCTATAAATGAGCTGTAAATATCATGGTTGAGGTGGCATTTCAGATATGACGTAACCCTGCCAAAAACATTAATCCCTCTTCCAATTTCTAGGTACACAAGTCTTAAAATATAGTCATACACCACATGAGGAGATCATGTTTTAATTAGATCAAATTGTGCATGGTTCAGAAAAGAGAAACTGGGGCAAAAGTAAATTAGGACTTAAAATTAAAAATGGAAACTCCATCTTAACATTTTGAAAACTCTATACAGTGAGAAGGAATGATTATCAATGAAAGACAATATGGTACAAGAAAATTACAAAAATAATAGTTTTAGGATCATTCTAGATCCAAGTATTACATTCATACATATTCTTTTCTCAAACAAAGCATCCGTGATGCTTTATAATGCGACATTTGGTAGCAAATATCTACATGATACCCAATACTGTTCAACATCCTGGTAAACAGGAGCGAAGATCTGTAATATACATGTCAGGCTGTGCACTATGACGTGAAGGCTTCTTTACATGTGTTGTGTGATGTTTCTTGTAAGAGTCCATGCCCGTTGGAAAAGGCCTCGTCTTGGCTGTGTGTTGATTTTGATGAGGACGGAGGTGATTTGAGCACTCCATACTCACAAGTTTTTAACGTAGATTTGTCCGTGAGTGCACTCAGGCCCAGAATTTCCCTCACTGAATGGGGCAAATCCTACACATGAAACCAAGAGAAGCATTAAAATTACAGCCCTGCAACAAAGTGGTACAGTACATAAATCAAGACTATAATAACTGCAAGCGTCTAGATAATCAGAGAGATAACATTTTACATATGAAGGTTTTTCTTTTACACCCTTCAACTTTTACTTTCTAATATAGAGGCCACACGTATTTTTAGGATTATTTATTGTTCCATTATTATTGATACCCTTCAACCTAATAAATAAATTTCTTTAAAAAGGAAGCATACATTTTTAAATTGCCTCCTACATCACATTTCCCCCCGTGACTGCTATAATGCACAATTCCAAAAATCACAGACAAACCTCTCCATATTTAACAGAAAGGATGAAGTTCTTTCTTGTATATGTTGCCAAAGGGTCCTATTTTTTCGTCTTATCACACAATAGAACATGGTTCCATTCAAAGCTCCAGTACAGCCTACTAACTGTAGGAGCCTAACTCTAAGTGTGATTAAATGTGAGACTGCTTTTTGCTCTTAGGCCTTTTAAAAGTGTTTATTGACAAACTGTGGTGCTTAAGTAGTGCATAATTTAAGTTTTGAAACAAAATACTTCTACCAACTGTGATTCCTTGAAGAAATTTGGATCATGTTCATTGTGTGTTAGAGTAAAATACACCTTAGTCTTTTTCCAGAGAGGATGAATGGAGTTACAATTGCTTTAAATTTGTTCTCCTTAATAGTGAACATCTTGGCAAGTTTGAATGATTTTTATAATAGCACTTGCATGAAACTCACCAGTTTTTTCTTATTTAATTAGTGTATTCGATAATTACCCCCCCCCCCCCAAATAAAAAAATAAAAAGATCTCTACATGAGCTCATTTATAACCCCAATAAACAGGAAGCCATGAATGAGTCATGGTGGAAATTCTAGGGTACCAACTGATGCGTGGTTTTGTTTTGGTTTTGCTTTAGTTTCACTTCAAAGCTACTTCCGTTTCAGTGTTCAATCTCATGCTTTCTGTTGGAGGTCGAGCTATTTTTACCACAAAGACATTTTTTATCATTAACATTTATGCCATACATATTATAGTTTGTACCAAGATATTGATTAGACTCATACCTTACAATTCTTTATCTGCCTATATATAGCCTCAGATTTAATAAGAATTTCTTCAATGTCCAGTTTCATTGAAAGCTCATTTATATGCTGCAAAAGGCAAAGAAAATAGAAGTTACTATCACATCACCTCACCTTCAATGCCTCAAGAGAACAAAAAAACAATCACAATACGCTTTGCATTTAAGTATGGAAAGTCAATGCACACACACACACACAAAAAAAAAACAAAAAAAAAAAACAACATTTGCTAACTTACCTTAAGGATTTCATTGAATCCATAATGTCTGTCCATTATTTTCTGTTTTTCTGAATCCAAAATGGCACAGCAAATCAAAAGGTGAAAATTTTGGCAAGGGAGCCCTGTCCACATCACCTTAAAACATAAAAAAAAAATCAACACACTCAGGCACGTACAGTTCACTATTACAGATATAGTTCTAATTTTTCTAACATTGCCATGTGGTGTAAAACAATTAGAAATGCACTTCAAATTAATTCCTTTATTGTACATTACTGAATATAACAGCAGATGTATAAAATGATGGATGTGTATCAGACCTCCCAGAGGCGAAGCACATCCTGAAACTGGAGTTCCCTCTTGAAACGAATAAGTAACCACCGGAAACAAAAATATAGGTATCCCGAATCCTGAGCCTCTGTAAAGAGAAAATATGGGAGTTTAAACAAACTGCAATTTCAAAAGTACACAAATACTAAAAGCCAATGACCATGATCTTCAGCTGAACACAGTAATAAGAGCCTTATTAATACAAGCAGCAAATCATATCCCATAATGTGGAGTCAATGTAAACTGTGTCTCTGGAGTCAATTACCAAGATAGTTCCAGAAGGCTAAGTCTAGAAGGCGTAATAGCATGCTTAGCTGGATCAGCTGGGTCTTCATTCCCTGCATCTGCTCCTCAAAGTTCTCATGCTGAAGATAAAGAGAAAAAGACTTACTTTACTTAAAGCACACAGCACACAGACAAGCAGTCTGTCTGGATAACATTTTTATTCTTATTCTGTCACACATGGTGCTACAAGTAGCCAAGCTCTACTAAGAACATAAAGTAAAAATGAAAGCTGCACATGTGAATGTGTGGTATGGAAAAATCATGTACCATCTCATCCATGAAGGAGACAAAGCACCAGAAAGCATCAACCTCGTTCTCCAACACATAAAGGATAGGAGAAAGCAGATCACTCATGCCCTGCACGTAGCCTGCACAAAAGCAAAGCAAACTGGGTATGCATAAGAACTCTAATCATGCACTATTTATTTTTAAACATAAAACTGCGCTTACCGATGAAGTTAACGGGCTGAATAATTTAAGAGTCTTTTAACAGTGCAATGGCAAATAAATTTTCTTGCAACACTGCTATTGAAATTATACAGTGTCAACCTGTATCAAAAATTCCTTTAATCCCATGATTGTAGCTACACTTACCCAAGTCAAAATCATACATGCAGTACGTCATTAGGATGTCATGGAGTAAAATCAGGCCAGGGTTGTCCAGGCCCTCATAGAACTTGTTTGTGCGGTCAGTTCTGTTCACATCTTTTTCTAAGAATAATTAAAAAATTAATTTAAAAAAACCTTTAGAATTAACTGCCATGAATTCTTAATATTCTGAAATATGATGAAATCTCTGATTAGCGCTAGCAAGTAGTAACCACTTCAATTTTATTATTTTTTTATATTAAAAATCACCCTTAAAAATTGAAAAGCAGCTATATTTAAGAACATACCGATAAGGCTCTTATAATCCCGTAATCTTGAGTTTCTCTTCTCTTGTTCTTCACTGACTGACTTCCACTGCAGTTTCATTCTAAAGTACTCATCCCTTTGGTCCAAAGAAAAGGTGAATCAAAAACAAGCTTTATTTGCCACACAAACAGCATGAAATGATCATCAGTTGATAAAACTATGACTTAAGTAAATAAAACAATAAGTGAAATAATTTTGCCAAAAATCTACACTAACGTTTTCCTTTTCTGCAAACTTTTTCTCTCTTCATGGGTGCTGTCCCAAGGGTAGTATCCCAACAAAAACTTCCAAGCTTCTTTTCTCACAGCATAGCACAGGCCCTTAATCACACAAAAAATTATTAATTAAAAAAAAAACATTTAAAGACATCTACACACAATATTGTTAAACAGAGGTCTACAACAACCCTAATACAAAGTACTAGGACGCTACCGCACAGCAGTGTCGTTGGAATTTTGATCTTTAAAAATCTTAAGAAGTTTTTTTTGTTTATATAGAAGTATTTTTTTCATGTATGATAATAAAACTGCACAACAGCCCTCTCAGTTGTACTGTATGTTGTGATCATGAGAAAAAGCGTAATGCAGCAAGCCCAGAGAGGAAAGCAATGCTAGAAATCAAACATGACACCTGAAATGCAATTTTACAATTAGCCAAGTTGGATATGATGCCTGTGGATGTGCGTATCCCAATTTGCTCCAACATCCCCACCTGATTTCACTAATTAGGTTCCCTCCATTGTCCAGGAAGTCTGCTCATTAGTGAAATCAGGAGGTGTTGTGGAAGGCTGGAACAAACCGTCAGACAGTGTGGTTAAAGAGATGAACGCCACCGGATAGGACAGCTTTATTGGTTTCCTGTTCTGAGATGCTTTGCTAACCACCTATAGGGAATGTGCTTTATAAATGTTTTGATATTCAAACGACAGGGGAGAGGTTTATAAAAAAAAAAAAGGTTTATGGAAGAAAATGTAAATATATAAATATATATGCTACCTATTAATGACAGAGAGGTGAACAGGTCTGATGAGTTTTTTGGCATTATATAACTTTACTAACAAAAAACTAATGACAAGCTGACAGAAGAGACTTCTACTTTACCCCTTTGAAAATGAGGCGCTTTAAATGAGGCACATTAGAAATCCTTCCTTCTGAGTCTTGGTGCTTTGTCCAGTCCTCCATGCTTACTGGCTCACTCCTTTGTATCTGTGGCCTTGCACCCAAGTCAATCTGGAACAAAAACAGTCTGCAAGTCAGACAAGTCAACCTTAACTAGAATGAACAGGTTCTTTTACCTCACTATAACAATGGGGGAAAAAATAGCAAAACTATGCAAGCTATGCAAAGCTATGCAAAACTATGCAAATAGCAAGACTACGTATACAGATTTCACAGCCTTTTCCTTCATTTGATGTCACATGCCACGGTAATGATTTTAAGTTGAATGACTGTGATTAAGATGACAGGATCAGTCCATTTCAGAATCAACATGAATCAGTTTTAATCCCGATAAATTCATTGTATTTTATAGAGTAAAAGAGATGACCTGTTGTGAATTATCAGATGCAAAAGTACACCTACTCACTCTTTTAATGACCTCAAAGCCAGGTTCCTCCTGCTGGTTGATCTCCAGTCCAGGAATAAGCTCTCCTAAAATGTCTGCCATTTCCTCTTCAGGACGTTGTTGGCACTCAGACTCAGAAGGTCGAAATGCATCAAAGATGTAGTTTGTGACTTTGGAGAAACCACCCAAAGTAGTAATGTAAGGTTCCTTCTTGAACTTCTATTGAGAAGACACAAGTTTTAAAAGTGAAAGGACAGCCCTACATGCATACATACAATAATGCTGAAATCAATCACAGGATAAACCATAAGCAAGTGGTGTGGAGACGTCAATGGAAATTATTAGTTATTCCTAATATGTTATTTCATACCTGAACAAGGCCATAGTTTGTGTCATCTAGAAGATTCTCAAAGGACTGTGAAAAAGCTTTGCTATAGGCACCAACAAGAAGAACATTTTCGTCATCGGGACTCCTTCAAAAAGCAAAGAAAAGTTGCAATTTTCTTTCACATTTTAACATTGTGACAAAGTAAACAAAAACAATCAGCATTACTAAAAACCTCCCTGAAAAAGTTAGGAAAGGGACACTGCAGGTCATATTCCACTCCTGGTTGACAGGCATGAAAAGCAAAAGCAACAAAGCTCAGTCCACATTTCATTATGAGGGCTGAGATAAGAACTTTAATAACAGCTATCGGTTCTTCTCTAGCGCTGCCTTGAACATGCTCATGGCTGGATTTAATCTGCTGTGATATTTAACACAGTGGAGAAGAAAAGCTCATCCTCCTCTCTCATGAAGCCTTAACTCTAAATGGACAGCTGCTGTCCTGACACAAGCCAGTGCCTGCCCTTTCGCTCTCTGTGAGACACATGCCATTTAGAAAGCCTTTTGAGGGGAACTGAAATCTTGCAGCAGAAGTCCTCACATTACCATAGAAATTGTTTTGCAGCTAGGTTTTTCCTGTTTTAGAGAAGTAATAAATGAGTATGGGGAAACAGGCAAATCAGATTTTATTCAAATAAGGAAACTGTAAATGCCATACGGAACTTTTAGTCCTATGAAACATTCCATATTTGAATATATGCGATTGAATTAAGGGAATGTGTTAAACATGTCAATGATTTTAACTCCTAGCTTAATCGTTGAGGGACTTGGCTTTTTCCTTCATCTGGCCGATTAAATATCCAGACTCATGTTAGTTGCCCATTCAAAACACATGATCACAGCGCATTTTTCCTACTATAGACTGCACTCTGCTGGAGCAGCATGAGAGTTACACAAACACTAAAACCTGAGTGCTGAATGGAAAAGGCCCAAAATATTATAATCCCAAAGTAAAAGAGCTTTAAAATTAAAAAAACATTTTTTTAAAACCTCTAAGATCATATCAGCTGTTTCTCTATAGAAAGTAGAAAATAGAAAAATATGATCATTTAAGAATGACATCTTTCTAAGCTACTAGTATTGATGTAAAAGTGATTGAAATGATCAAAAAGACATTACATTTAGATGAATTTTAAGCAGAAAACTAAAAAACTGCTATTAGACTGTGAGGCTATTTTCACATTGTAAGCTGAAACCAAGTTACTGCTTTGATGTTTTCAGAGCTGTGAGAATGAAGAAAGAAAATAAATAAATAAATAAATTATCCTTTCAAATCAGGTTTGAGCTGTTTTAATATACATTCCTAGATTGGATATTTTTGATTAAAGGAGTCAGAAGACATTTATTTTTTGTCCCCACTCCTTTTCCCACATGCACAAATTTTCTTGTGTTGGCAGCACAGTGGCACATAAAAAACAGACGTTTAAGCTAGCAAATGATACAAAGCCATTAATGTACTCACTACTCAAAAACAGCTTAGACAGCTTGAGCTGCAAGTTTATGTCAGTTGTTTTTTTTTTAAATGGATTTTTCATATTATTTCAGCATAAAAGGTCTGTTCACACTTAAGATGGAGTCTGCACATACTTGCTGAGTTGCACTGATTTTTTTAAGCCATCCAAGAATGCTTGGCTGCCTCCCTGATGAAAGTGAATTGCTGGCAACGTTGTGTCATCTCTCAGGCAGAAAATCAGGTATGACCAGCCTTCACACTTGACTGTGACAGACCTGAGGTCGCCAACATTAAAAGAAAAGGCCCATTTGTTTCGCTCATTCAAGTGGTGTGAGCCACCTAAAAGAAATGATAACAGGAACATTTTGTACTTCTGCCATTTCCAATTCACATGAAGAAACATTAGGCAGTGGTTTATAAATAAAGTCACATGATTCAAATTTCTTAATAAAAAGGTTTTAAAAAGGAGAAACATTTCCATTTTTCTGTTGATTTGTTTACTATGCACCTCTTTTCTTTGGTCTAATGTGTTTACTGAAAGCAGTGCAGTAAAACTAATAAAAAACATAACCTAATCTGTGCAAGGCTGATACACATTTTTGGCCTTTGAGCAACTATAGTGGAACCTCTGGTCATTAATGTTTCCGAACACATACAAATTGGGTTACGATTAAAAAAGTTTTGCATCTGTTCACGGCCACAATTTCCAGTTTCCCCTCCGGAATCCCATTTTCTTTAGTTTGCTGAGCATATACAAGGCCTAACAAAGACAACGCATGTGTTGAGTCTCTCCCTGAACATTGATCTCGGTCAGACATGCGTTCCTTTGCTGTGATTTCTTTGTGCTGTATAGTGTGTGCTTCTGCATTAATTTTGCAATTAATGACTCATGCAGAACTCAACTCACGAAAGTTTAGTTTTCTTGGTAGTTTAGGTTTAGTTTTTGTATAAATTAAGGATTTTTCAAACATTTTTTTCCCCCCCTGTGCTTAAAACTTAAAAATGTAAAAACTTGTTTACAGTGAATGGTTGCTAAGGGTCTAGTGGAACTTGACCCTTACAATGTAACTCTTGCAATGTTAGTTTTCTCTGTTGTTCAAAGTTTTCTCAGTGTTATTCCATGTTTTTACATCCAGTTTATTATTACACTCTGTATTCTATGGTATAATTTAACTATTTTTGTGCTTAAAAATGTAAAAAAAAAAAAAAAAAAGTACATATTTTGTATGGTCTGGAACTGATTAGTCATATTTACATACAATCTTATGCGGAAATTACTTTCTGGTCGCATCCTGAGTTTTGAAAAAAAAATCATGGTTTTGACCAGAGGTTCTACTGAAAGTGAAAAAAGTGAAAGTGACAACCCTTGTCATTGCGAGGTCACAGCACAGCACACAGTGAACCACAACAAAATTGGACCTCTGCATTTAACCCATGCAAACACCATGCAGCAGTGGGCAGCTATTGAAAGAGCCCGGGGAGCAGCGACAGGGATGGTACTGTACATGAATAATGCATTACCCTCTCCGTTAGTGTGGACTTTCCTCTTGAAGGAGACAGTATTGACCATGTCCCATTCAGGCTCATAGCTCAGCTGCTGGTCAACAGGATAATGAGGCCGTTGTGTCCACTCCACTACGGAGCTGGAGTCCTTCACACAAGTGGACAACAAACAGCACAAAAACAGTGTTCATCAGTCAAGAATTCAAAAGTCTAAGCCTAAGAAATAACAGCTGTAAATGGCACTTAAACCTAATAACTATGTGGCTACGAGGGAGGTTGTGAACTCAAACCATCAAGCACTTTACACATCTAATTCTGACAAGAACGTAATATCCCAACTGCAATGTGGGCAACATCACCAACCAAACAAACCTTGCAGGCACAAAGCATATTTGAGGGATCTACTGTATCCTCCAAAGGTTTATATTCCACCACTGTTTCTCCATCCTAGAACAGAAAAGAGGAAGACTTTAGATGTGAGCTGGTAAATTGCTGCTAGAATATTTTTCTTGAAATGCTGTACATATTATGCAGAATAAAATGTAAAAAACTGACTGTAATATTACGTTCGAGGTTAATCAGTTAAATAATTATTTGTCTATATTGCATGTCCCTTATATTCAAGTTGCACTGACTCCAGTCTTTTTTGACTTTCTACTGAGGTCATGAAACAGCACAAATGTCAAAAAATATATTAACAGTACGTGATTATACCTTGTAACATTAAATTGTACCAGCAACTAACATTTTTTCCCTGCAAATATACAGTCTGAACCAGCTGTCACACACAAAAAGGGACTGGCAGAGTTGAATCATATGACATCTTGTAAATTGCTCTCATTTACAGTAATACCCCAAAATATAATAATATAATTCAATTACACTGCCTACTGATGACATTACTTATAGCACAACATATTTTGTATATTACTGTCAAAGATTTATCATTACTTTAAATACTACTGTTTTGGGTGCTAAACAGGTGTGTAGGCTGGAGTGAGTGCAAATTGCATTTACTTAAACTCCAATCTTTGCTGTTAAGCATCAAGAATTCTGTTACAGATTATGAAATCCATTTCCTGTCAATGGCAGGTCATCAGCACCTTGTCAACAATCTGAAGAAACCCTGATATTAGTGAATCCTGATCATCCAGTTCCTCTGTGGTTGCATGGATAAAAACTCCTTCATGTTCAAAAATCACCTGCAAAGTGAAAGTGAAGGTAACTATTTATCATAGTGAAACACAGCACAACACAGTGAAACACAACAAAATGCAACCTTGGCTTTTCACCTAAGTGCAGGGGAGCAGTGAAGGGGATGGTACCTTGCTCAAGGGTACCTCAGGGCAACCTACTGGTTTGGGATTTGAACCCATGACCTTCTGATCCTGAGGCATATTTCCTAACCACTAGGCCACCGCTGCCCCACAAAGAAAGATCACTCAATAAAGCACAATTATTTCCGAATCCCCTTTTTGCTGTCTCTGTGGAGGTAGACTCTCCATTCTCCAGTATTCACTTCTTACCTGGACAGGTGAGTAACTTAGAAAACATAAAAGTCTAAATAATGTGAAGCATCATGCCTGTGAGAGGTGCTTCTGAAAAAACAAAATACCAGCCTTGTGGTTATACAAGGCATGTTTTCCAGTTCATCTACCTGCACAGATTTTGTTCCTCATTCCACTTTGAGCTAATGAAATTCAAGCTAATACGACTCCTATGTGGACGGGATATTTCAGTAGCCATGCCTCAACCATTGAGGAAAATTTAAATTGTCCCAACAGTGTTAGAGGCCTTTTACTAAACGTCACTAGCAAAAAACATACAGACAGCCATGTACTTAGAGGGTCAGTAAGTGTGAACAGTCACTGAGAGGCGCGACTGCACAACTTCCGCAGCGTATTCAAAACAAAACATCTGACACAAGTAAGAAGAAACGTAGGCATGCCATTTGAGAGAGCCAAGGCTTGAGCAGCTATTGTTAAATTTAGTATTTAAATGTGATACATTACTCATCAGTTCCAATGAAACGGGAAACTTTTTATTTTTGGACAAGAATGAACGTGAAATGTACATGTCACTGAACTCGCGTCAGACCACCCAGCTGTCAGGTAAGGCTGAGTAACCCACTTGCTAACGTGAGAATATTTAATCTTATGGGTGAAATCAGACTTGCAGACTGGACCTGTTTTGCTAACTTTACAAGCTCGTACAGTGTTTTAAAGGACTGGTTTATACGCTACACATGTCGGTCAGTGAGTCAGTCAGTCGCGTTCTTCCCTTTAAGTACAGGTGTAGATGGTTGCATGTGGTCGTGGTGTCTCCGTGGCATTCCTCGGGACTGCTGTTGGCACATCACCGCTAACGCTAACGGTTATTAGCTTTCTGCTAAAAACAGTGGCCAGTCAAAGCCCCGTGTCGTCTCTCCCAATTTCCCAGCTCAGCAAACATCCAGGTCTCCGTCAAATGAGTGTCAGAGTCTACCCACGTGCGACCACTGAATGGAACACACGCCAGCTGTGAAGGTAACTCCCTGTGAGGCAGGTGTCGGTACCTTAGGAGGAGTTGTAGTCGCCATGTCGGCCGCGCCGTCCAGCTCACAACAACACGGACAGCTCAGCTTCCGCAGAGGCTCACTGCGCAGGCGCACTGCTGCGCGCCGCGTTAAACACATTACAATGTGTTTTTTTGTTAAATAGTTAAAACTATTTTTTTGGTGCACAATTTTGTAATGGTTTAAATATATTACGTTTTTATATTTTTAGTAGTACTATTTAAAAAGTGTATTTAACGTATCTGGTTACATTCCGTGCAAATATCATTTCGTTTTATTTTCAGGTTTGTATTATTGTTTAAGTTTATTAAGTCCTTCTAGATTATTCACATTACATTATTTACATTGCATTTACATTACTTATTTTTAACCAAACACGTTACCTTTTTAACATTTGCAAATCATATCTAAATATATTACAACCTGCTTCAACGTAACTATAGATGTCCTAGTTGGACAATGTCAGTAATGTATATTTTCCACTAACACGTATAAACCCCCCACGTGTTGTTTTATCTCTTGTAGTCTTTTTTGTACATTATCTGTTGTATCTCTTGTGCTGCTCGCTCCTAGATTTTATGTTGGTTTCTGGGTCATGTATAGATTAGATAAAAATTTAAATCCACTTGAAATCATCATTTCATATCTTCAATCGATTAACTGTAATTTATGACTGTGCGATAATCTTTTAAAAGGGAAACGAGAAGTCTTCCAGTAGCATGACTTTTATTTTGAAATGTTGATGTGTGAAACAGCTCTAACTCGCGGGAATCTCGAAGGAGAAGGAGCCCTTCGGCTCCGAGGAGATTTATACGCACCTTATTGACTTAAAAAATATATATATTATTAAGATTTTTTTGAAGACCTCCATTATTTTTATTCTGTGTGCCGAAGCCGCGGACAGCACCCAGAGAGATTTTAGCGAAACTCTCTTTAAAACGTTTTTTACCAACGTTTAATTGGTTATCCGGTCTTGTCTTCTCGCTTCCAAACCTGGACTTTTTGATAAAGCAGCCATATAATGGTTCAGATAGTCATCTTAAGGTAGGGAATTGTATTTCAGCAATAATACAGGTGACGGGCTGCAGTGCTGTATGTTGAAGTGAGAGTCTGAGTATTTCTCTCTTCAGCGAGGCTGAGAAAGGTCCTCCTGAGTGGCTGTTGGTGGAGTTACAGGGAGAGATGGTGTCCAGAGAAAACACTGGACTGGCTGGAAATCTCATGGGGGACCTACACTACACGAAAGAGGCAGGTTTACTGATGAGGTTTACCGTCTGTGCCGCACGCTGTTAAAGCGAGGACCTGTTAAAGATCAACACCGTGTGACTGAAAGGGCTCGAGGAGGATGATCTGGCAGAAACACAGCATCATGTATACATTAACACGCTTTTTGAGAGGAGTCACAGTGTTTTATTTTTTAAGATTAGACAGAATGATACATTTTGAAATATTGTGATTTTTAAAAAAGCTATAAACCTCTCAAAACCAAAAAGGAAAAGATTCTGGAAAGACAAAACATCAGACAATTCATACAGCTTGGTTTGGTCTGTTATTCAGTAAACTAAGAGCTGGTTTTTATACCTTTTAAGTCACATTTTCTTCTTCTGTCCAAGGGTGTACCGGTGCTGATAGTGGGACATCACATCCTCTATGGGAAGCAGGTCAAACTGGAGAAACCCTTCGCTGTCCTGATGAAGCACTCAAGCCGCCCCCAGGGGGATGAAGTACCCATGGAAAATGGGCAAGAGAAGCCTACCAGCTACTCTGTTTCTGCCCTCATCAAAAAAAAACTGATCTTTAAAACCCGTCCTAAACCCATAATTACTAATGTGCCCAAGAAAGTTTAGCCTACTTTCTTTATTTTGCGATCCTGTTCTCTGAAAGTGCTCCCATAATCTCATCTGCTCACAACACAACTGTTCCTCGGGTCTTCGTGCTCCTGTTGTTTTTACTCACTGTTTTTGTTAGATGTGGGTGGAAAGAGCACTGCGGAGATCATGTTAGGATATGGAACAAACATGCAGAGGTTCTTTCTCTGAGTGCAATCAAATAACATATTTTTGGACAGAAAACTGGTTACTAATATTAGATAGTTTGCATTGTTTTGTCAACAAAAGTGTAAATGATGTTAATGCAAATCCTAGAGGGGAAAAACAATTGATTCAGAAAAAAGTTTATTTAAAAAAAAAAAAAAAAAAACATTTTAAAGGTGTAATTTCATCTGCAAAAATAAAATGTCGTTGCAATAATAAGTATTTTAGAAACTTTTTTTTTTTACTTATTTATGGATTTAAACCATAAATGCACGTGAGGTCAAACAGTAGGACAGCTGTTTTCAGTTGTATACAAAAAAGAAAGCACATTGTAATGTCAAGTATTTGACAAAAGAACATATTAACTAAATAATTAGATTCTATAATGTCCATTAGTTGCCTATTGCAGGATTTGTAGTAGTATAGTGCACTGAAACAGGCAGTTGACTGAAACATACTTGTTTGTTCAGTGGATGGTTTCCCCAAATGCTTCCAAGCAGGAAGAGCATTTTTACATGGGAGAATGATCATTACCTTCAACATCTGGTATAACAGTTAAAATGACCATAACACTACAATACTTTTAGAAAACTGGGCCCTGGATAGTATTAAAAACACAGTGACAAATACCTTTGCCCTGACAACAAAGTCTACTAAATTTTACATAAATATGTATCATTTGTCTTGCCTTTATTGAAACGTTTCCAAAATGTGTGTATGTGTATATATATATATATATAAAATTAACCGAGACAGTGGTGAAATAAATGTTTTCTAGCACTGACTGCATTTCATTACAGATTGTTCCAAATAATTCAAAACTGAACTAAAATGCCTTTAGAATCATGAAGAGTGCTTGACTTGGCTATAATTTCAAAACCACATTTGCTAATGTTTGTTGAAATGTTTGTTCCAGACGTTGTGACAGAAGCTGCTGATTGCTACCAACAATATTTTTTTAGTTTTGCTCAATGAATCTAGTTCTTGCCTTAGAACGAACTTTATCTTGCCCATTTTATGGCCAAAGAGAACACATGTCCACTAATGTCAAGCAGTGCTTGAAGCCAGTTCTCCATTTTTATCAGAACCATTCAAGGCCCTTGAGCCTTGTGGAGACATTCGCTTCATATACATTTCATGAACTTAATGTACAAACACCTAAACACACTAATCATAGTTTTCTAAAAGACTGCCAGAGCTTGCTTCTCTGAGAGTGAATCTGTGTATTCAGAGAAAGGGAGGTGTGATCAGTATACTCACTCACATGGCACTGAAAAAGCTGAGTTGTTTAGTAAATAAGAATCAATATGCTTGTCTTCCTCTGCGCTGCCTAGAAATGCCGAAGCAGCAAATATGTTAAATTCTGAAACACAGACTTTAAATACTAATTGTCAAAGGTGTACATTTCTATATTACACTGCTTGCTGATTGACAAACATTTCATTTGTTGTGAATTTTGGGTGAATGGGGAAAAATGAAAGAAAATACTTTTAGTTAAAATTGCTTTTCCAGGAGCCTAAAATCTGCAGCATCTGATAAGTGTGAAAAAAATTCTTTACAGTGCTTTCCAATAAATAAAAAGTTTATCAAAATAACTTATCTAATAATTCACTGATCTAAGTACAAAAAGAAAACTACAGCACTGATTATAAATTGAATTCTAGCTAAAAATTCACCTTTACAGGCTTTATTTTCAAACAGTAAACAGACAGTATTATGTGTCTTATTTGCACATTCAAGTTTCAGTTTCCAGTCACCCTTGATGTCCTTCACAGACTTAGAATGAGTGCAGAAAATGTCTAAGATGTTATGTATACCTAAACTGTGTTTGTTTTCTCCAGTTTCCCACGTAGAGAGCAACAGGGAACATAGATATCAAACATAGCTATCTCGAAGAGGGAATAAACTGTGACTTATTCAGTTAAATATATTTGATTTTCTTTGGTTGTTCCCAAAAATATAAATATCAGTGTTAAAAACTGAATCATTCTTGAAAAATCTTGAGCTAAAATTCATAAATTGAACCTAAAGCGTATGACATGAATTTCTGCGGAAGATCAAAATCCAATATTGTTTTATCTTCTTTTAACATCACTGTAGAAAATCAGTTTAATAACACTAAAAATGGTCAGATTGTCAACCAGTTAAAATAATGATAAGACAATATGTAAGTTGTTCATTTTGGCAGATGATTCCAGTGCAGGATCTTCCCTCAGGGCTGGCACACATTTGACCAGTTCTGACTCAACATAAACCGAACTCAAGACTAGGTAAACATTTTCTGTCGTGTGCTTTAGAGAAGCACAGTTCGGCTCAGTCGCAGGGCCATCAGTATGTAACTGCTGGTGTGCAAGTGCCTTCAACACTCTTGGTAGAACACGTTAGTGGACCCATGTGTCACGAATAACCTGACAAGGAGTGTAGCACCATAGAAGGAGAGGGCAGTTTTTAACCCATCCCAGATAATGTTTGGGAGCACCGTTGATGTAGTGTTGAAGGACATGCTAAGCCTCAGCATAGGGAAGATGATACTGTTCCTCCCTCTTGTTACAGCGCTTAGCAACTATGGCTAAGTAGAGCACAAGAAGAATGAGCCAGTAGCAGGCATAGAGGATGGTCCCAGCAATTAGCAAGACCTTCTCAGTCTCACTAAACGGCTCCTGCGTCTCACAGTAAATAGTATAAGCCACTCCTCCAAGAAGAATGACTGCCCACACAGTCACAGGCACAGCTCCAATTAAGTTCACCACAATCTTTTTCCTCCCTGACGTACCCCAGCCTGCTTTATTAATAGTCAACAGGGCAAAGATCTTAGCTGGCAATAGGCTGGACATGTAAAGCAGAGAGTAGAGGGACATAAAGATCATGACCAGGCTGCCCCTCAGAAAACAGGCATAGGTGGCCTTTACCATTCCTACCAACTGCACCGTTAGAAGGAATAGGAGAATGTTCCACAGCCGTCCACGATAGAACAAGTGGATCACTGTGGCGACCAGGAAGAATGGAAAGAAGCCAGTGACCACAGACTCATAGGTCATCCAGAGGCTGTGCTTGTGGAACCAAAGAGCATTGTAGAGCCACTCTCGGAAGTAGGATTTGCTCCATCGCGTTTGTTGGTTCAGCCAACGGAGATAGCGAGTAGGAGTCTCAGTCTGGCATTGTGACCGTGCTGTAAACTTTGTTTTGTAGCCAAAGCTGAGCACCCGGTTGGTAAGATGTCGGTCATCTCCAAAGCTGCACTTGCTGCCCAGGAAGGTTTGGTGGTACCAGGGCTCCAGGAATTCTTGGAGAAGTGAGTTGCGGTACATGCCCAAAGGTCCGCTGATGCACTGAACACAGCCAAAGTAGGACTGACAAGCACGCTCCACATTGAACGCCATCCAGTACCGCACACTGCTCAGGAAAGATATCCAAGAGTCATACTTGTTCAGGATCTGAAACAAATGATGGACATTTTAATTTAAAGGATCACCCTGAACTTTCTTCTGTAGCAGAAAGTTAAGCATGACTAAGTGAAATAGTCATAATTATTTTAAGAGACTAAAGTTCTGAATTTAGAACCTGTTGCTTTTATATTTCTTTCATTTGCTCTCACCTGTACATCTCCTCCCACTCCACCCACCTCCGGGTCATCTTCCAGAACCTTCAACATCTCAATGGTGCATGCTGGATCCAGAACGGTGTCTGAATCACATACCTGAATTCATTCAAAAATTAGAGCTCTAAGAGATCAGACACTTGGGCATATTGGGCATTGCTAGTGTTATAAACACTGTTAAAGGCAAGAATTTTCAACGGAAGAATCACTTGAGTCTGTTTCTCTGAACACTGGTGTACTCTGGTGTACTCCAGTTTGCCAAACATTCAATTTTACAAAGGTTTCAAGAATGAAGGTTCATTTGAAAAGGCACGGCATTTAAACAATCTAAATTTAGAATGTCAATAGGTAAGAGAGCCGTCTGCCAGCAGACTTTTTTAGTTGTCTTTGTTTTCTTTAGCCATTCAATTCCAGCTGTGCAGAAGCAATGAGAGGCTGCTGACAGCACCCAGGTGTTCTCAGGGTACAGGTGACTAGGCTGTGGACATGTCTTTGACTTCCATAGGAGTGACTTTGACCACAGAATATAAATCTACTCTAGATGCTATTCTAAACAGTAAATAGAACAATATTGAAATAATTTATTAATCAGTTTTCTTGAGGTATGTATTAAAGAACTGCACAAGTTTATAGTTAACCACAAAGAAGTGACGCTGACAAAAATTCTCTAACCTCTACACAAAGAGAAACGGAAATACTTCAGTTTTAATGTTGATTTTGTCTAACATACTCACCTGCACATAATCCACTGAGTTGCCCAATGCTTTGAATGCTGTATACATCACCTCCCTCTTTCCACCCCACTCTTGCATGATGCAGGAGTACCGACAGCTGTGCACAATCCTAGACACTCGCAAAGCCTCCTCTGTGTTCACTGACCCTACATTCCCGGTCCCGTCACTATGGTAGTTCCCCTTCCATACCATGCAGCTGGCATGCTCTGCTCCCCCCATCACCTCCCGGAAAATATCCATCATGTATGCGTCTTCAGGCCGGTTCCCATCCACCACCAACACCACCTTCAGGCCAGGGAATGAGATTCGGCGAACACTGCGCAAACACTTGCGCAGGTAGTCTGGATCCTCCTGGTAGGCAGCGATGCAGAGGGCCACAGTGCGGCGCAGGTGGCATGGCCGTGAGGGCCCTCGCATACGCCGGTGCTCCAGGAAAGCAAATAGGCTCTGCAGAAGCAGATGCAGCGACAAGATGGCACCGTACAGACCGAAGGAGAGGTGGTGTTGCTCGGTATGGATGAACTGGTAACCAGTTACATAGGCCAGCAGGATGGCAAAGAGCACCACAGCCGCAAACAGAGTGGTGATAAAGATATGCACTGCTGTGCCACAGCGAGAGGGCATCTGTGAAATGGGGGAGTAAGAAAGGAAGGGAAGATGAAAAATTAAAAATGCAGTGGAAGAGTAATTGGAAATAATAGAAATAATTAGCTTTAACTGATAATTATTAACTAATAATTAGTTTTAACTGATGGAAATGGTAGACTGTTCCTAAAGAGGTTGCTGTTTTATACATGTGATATAGCTCTTCCTTCTTTGCATTATATATATATATATATATATATAATATATATATATATATATATATATATATATATATATATATATATATATATATATATATATATATATATATAAAACAACTGTAGAACATTTTCCCATATCATCACCTATGGAAAAAGACAGTGATGGACAATTATCAGAGAAATACAACCAAACAAGGGCTATAGAGCAGAAGAGAATTAGAAAGTCAAGAAAGTTTTTTCTTCTTGTTCAGTTCTCGGATTAACTGGACTTTTACGAGAAAGGGATCTACGATTTCTTTTCCTGTTTTCATATTGCAGCTTAGATTGTCAAATCTCAAATGTTCTCCTGTCCTTAAATAGTCTTTGTACAGCAGATAACCAAATAAATAACAATGGAAAATGATCAGACTAATCTCTCTCTCTCTCCAGCTCAGGTTAATGACTTTTAATTAAAGGCTTGGAAGGGCTCAGCTGCATCCTGAGTGGAGAACAATCTCCCCATTTATTTCTCCCTTCACCCCTTGCCCACTGGAAGAAAGGGCTGCTTCACTCACTGCCCCCGTATCATAACAGCCAATGCCATTGATCAGACTGGAGAAATGCAACCCACTGCTCCAAAAATGGACACTGCTATTGCTGGCACAGTCCCTTTCCCTTGCTCTCCCAGTTATTTATAGACTTGTTCCGCCATGTCTTTTTTTTAATAAGAATGTAATTGAAAAACAGATCATTCTTGTCTACTTGGTGAAGTGATTGAAATTGTTTGATTTGTACAGTATTGAAAAGATTAGTAGAGATAACGTTAGAGAGGTCAGCTAAATTTGGAGTCTCAGGGTGGCAAACAGCAGGCAGACATTCAAAGGTGTGTTTGACCCTAATTAGAGGGCTTGCTCCTCTAAGGGCTTTTTAGTTTAGGGAAGAAGAAAGAACTCATGTCATAGTCAAGAGTACCCCAACAATCATTCTGTCACCAAAGACTGCAGACAGAAACCCTCAGTGATGACATGTAAAGAGTATCCCACACAAACTGATGCAAGCACAGAGATGTTTACCCTTATTTTAAGGTCTATATCATATGCCTGAAAACAATTATTGCCTTTTCTACAAAGTTTTTCCTGATATAAACCCCATCCATCGCTATCCTCTGTGACTAAACATCAAAAATGAAGAAAGAAACTCCCTTTCTCTAAGAGATTGATACTCACAATGGCCAGGATGGGCTATCGCACCATGGGGAATGGGAGATTAGACCATGCACTTTCAGGAGAAAGTTGAGTCTTAACTCTCTGACAGCTGGTGATGTAGCTGTAAAGGTCTCTGAGGGGAGAAAGCCCTTTCCTGTCTGCTGTCTGGTAGTGTATGTCCTTGGGAAGCTCCACAGAAGATGCCGTTGGATGCTTTCTGGTAATTTAAGGAATCCTGCTGAAGATGTTGGTTGTAAAGCAGAGAAATGTTGATCAAACGATCAAAGGCAGTTGGGATAAAGTGTGGTCCAATGAAAAGTCAAGTCAGAGAAGGGAGGAAAGTAGAAAAATCCCAATTGCAGCACCTTTATTTTGGACCTTGAACAGACTCCCTCACAGGTGAGAAGCAGGATCAATGAGAATTTTGTCCAGAAAACAAGACACTTCACCCAATAGGAAACGGGAGGGCTGAACATAAGACGATGAGAAAAAAAGGAGAGGGAGGTGTTGGGGCAAGTTGGAGGAAGAAGAAAGAGTTCAGAGAATATTGTGTATGTGGTCAGTGTGGTTAGGTATTCAGCAAGTTTCTCTGTTGAGCCAGATTATGTTGACTCTTTCTGTCAGTAGCCTGTTTAGAAATAATGATCAGCCCCTGGTGTAGTTACTGTGAGCCTTGCAGTTGGGAATTTACACAAGCACAGCAGCTCATGAAGTTACACTGATTCATGGATGAAAAAAAGTGGCTTGGAAAAAATATTGAATGAAGACAATGTGACAAATCAGAGCTCAAGAAGAGATAAATAGAATAAAATGCATCAAGATAATGTAGTCATACTGACAGTAATTAAAATGGCAATCTGCAGGAGAAAAAGCATTGGTCCTGACCAGGCAAAAACTACAATATCTCTCCACTAGGAGGCACTCATAGAAATATCCTAACTACAGCCAAGGACAATTTTCAACCCTCCACTGATTTAATCAACAAATCAGGCAAAATTTACATTTCCTGTCAAAAGTTTGGGGACAAGATTTCATTTCAAATGTTTTCAGAATAATTTTTGATTTTCACTGGTACCTTTTAATAAAGAAACAATGCCCTGTTTTGTTAAATGTGCTACCATTTCAGCTGTTTAATGTTGATTACAAGAGCAGACTTTGCAGGAATTATAAATATAGATGGTTATAGATGGTGAAAGGAGTGAGTTTATTTTATTTTACATGTTGTCAAGAACATTAATCTCAAAATAACTATTGTTACTATAATTATTACAACTTAAAAGCTTCCCAAGATTTATTTAGAACAAAAACTATTGTGATATGATCCAGACAGTAGGTTATCACTGGGAATAAGCAAATCCAGTGATTTATTAGAAGGAACCACCTATAAAATCCGTCCACATCTACAACTCTGACAAGATCAAAGCTGCTACTGGTCCTTTGAAAAGCCTAGCTCCCGCTGGGTTACAATGCTAATGAACAGAAATGTCTCAGACTTGCCTGGGTGTTAAAATCTAATCTGGTGACTTGTAAATCCCAGGAGAGTTTTTTTTTCCTAGGGCCACCAGATCCCTATGTGCAGTCAATCTCTGATGACATGGAAACTAATGTTGGCAGCATTTTCCTTAGAGAGGTCCAACATCTTCAAACAGAATTCAGAGGCGTTCCTGTCTGCTTCTGCTATCCAGCCTGGGGGGACAGACAAGCGTGCCAGGAAACAGGCCACGTACCAGCACCACATAAATGTTTCTTAGACACACTCTATCACAGAGAAGGCTACCCATTTTAAAAGAGCAATCGCAGAACCTCAGGTTTTCCCCCATTATCTTTCTGTAAACACAGGATTACAGAGGTCTATTTGTGTGATCTTAAGAGTGCACACCTTCCAGACTCTCATCCCTCCTGACTTTCACATAGTTGTATACATATCTGCAAACTTCATTAAGAGAAAATTTAATACACAATACACACAAGAACACTCAGGCAGTTGTGTCCCATACCTTCCCAGCCCTGTGGCAGTGACGGTGGGCTCCCTTTTCCTTGGTGAAGTCAGCCTTGCAGGGTGTGTGTGTGTGTGTGTGTGTGTGTGTGTGTGTGTGTGTGTGTTGTCCGGCTCCACTCCTCACTGCTGCAGCACTACAGCGCGCTCCTTGTTCTGCTCCTTGCTCACACTACATCTTTATTCCACCAGCCCTTAATTCAGGAGATCCCTCATCCAAAAATATAGCGCCCTCACCCTCCTCCCTTCCTCTTCTTCCCTGGTTTCTCCTCCTTCTTTCTTGCTCCTTTTTCTTTTCTCTTGTCCCCCAGCAAAGTTTTCAGGCATGCAGGCCTTTAGGTTCAGCAATGATTCTTTCAGAAGACACCAGCACCATGGAGAAGTCTGAGTGCAGAGTTTGACTCTTCTGGACCTGGAGAAACAAGAGACTGTTAGGAACATCCAAAAACTGGAATCCCATCATCTCAAGTGTGTTTCAAACAAATTGCTCTTCATCAAACTTACTTGGTTTGGGGTCCAACATGCCTGAGGATAGACCATCCTGCCTGGAGTAGGGTGCAGATGTTAAGAGTGCTCTCTGTCTTTCTTACACTTTCTGTTTTCTTGCTTTAGTGTGAGCTGTGTTGCAGTGGCAGCAGCTCTCTACTCTGCACCTCTCTGCAGCACAGCCCAAATCTCAGCAAACCCCTTTCTGCTGTCACACTGTTCTGCCATTCTCTCTCTCTCTGTGTCTCTCCCTCTTTCCCTCCTCCTGTCCTTCACTTCTCCATGCTCTCTCCCCTCCGCTGCCCCACTCTGCAGTGCAGCCAGTTGCCACAAGACTCAGGACTGTTTGAGCCCCCCTCCCCTCGGCTACATGCACACTCTCAATGCATCCTTTATGGGCTTATTTATTTATCCATCCCTCCTCCCTACACCCTTGCTGCTGAAAGCCTGCAGGTCTGTTGCAGGTTGATGAGGAGGTGGGAAAGAGAGTCAAGGAGTGAATGAATATTAGAATATAAAAGAAAATGGGAGGAGACACTGCTGCATCACATGCTATGACAGAATTTATACGCACTCCGAATACCTTCCAGTACCCAAAACATTCCTTTCTGGGTACTAAATCCATAATTATGCCAACAAAAGCTTACTGATTTTTTAAGTTGATGCTTCAAAAAAATAATCTCTCTCTCTCTCTCTGCCTCTGCAGCACAGCTAGCAGGTAATTAGTGTAATAGCTCTATCATGGCTGGGCAGAAGTCAAGAATACAGCAGGGTCATGGTTGGGGGGTGGAATTGAGGAGGGGAGGTGTTCTGCCAGCAGCATCGCTGCGACCCCCACACTGGGGGAATGACTTTGCCTCTGAGCCAGAGGAACAATGTAGTGAGTCTATCCCTGCACGTGGGGATATTAATGAGGTTATAATGTGGCTGTGTTCAAATCTGTTATTATTAAAGCATCAGAAACAAAAACATCATATTCAAAAAAAATGTTTCAGGGCATCATAAAATCTCACATACCACCAAAATCGCAGTTCTAATTAAAATTCTAATAGAACTAAGTTCTATTAATTGTAATACTGGCTAAGATCCCAATTTGCTCTCAGACCTGAAAGCCTGAAATCATGGCATGGATTCTATTATGTATTGCAGCCTTGATACATCGATGTTGACATAACCCTTTATATTACCAATGCAGATCTGCTGTTCCACCACAAGCCAAAGGTGTTGTATAGGATTCTGATTTGTTGACTGTGGGAGTCATTAAGTACGAACAGCTCATGGAAGTTTATGGAATAAACCATAAACCATACCCTCTGCATGTCATACCAAAATTAGATTCCACTCCCAGAATTAACATTCACTAGGGCTTGTTTTTGTTTAAGCAATCCTATGTAAACTAAAGAGAATTGTATCAAGGTCACAGAAAATTGGCAGTTTCTAAAACACATGGGCAACCTGGTGTCGTACCAACAACCATGCCATGGTCACTTAAATGAATTCTTTTGTGAACAGTAACTGAAGCCTTTTTAGGATCTCTATTTTGTGTTAAGCTGCTGCCACATGAATGGCTGCCTGGATAAGGCATCATTGAGCAGGTGTACTGGCATTCTTAAAAAAAAGTGATCAGTGAGTGTAATGTTTAAATTACAGAAAACCAACTTATCTGAAAATGAAGGCACTGTACTTTTCCTATACTGACTATCCTAACCATCCTGACATTGGTATATGTATTCAGATTTCCTCCCACAGTGCTTTCTATAAAGGACACTGTCGAAAAGCAGTTTCACTGAATCTGGATTTAGGCCCATAGAGAGCATCTTCAGGTCAACAGAAGAAAGGAAGTGCTATCTAAAGGTGGAAGAGAAATCACTAAGATAAACCAAGACTCCTAAGAGGAACATAGCCTAGTCTGGTCAACACTGGATGGCAAGACAGAGAAAAAGAATATTTCCATGGAGATGGCAATATAATGTAAAAGAGGCAAACTCCCATAGAGTCCATAGTTATAGCCATAGAAACAAAAATTTTACAATCTGTAATGAGGATTAGCAGCTTTGGGACAGTGATAAGAGTTCAGTAGGTTGTATGTTTGAGTCTCAGATCAGGAGGTTACACAATACAATGTCAACACTGCCCCCTGGGTGATGGATGTATGGCTGCTTGCTGCTACGCTGTTAAAAGGTTCGAATGCAGTAGAAGCATTTTGGTGCTGTGTGTGTTCATCATGACAAAGAAGTCAGTTCTTTTTGCCATGTTTCTAAAACAATTCTAAACTTTCAGAGATACGGTCATAAAACCACCATAATGAGCATGGCTAATATATGTATATGGAAAAATAAAATAAAATAAAGGTTTTCTGATTCTGAATAAGAGAGTAAAAGGATACATTATGTTTATGTTACTGATTGTGTGTCTGTATGAATATGGGAATAAAAGGCTGGTGAAAAGTCTGGAAAACTAAGATTTATTTTGGTTCAATTTGTACATGTTCCAAATACATGGTTTATCTTCCATGTGATTAAGGGATACAAAGTGTTTTTCCATTTCTTTCATCAGTTCCCAAAGCTAAGAGGAGCACACAGACATGGATGCGCAGCCACAGAAAATTTTAGGAGCATACAGACAGAGCACAACTCTTTTACAAGCACTGACAAATTGCTCTGCTTTATCTTACAATGTTTCCAGAGATGTAACAATCGTGCTTCTTCTACATGCAGCAAAAACGGTGAGGAGAGGAAAAAAAGGCAAAGATGCACTATTTTTCTGGTGCTGAGGAGAGTGCTGACTTGCAATGTGTGCAGAGGAAGACAAATCTTGCATTTGCCACTCTCTGCTTTGCTATGCTTTACATTTATATTATACACGTGGTGGTAAAGCACAACCTGAAGAAGGGAATTACTGGGGTGTAGCCAAAACTAAAGGTTAACGAATAGGAATATCCTTGCTCTTCTCTTATTGAACTGTCTTAGTATCATGGGGATTTCTCATTCAGCAAGGTTTGTGAAACACCAGTTCCCCCCAGGATGATTTTAGTGAAAAGAAAATAAATGAACCAAATAAAGTTGAAACCTAAAAAGTTTAACTATAACTTAAGGAAGAACCACAATCTTCTTTTCCAGTTTCTGCTGAGGGAATATGAACCTCCTCATGACATCATCCAGCTCTTCCAGGGCCAGCTGAGCATGTAGCACAGTGACCTCGTCAGAGTCTGAGCGCACCACCCACTTCAGAGCCCGATAGAGCTCTAACAGGACATCTCGCAGGACCTGTGGGAAGAGGGGAAATGATAAACAGGCATTTAAGCAAGGCAAAGAGCTCACATATTATCTGAGGCAGGTGGTTCTCTTTCAAAGAGGGGTTGAGGAGCCACTACAAGCATTCAGCTGTTTCTACTGCTCTAAACTAAAGGCCATCCGCACTTCCCACACCTACCCCATGGATTTACCTACCATTGCCATATTATTACTGCAACAGCTGCACAAGTCACAAAGCCACCACTATAATTACTCACAGAAGAGAGACCCCCATTACTGTTCTTATACTGATCCAACAATCCCCTTCTCAAACTAGCCCTTGGCACTGTTTGCAATGTAAACATGTCAGTCGATCTAAAATGTCAAGCCTGACTAAATATCCTCTCATACATATACAATATGACTGATAAAGTAAGGGTCAAGGCAGTAACTAAAGCAGTGATGGGTATTGTAAAGAAGAAAGGTCAGAAGGGTGAAAGGTCTTATCACAAGTAGTTTGTACTGACCACCACTGCTACAGCAAAGAGATGGAGCTTTGAAAGGGTCATAAGGTCAGTGCTGATCTGTTTGGAGAGCGAGTTCTTCATGTGTAAACTGGTATCCTAAGGAAACCTCAGAACTCCAATCTTCAATAAAGGACTAATTCAGTTAATGATGCTAATGTTGCTGACAATGAAAAAAAGCCAAAATTCACTGATTACTATGATTCAAAAAATACTGGACCAGCTGGTGACAACCAGCTTCAATTCAGTTAGCAGTATTAGCATGCATGGTTTAATTATTCCTTTAACTGAATGAATCGACTACTCAATGGCCTTTTACAACCTCAGTCTGCACAACACTTTGTACCTTGGATTTAGTGCTTTGCCTTTCTGTGGGGAGGGGGGGTGGGGAATAATAATAGACAAGCCTCCTTGAACTGTAAAACTGTGTGTAAACTTAATAAAAAAGCTCAAAAAGATCCAGGGTTAGCTGGTGGATGAATGTAGCATTTGGAGGAATCTGAATGCCAAAGCTTTGATCACTTCAATTTGACCCTCTTTAGAACGTTTAACTACTGTCTCATGACGAACAGTCTGAATGAACCGAGGACACCAAAAACATCAAAAGGTAAAGGACACAGTGCAGCCATCCACTAAACATTGTAAGTACAAAATACATGGCATGTTCAACAGCCAGTATAGAAGAGTGGAAAACACAATGAAAGTTCTTCTGATTATAGAGGTTAAAGCTAACTAGTGCTTTTGGAAATGTAATGTTTAGTTAACCTGGATGCACTTTCCCAGACCTAGAATTAGCCTAAGGCAAACAGACTTTGACTAGAGGCCACAAAAGGCCCTCCTTGTCTTTATCGAAAAGTCTACAGATTTGTCATTTTCTGTGTATTTTTGTTTCCATCTTTCTGCCCTTTGCTGAAATATATGTTCCCATAAAGGTAGGAGCATAATGCTTTCAGCCTTAAGGATCACTTACTTATCATGGGTTTGCATCTAATCAATTTGTTTTTCCCTATGTAATATTAATACAATAAAAAGCAAAGTGGACGATTAAATGAAAATGGTCAATTAAAGCATTCACATAATCCAAAAAATCGAATCAACTTGATCAAATGCAGGCGGATTTTACAGTGCATTTAAAAAATATTAGTTGGAATGAGGGGTTCATTTATGTATCCTTATTAGATTGGAAAACGATGCTGTAGTCCAGGAGCGACGCTGTAGAGCATGGGGACCAAGTCTATAGAGTGAACCAGGCCATGGGACCCCAGCATGAACAAAGGAGGATAATTGGAGAAAATGGATGTTAGTTCACTGAGAGCTAGTCTAAATAAGAGAGCAGTAAATGATAGCTCACTTCAATGTTTCTGGCTCATTCATGTGATTCCAGCTGCACACCAAATTCCTCCCTGCGAAACATGCATGCTGGTCACAGTGGCCAGAGGCACCAGTACACAAATACCAAACACCTTAGTTGTTTTTTTTATTTATTATTTTTAAAAAAAAACACATTTCATGAATGATCACATTCATTCTCAGTTATACCCACCTGAGTAGTTTTATCGCTGAGGCCCCTGAGTAAAAGGGTAATGACGTGAACTGTAGCTCTTCGCACCTCCACTTCTTTTTCAGTCTTTATCAAGGCTGTGAGACATGTGCTTAGCTGCAGGAGAAAATACACAAAGAGATAAGATCAGATTCTGTTTATTCTAGTGCAGTGCTGTTGTTCATGTTGATGTATTTTGGCCGATCCATGACTGAACACTCCCACAAGCAAGCGCAAGCACATAGTGAGTGAGAGAAGCCTGTTGTCGGGCTCTCTCTCATGAATAAGCAGGCTTGTTAGTCACCTTGACAGAGCTGCTTATTCATGAACAGCTTTGGGCTGCACCACTCCTCTCCAACTGTACATAACTCACTCACTCGCGCACACACACACATTAAATGAACAAATTGGTAGAGGTTCACATCCAATTAGAACTGGGCAATACAAAGATATTTATAATTCTCATGATATATCATGAGAGTTTATTTGTCAGTGTATTCAATATAATTTGTGTAATATTGATTTTTTTTTCTGATAATGGCAGTATTTGTAAATATGACACTACTGGGTCTTTTTACAAATCATCATGTCAGAAAAAATACATCTCCATATCATGCATCATTAAAAAATGCATTTTGAAATATTTTATAAATTTGTGATTACATTTTGCTTGTACATCCACCAGTACATCCAATGAAGGGGGGGAGCTTGCCTCAGCTTTTGAGGAATAGGGAGAAGGGTGCTCAGGAAGAAAGAGTGATTGCTTTTTCAAGTGGTTTTAACCAGGGGAAAAAAAAAAAGTTTTCCCCAACAGGTCCAACACAAAATCAGATGATGAAACATGATGTTGATAAAACATAAAATAGCAAAGATGTGACATAAATGCTGTACATTGCTGAGAATAGCTTTAATTTGCTATTTGGTGAAGCTTTAAAACACACGTTTTTTTTTGCTACCCCACCCACAGAAGCCAAAATCAACAACTGCTAAGTGACTGCTAGCTAAGCAACATGTGTGAAACTCCACCAGTATGGTAGAAAACTACTGCCCCGATTTTTCCAAACAGAAACAAACACATAAACTAACACATGCATGCACACACAATGAGATGCCATCCTGCAGTGAGAGCTGATGCATTACTTCGTTCTTCTTGCCACCTGTTCGGACTCACATATTTTGACCTCACTTTGACTCTCAGTTAAAGTCTAGACAGCAGCTTCATATGACCAAATTTAAATGGAACCAGATATGTAACTAGTGATTACAAGACAAATCTGTTGACACTGATGGCAGATGGACTGACACAATATTTAATCATTCACCAAATGACTAGATGACCTTCTTCAGTATGAACTCCAACAAGACTAATCAATGGCACTAACAGAGTCAAAAGGCAAGTCACTGCATATCAAATTAATACTAGACCATCAGTCAAATACTGAGACACACTAACGACTGGTTTTGATACCAATAATGTAAATGTAAATGTAACAATGCTTTAATTAAATACATTTAAAATTTATATATTTAGTATTGTCAAATAGCTTTTTTAAGATCTTGAAAATGTTGAATCACAGTCATTATATCATCCTAAATATAATTTCCTTAAGTTGAGTAGCATTAGGGGATATTGTTTTTAAATAACCCTTGCATGACAGAAGGCAAATATTTCAGGTTTTATTATTTCCATATCTAATTTTTCAGGTCTTCATTATTATTCTTAAATGTGGAAAATCCACTTTCTGGTACTACTGTACCAGAGCAGCTGATTAACTGGACATCTGATCAAATCTGTCTCAAATATTTGAACTAACTAATCTTGTGACCAGTGCCATTGGTGCATTTTGATGGGCAGTTGGACTTTACCTCCTGTGCCAGAGGGCCAAGGGAGAATTGAAGGCGCTGGCATAGCTCGCCCAGGTTGGAGAGAGAGCTGGCACGTATGCTACTGTCCTCATCGCGTGTACCACTCAGGAATGCGCCAATCAGTGGACGTCCATAGTGTGGTGCAAGGTCACCTGACAAAGGAGACAGAACTCAGCATCAAAGCACAGGTAACAAATTCATGCACAACAGTCTTATTGTCAGTCTTATTCAGAAACCCTTCAGTCAGAAAGTCATTAGAACTGGGCAATACAAAGACTTGCATTTAAAAGACACTTGCAAAACCATATGGCAATTTAAAATTTTTTCCTTTCTCACTTAAATGTAGAGAAATTCTGTTGAATGTGAACATGATAAGTTTAATTTATAAAGTGCCCTACTTATACCCAAGGTCGCTTTTACAGAGTTCGTGTAGTTAAAAAAAAAAACACAATATAACACAATTCATACACAACGCAAGCAGGACATTATGCATATCAAGAACTTTCAATCAATACCATACAAACATTAAGTTTCCTTAAGTGTTAAGTATACATTGAGTATACGTGTTCATGGCAACAACCAGACTAAAACCTGCAATGCAAATCAAAGGCAAATGTAATAAATGATCTATACAATTTTGTAATTACATTTAAATAATTCTATAATGTAAATTAGGAAACATTTGTGTGCTATGACATTTAAATAAACCACATTTTATGCCTAATTTTCTTTCCAGTGTGTTCTGCAAATAGGTGCATTTAATGCACTTATGCAAAACAAAACATAAAATTAGTCAGACTTTAGTATATGACCTCATGGCTTATCGTAACTGAATTAGAACCAACCTATGCTGCCCACTTCAAGCACATGCACACACACATGCACATACCACACAGTTTTGAAGTCACCATTCCAGTTTCCATCTCTCCATCTTTGTGTGAAAGTCTGAGAAAAACTCAGCCACATTCCTAAAGCATTATCTAAGCGTTAAACTGGCACTTCATTGGTTGTTGAGTGTAATTGGGCAAATCCCCAAGCAGTTCTTGTAATGGTGGTAAACAAATGTTATGCCAAATTGAAAGATTTCTTAGTACTTGCCCATCATGAAGGAGGAGGTTTTAATTCAATGCAATATTATGTGCCTATCAGCCTGAGCCAGCCTCAGTTCAATGTGGCATTTGGTCACCCTGACTGTGAGTGAACCCAGGAGGGGGACAACTGCTGAATGTATTTGCCAAGCCACAGGCAGCCCAGTATTTGACACATTTAGACCTGGCAGATGTTTTCTGGCCCTCTGTGGCTAGATCCCCTTGGGAAAAAGAAGGTAAGCTCAAAAAGCAATTATGTCAAATGAACCTCTTAGCCTTTCCAGGTTAAACAGAAGGGAAGAACAGGTGTGTGTTAAAATAAAAGGAGTCAGCAAAAGTGTAATGAACTCCCTTTTGATCTTTCTTCTTAGGACTACCCTCATTTGTCTGTGCCTTTTAATCACTCCCAACGTTAACATAAAAAGCTTATCAGGCCAAATATGAGCAATCATTTCAGTAAGAGACTGAAACAGCGTATACAAATGTTGTGGCAGACTTACAGCTCACTGAAACAATGACACCTACTTTATCAAAAAGTAGAGGCATGTGGGTATACATAAGAACTGCTTTAATTGAATCACTTTCTATAGAGTAACCCAATAAAAAATATGAAAAGAAGGGATTTATTGTTAACCAAAATATTCTAAAATAGCCTGGACAGATTTGTTGGTACCCCTTAAACTAATTTAAATCATTGCATTACAGTCAAGTCTCAAACTATCTGCTATATTTGTTTTATTATGTACAATGTTCAGCTGAATCAAACAATCAAAACCAAAATCAAAAATTCGAAAGTCTGATTTTGCTAAACATTTGGAATAAATAATGGAGGTCGTTAGCTTTTTTCAGTTTCAAGCTATTTTCATAGATTTTGTGGAAGGGAACAGCAAAAACTGTAGGATGGAAAAAGTAAAAATGTGAAACTAAGTTTATTCATTTAAATTCAAAAGCAGCAACTCAAATGTTGCGATGCATGGTCACTGTAGCAAGACCCAGCAGGCTGTGGGTTGCTGTTTCAGTGTAAGAGAGCTGATGCAGGATTGCAACTGTTTGTCTTTGGGTCCAGACGAAGCAGCCGTTGGGAGTCTTTGACAGCAAGTTCTGTTAGCTGTTAGTAGCAAGGCCAACCTGAGCCCCCCAGGGTCAGAATGAATAACTCACAGTCACAAAGAATAACCCCACAATTGAGCTGGGAACATTGCAGTACTCTGATCCGAAACAGGACCAGAGACTGAAGAAGGAAAAACCCCAAATGAAGCTCCATCTCGGAACTGATGACAAATACAAGAAAGCGTTTTTGGACTGAAAACAGTGAAACAATGACAAAAGAAGAATGAGTGTGGCAAAGTCAGAGTAAAGACAGCTCAGACTGAAAATTAAAATATGCATGTATTTTGGGCTTTACATTATCTAGAACTGATTCAGCTAAAGCCTAATGGTGGTTTGAACACTACATGACTGACCAGCAGCACATGCTCACACAAGATCTTTCACCACAAGAAATTGCCAGCCAGACTGACTGCTCATCAAAATGCATTGAAAATATACACAAAAGTGATAGTTAATAATATTATTTGTATTTTCTATTTAATAATAACATTTACTGCCAAAAATGGATGTCAGCAAGAACCAACTGATCCAATCTATACATTGATTTGGAGTGAAACAAGAAAGAATGAATGAATAAATAAAGATGGAATATAAACTCCTCCCCCCAGGGTTTATCTCCCCTGTCTTGCTCGGTCATTGGCTGCAGCTTGTCACCAGATTCAGGTTTTATATGTTTGTCATTTTCACCCATCCCCACACAGATCATAGCACTTATCACACTACTCGACAACAGATTTAACATGCTTGTTAGTTGCTAAGTATCAGCATGGCACCGGTGAGTCTCAGATTGAGTCTTTTAATATTTCACACACAGTGACTGTGGTGCACACTATTTTAATATAAAACAAACAGTTCAATCAAAACATTCATTTGCATTTTTACACCACTTGTACTCACCCATGGCTCTACTGGCTCTCATCAGAGCCTCCCCCACTTTGAGGCGTGTCTCCAGAGATGACCTTCCATTGGGGGATGCTGCACTTGATCCTGCTTTGTACTCAACCAAAAGCCTCTGCAGGATCTGCTCAGGGAATGAATCAGCCAACACCACCAGCCCTGCACACACATCAGAGAAATAGGTCACAATTTCATTTAAAGTCAATGAGATGTCCCTCAAATAAGTGTATGCAGTCAATTTTTTGAATATTCAGAGCCTTCTCTTTCTAAAGTCCTAAAAGTCCAGCTTCTCAGGAAATTAAAACATGCTGAACATCATAAACTAGGTCTCAGCTACATGAGTGCAAAATGTGTGGGTGATGGGAAAGAAATGCCAGCTGGTCACCACTGAATTCTCAAGGACAAGAAAGGTGCATATATATCAGCCTAAAAAGCTGCAGAGTTGGATGTTTTGCTGTTAATATTATAAATAAAAAACCCCATTCAGGCTACATCATTGAAAACAGCAAAAACAGTAAGATGTAAGAATTGCTCATATATGGATATATATATCATGTAGCCATAACATTAAAACCACCTGCCTTGGCCCTTGACAAAGTCATTCCATGTCCATTTTTCCTGCTTTCAACAATCTTCAAAGAGTGTTTGAATGACTGTCCACTTGCTGCCTAATATATTCCACCCCTTGACAAGTGATACTGTAATGGGGAAGTCAGTGTTAGTTACTCCACCTGCCAGCAGTTTTAATGTTGTAGCTGATGCGTCAATACTTGGTGTACTTTTTACACCCAAGTCCAAACAATAAAATTCTAAAGGCTGCACAAAAAACATTCTGAATTCATCAAATTTCAAAATCATGTTGAACACTGTTAAATATAAACATCCAGTAAACAATGTATTGCATAAAAGTATAATGATATGCATAACTGTACTGCCCAGGTTCCATGGAGACACTGAAAGTGAACTTATGCAGGGGATTAAACCTAAGAACCACATTTTACCCCCCTACCCAAGTCTATTAGTGACATACGGGATAGCATTCAATGCACTGTCAAATGACACTGATTGATCCCAAAAAAGTACCAATCCGCAGGTATGGTCTTGTTGACCTTTTCTAAACTGGACTTTTTTGGTTCTGCTAACAACACAACACACAGAGCTGAACCTGACGTACTTGTAGTGCAAATAAAGAATGAGAAAATGCGCAAATATGGACTGGTCTGAATTCAAATTGAGAATTTAAAAAAATATTAAGCAATGGGTTGTTGCCAAATTGTGCCACAATGTCTCAGTGAAAAAGAATGACATCACTGCTAACTGAAAAGGAGGGTGAACATGTTTCCTGAACAGCTGACTAATAACCAGCCAGGGATGATGAGAGATACCCTCACAATCCTTGGCAGTCAGCAGCCTTAAGATTACAGCTTATAGTCTGAAAGCCTACATGCCCACTTGCTCTAAAACACACAAATTAATGAAGATACAAACTACAAAAATAGCAAACTATTTACTGGGCAAGGTGACATTAATTAAAAAAAAAGTCAGCAAAGCTGAGATGGTCACTTTTTATGAAGTCTGATTATTTGAGGCCAATAAGGCTCTCCATCTTTTACTGGGACAGGCCAAGATGAAAGCAGGCAAATAAATAAGGTTTGCAATATAAGAAGATCTAATAAAACCTCTCATTGTAAAAATCACACAGAATTATGAAATGAGATGAGAATTCTTGACTTGACGAGATGGTACGTAACGTTCTAAGTATCATGCTTTATGACCAAAACGGTGAAACTGCTTTCTGAACAAGAGCCCCTGACAAAGCTGTTTTGATGGGATATTTAAGCTCAATAATTTCAAGTGCAAGTTGACTGCATGTACATAATTACATTTTTCATTTGAAATCCTACCTTGAATTGCAGAAAGATACACAAATGAGTCTTCATGCGCCAGGTTTTCCAGAAAGAGCTGCAAGATACAAAGAAAGCTTCACAAAACATAAACCCATTTAATTTCTTTGTCTGATCATTTCTGCAACCGTTCAAGAAGGCACTGGCAAGCTCTTAGCATATCTTTGAGGTAAGTGCTGTAATTAATGCAAATAATACAAACTGAATACACTAAATCGGATACACTTGTTACCGTCAGTGGCCTGAGATGACAGCAGAACACAACAGTTCACATCCTTGAAGGCTTACATAGTCAGAGCTGTGGTCAAGCGGTCTGTGCCAGTGTTTGGAGAGACAGCAAAAAAAGAGAAGCTCTATACAGTAGTACCCCTGCCAGTATCTGGATGTGTGTTCCCTTGGGAGAACTTATTTCAAAGAATATCAGATGAGGAACAGGATCATAAGCAATCCCCACAGGACCTTTGTGTGGCTTAGGGGCCTTTTTCACACCAAAAATCTCTACTCATTTATAAAACATGGGCCTCACCGACCTAACCAGCAAAGAGAGTGAGGGTGTATATGGCACCACAACTCAGCACAAAGCACAAGAAAGGCTTTGATACCTGCTGCATATTTGCAGTCTTAAAAAAAACAAAGTGCTTCAGGTTCTTCTACATGGCCACTGTAGTGCACAATGTTTTGAGCTTCGCTAATACATGTAATGGCTATAATATAGGGATAAACATAACTACATGTATTTATCTGCAAAAATTGGGCTAATACTTTACATCTTCACTAGGTCACAACCTTTTGTGATTTTTAATTAGTTTACTATTGGATATTAATTCAACATCTGAGCATTGATAATAATATCAATCTAAAATCAGTAAGCAGCCAGAAGAAATAAAGAAGAGCAAGAGATATTGCTGGGCCTGAGCTCACATTAATCACTAACAGGGACACCCAACACTCACTAAACCTAAGCGATGAACACATTTTGAACAAGATTGGTTTGAGCAGGGAAATCACTAAACTGTGCTGAACACCAGCTTTTAATTCAGTTTTTATATGACTGCTTAATTATAATTAATGGTGTCCAACCTGATTTTAAACCAGTCATGATATAAAGTGGTACCATAATTGAGAGGTTTGTTGGCTAATTATAGTATTTATGGGTATCTGTTTTGTAAAAGCAGATATTATGGTAACAGACCTGCATCCATACAAGAAACCAACTCTCATGTAACCCCATTCTCGAAAGCTACACTCACCATTAGCAACTTGTCCTGGCACTCTAGTGCCTCTTTGTCACGCTCTCTTAGAGTATGGGTGAGGGCCCGCAGTGCCATAGCCCGGGTGGGCACATCAGGGTCACAGGCTTCCATCAGCCATTCAGCTAAGGGTTTTTTTGCCGTCATAGCAGAAATCTCTCTGTGTGTGGTTATGCTACTAGCTGTGCATTTGGACAGTTCTTCATTTCCGTTTTGAGGACTGGGTGAAGGAATCTGAGCTTTGTCTTCAACTTCAGCACATGATGTATCTATAATACGAGCTGCTCTCTGATGTGGGGGTGAAGGTCCAGAGGAAGAGACTGAGCTGGAGTGTGAACCAAATGAACTGGAGGTGAACTGAAGGCTAGGTGAAAGATGAATGGCCTGAGGTTGGCCAACATGAAGAGGAGTTCTTGTTGAGGACGTGTTAGTTGAGACAGCATTTTTGTTTTGACTCTTTGACTGTACTGGTATCTGAGTGGAGGCGCCAGGGGCGTACTGTCTTGCAGCATTAACCACAGAGCCTGGGCAGTAAGCCCCATGTGTAGCAATTGTAGCTCGCAGGTCTGAGGCCAGCTCCTGAATGACTGGATCTGGGTGCTGCTGGGAGACCTGCTCAAGAGGAGCCAGCAAGCTGGACATAGAAGAGTAATCCTCTGCAGTAAGCTGAAAAGAGTTATAAAACATTAAGCATGTGATCAAGGTTTTTCATAACCAATACACCATTTACTGTTTCAACCTGCTGAAACCATGTCCAGGTTTTCATTAGTGTATAGAAAAAAAAAACTACTGATGTGATGTAGAGAACAGAAATTTAGTTTAGAGAACAAGCCTTCAGTACAAACAGCCATTTTAGATAACACCGGTGCAGAAAAGAGTACTGATCTAAGATCAGATTAACCCGTATTAATGATGACTGCACTCTTAATCGTGGAATGATCTATGAAAACAGATCCAGTTTTCTAAAAATTTCATTGTGGTTCACGGAGTCCTGTGTGCTCATAATGACACATCGTCACTTTCACTTTAGATTATTTGAGATATTTAGCACCAATTTGCATATTTTGCCCGAGTTATTTTCACATTCTTACTGAAGTGTCCCAAATGAAAGTCAGTCAGTCATTTTCTGCCGCTTGTCCCAAGCAGGGTTGCGGGGGGGAGTGCTGGAGTCCAACCCAGCTCACACAGGGTGAAGGACGGGGGACACACCCTGGACAGGTCGCTAGCCCATCGCAGGGAGCAGTGACGGGGACGGCACCTTGCTCAAGAGTACCTCAGGGCAACCTATTGGGAAGGGGTTTGAACCCCCAATCCTCCGATCACGTGGCCACTGCCCTAACCACTAGGCCACCACCCCCAGATTAAATGGTGTGAAAATTAGGTTTTGAGAGTTAAAGCACACTGAAAATCTTTTGCTGATTAGTCTACATATCAAAACAACAATATTAAATGAATCTGTGATACCATTATCCTCAAAACAGGACTTTTGTTCCTTTTTTTTGCAAAAAAAGAAAACAATATGCTTAACAATATTACACATTACAGTGACAACTGTAATTTATTAAACATACTATGTTTTTACATGTATGTACAAATATTGACCCAAAATGATTCAGAACAAGGCACAAATGTATTGTGTGGATTTTGTATTTTAGATGTGTATTTTACCTGTGTAGCTCCAGATATTAGGGTGGCAATAAGGCCCATCCCCATACTGATGGTCTGACTCTCCACTGGATTCTCATAGCCACGCTGAACACCCACACATGCCCTCTGCAGCATGGACTCTATAAAGTGTACTACCTAGAGCAGGAGTCATTAAATATTAGATTATGTCACTAAAATAGCACAATGATAAAATAACAAGAAAGAATAGGCTAGTAATTCTGGAGAGAGTGTTTAAGCTTGATACATCCAAAGAATGTACTAGATTTTGCCAAAAGTCAGGGAGAGCATATGCTATTCTTGGAGAGCTTAAAGTATGACACATTGTGCCCTAAATTCTCTTAATAAAAACTCCCCACAGAACCAGAACGTAAGATATAGAAAGACATGCAGAGTCAGATAAGGAGTCTCTAGCAAGCTCAAGAGCTTAACAGTTCAACATATTTAACTGTGGGCCACTCTGACCTAATAAGGTAATGATTTGCCAAAAGTTTTTATAATGACTGTGCTCATCTTAAGCAGATGTAGTGCAGTCCAATTTGATCCACTGACTTTATTACTGTCTAAAAGTGATGTAAAAAATTACATTTATTCCATTACTTACTGACATTGTCAATCAATCAAGATTTGGTTCATGACCCAAGTTTACTTCTTCATTGAGGTTAATGCAACTGACAATTAATCATAGCTTATAGCTACAAATTACACATTGTTTAAACTTTATGCCCAGATCATCTTGAAGATAACAGTCCATCATACAGTTTCCAAAACATTCACAACTATGCACATTCGAATTTTCACTAAATCATCAGTTAATGTATCTTCTAATGCAGAGGAGTAAGATCACACCTGAGTGGGCTTGCGCAGCAGCACTGTGTGTGGCAGTCCCTCACACATGACAGCAAGGATCTGCAGGAGAACCAGTCTTTTGCCTTGCCCAAGCACACACCCAGCCAGGTGCTGCTCCAGCTCGAGAAGCGTCATGGCTGATGTATCTACTTCCTTCTCTGCCTGCTGCTGCTGCTCTGCTGCTAGCCCCGTTAGATCCTATAGAATACAGCAGAGAATTGAGGAAAATAAGAGACTTACATTCCATTTACATTCTTACACCGCATTTTTATTACTGCCATGTGTTTCAAAGAAACAGGACTAAAAAGAAAATTAAACAGAAAATAAATCTTGACTTGATTTCAAGGTGTATAATTAAATTATAACATCCTACCTTTACTTCAATTCAGATATTGCTCAAATCTAGATGTCATTGGGATGAAAAGCAGTACAGTTCCTCTCGGCTCATTTCAAGTCATCCACTTTACCCATTACCTTTTTCCCAGGCTACACAAGCAGTGTATGCAGCTCTACCAGTAGCCAAATGAACAAAACCCAAAAAAAAAAAAAAAAAAAAAAAAAAAAAAAAAAAAGTGACAACCCTTGAGGTCACAGCACAGCAAGTGTGAACCACAACGAAATTGGACCTCTGCTTTTAACCCATGCACACAAACACCGTGCAGCAGTGGGCAGCTATTGAAAGTGCCCGGGGAGCAGTGATGGGGACAGTATCTTGCTCAGGGGTACTTCAGGGCAACCTACTTGTGAGGGAATCGAACCCACAATCTTCCGATGCGGGGCCAACTCTCTAACCATCAGGCCACCGCTGCCCCGAAAAGCTTGGTTTACTCTTATTTTCCCCTTTAAATCTGCCCAAGTATCTGTTTTCTGCATGAAGAAGTATTAAGTCCTCCATTCCTCTCAACAAAGCTCTCATTTACTTTATTTCCTCTGATTCTGACATTACATGTACATTTTCAAACACCAAACTTTAAAGTTGTTTAATCTGCATTGAAAATATTTCTGTTTCGTAAAAATTGATTCAGGGGAATTTCACTTCCTTTAAAATGCCATGTATGTCACACTGCAGAAAGAGAGAAAGTACCTGAAGGAGCAAGAGAAAAAAGTTTCCAGGCAAGTCACTGTCCTTCATCTCTGCCAACAGCTGCACAAGGCACTCCAGTCTCCACTGCTCTCCTGACACCTTTTCATACAGAGCATCATCCTCGTCACTAAGAGGAAAAGAGGTAAAATATATTTCTGAAGTTTAACGAAATGATATGCTGAATGAAATGTTGTATTTAATTTACCTGATTGGCCCTCGTTGGGTAAGTTTGGCCCCACCATCACTGCCAGGTGAAAACTGGTAGCCAGGCGTGACTGCGCCTCCATCTGCCTGACTGACACATAGGCCTTTGAGCATAGAAAGAGCTGAAGACCCCTCAGTATGTGAAAGGTACCACAACAGGATCTCCTGACAGGGGGTGCTGTGGGGCATGATCAACACCAGTGCATTTAAAGAAATATTCCACCTAAAATTTCAATTTAGACAAATTTTCTTTTACTTCAAACATAATGATGTCTGACATTTGCTTCTTTAGTTTAATTTTGCTTTACTGATTAGGCTGATGTGACAGACCTTCAGGTAGCACAGACTTCCATTGCTTTAACTGCAATAACCTCGCAGCACTAGTGCAAAACTTTAATATGTACTGCTGGCTGAAGGATAAATGGGATAAATCTGATTACTCTGGAACACACTGCTTAAATGTTTTAATATTCCAGTAATAAAATAATAAAATCAATAGCATATTATCAATAGCAATGTCCCTCAGGATCAATAAAGCTTTTCTAGCTCTGATATCATTGTACTAACCGGAGATGAGACACATTTTGTTTGGTGAAGCAAAACAGGCTGAAGATGGTTGGAACTACATCATTCAAAGTGCTCAGCAGTATTCCAGATGGCCTGTTACCCACCACACAGACCTGTGGGTGAAAAGAAACACTATTAATAAATGGACAAAGCTGCAGGTCCACAGTTTGCACTTTCTACCTTCCTCTTCTCCCATCAGCAGTGATCACTGTCTTACCCCATGACTACTGCTGTCTACTGATTTGATTTTGTTGGTGCGCTACTCTAAAATCAATCAAGGTTTGATATGAGAGGTAAATGTATCTAGATTATTTTATGACGTTTCCATAACTTCCTTTTAAAGGTCTTTTAAGGATCATTTGGATCCAAATGTAATTTACAGAATGTATTTCTCAAATTAATCTTTGTACAGCTGTCTTTAGGGATAGTTTACAAAACTACTGTTTCTTACTTTATACACATCCTCCACACAGCATGTCAGCTCCCTCTCAGCCACTGCATCCTGAGATATTTCCCCATCTTTAACACAGCTTGCCTCTAAATGTACAAGAACATTCATAATAAGCTGGGAAAACCAACAAGAGTTTAACAATTTCACTAAGGACTGAGTAGATGTGTCCAGCCCACAGTAGGTTTACCAAGCTCAAACATGATGACACAGCTCCATCAGTCAAGCTACTGCAAGCCTTGCTAGACACTTTAATGGCAGAGGGATCTATATTCAATCAGTCACTCTACTAAGAGCTGGTCAAGCAAAACTGTAGTCTTCATCTCCCTCACACACACACACACACACACACACACACACACACACCTGGGACTGCTGCACAGCGTTGTAGTGGTGAAAGAAGTGGAGACAGCAGGAAGCGCAGTGCAAGCTCAGGTTGGTCCTGCACCATTGTGAGAACCACTGAGGTGGCCACTTGCTGGAACTGCTGTGAGGTGACCTTGTCCTTAAAATGCAGAAGCTCAAGCACCTAAAAATAGATATGCAAAATGTTTGACATTCCAATTTTGATTAGATCCACAGCAATAAGTAAAAATACGTATCTGACAACGCTGATCAGGATTTTACCGCATCAACAGGCCCAAAAGATGCCAATAAATTAAAGATTCTGCATCTCTTTAGTGTCAATAAAACTACTGAGATGGAGAGTGTGCATAGTTTGTTGACTGAGTAACTATATTTATAACTGAAGTGTTTCATATAAATACATTTGTTTCTGCTTGGTTAGCTCCTTAGCTCCAAGAGGTCTTGCTGTCATCCATTAAAGTCTTCAGTTTCATAGAAATGTACATTTTGTTGTTACTGTAAAATGTATTCTGTTTTTACCTGCGGGCACACTTGACTGTAATAGCTCTCAGTAGAAAGTGACTGTTGAGGGCAAGTTGCCAGTATCTTGGCTACAGCATCACATTTTCTCCAGTCTGTGTCTCCACCTAGTGACCCAAATATTGAACAACCAAAGGTTCCTTTATTTGTTTAAAAGGTTAAAACTTCAAAACTGCAACCTTACCACCAGCTCCTTCTAAAATGGCCCTGATGACAGCTTGTACCCCATGTGGCTGCATCAGCCTCTCAGAGAGGAGCTGCCCACACAGACGCCTGAGCCACGAGGGAGCCTGATTGAAGGATTTGCCTCCCCTTCCACCAGTACTTGAACCCGGAGCCACCTGAGGAGACACTCAAGTGTAAGTGTGGGTGCTGTGGCAACAATATATTATTGTGACACATGTCTAGTCATGCAACAATGCTTTTTCTAAAGTCTAGGAATAGTTCAGAACAGCTTAAAAGCACCAAAAAGTAACCAAACTGAACAGCTGCAAAAACGGAAAGATCTAAAAAAAACAATGAGTAATTGTTAAAAAAATAAATGACAAAATTAAGTTTCTAGAAACAGAAATTTTATATTTAAAGACTCTTAAAAATTAGTCTTGTGTTTATGATACATGTTGATAAACTCAGAAAAACATATGGGGACAATTTTTCCCACCAACAATTTTATGGCACTTTAAACCAGAGTGATCAGACAATGCTGACAATCATACAGTAGAGACAGTAAGGGTGAGACAGAAGTGCAAACCTTAGGCCCCCCTTGCAGAACCAGCAGCTCCTTGATGACAATTGGCTGATATACTCTTCCCAGAAGACTCTGAAGTGCTTCCTTGCAGTTCTTCCGTTCTTCTACAGTGAGCCCCTGCTTTAGATATGTCACACAGAGAATCAACTCATAAGATCTGGATATTTATTCCAGTTCCAATTTATTCCAACTACAGTGTAACTAAGTAATGCAATCTTAAACTCTATGAAAATTGCAGGGCTTAATCATCATACAGCTGCCTCAAGCTGCAGGATGCTGTTACGTACTCACAAACAGACTCCCTTATGTGGTTTGATGTCAGACTTTAACCTGCTAGTTACTGTTTTATGGCATGCAATGTGATTTTGTCCTTGGGGTTGGTAATATGATGCAATTTATTGTTATCGTCATAAATTACACAGTAATATACCGTTCAAGCATGCTGTGGATACTATCAGCACTGACCAACAGCATGTTTCATCAAAAAGAGCAAATAGAAATTTGTTAAAATTACATTAATTGTTTTGGATAGTAATATTTTAAAAGCAACTTCATGATTTGAGGTGATGAGTTAAGCATACATTTTGCACACAAAAAATTGGTAACCTTGAAAGTAAAAATAAGTCATGTTCAGACACCACAAGTCTTCTTGGATGATCTACATATGTTATGAAAGTAGTATTTGTCCTTGATTACAGGATTAACATTAGACTATAATACCTTACTACTCTCTGCATTATCTCCCTCAGGGCGATGGGGTCGGAAACCTAACTGAGACAGCGCTGCCATCAGGTCACCAAGGTGGCGAGTGAAGACCAAAGTAGCCAGTGATGACAGCGAGGCCACTTCCATTAGAACAGTAGTGGTTACCAGTAGACGGCGTTCACTTGGGGGAGCAGCCTCACGACGCACTGCTCTTTCTACAGCAGCCCCGAATGCAGATCGCTGATTTAGGCCCACCCCTACACCCGGGGCCAGATAGGGGCAAAGGCCCAGGGTGACAAGGAACTGCAACACAGTGCCCAGGGTTTTCTGCTGAGCCACACTGAGGACATCTGGAGGTAAAGGTGGTGCTGCCTCTGGGGTATGGGGGTTGGTCATGGCATGGCATGGATCTTGATTAAAGGCCTCCAGGAGACTGTTAAGTTGGCGTGCCAAGCAGAGAAGCAGCAGGAGGCATTCCTGCACAAAGCTCCAGGTTAAGTCCTCTGTATCAGAGCAGAACCAGCCCACCTCCCTCCTGACTTCCTCCAGCAACTGATGGGCATCGTGCAGCTCTCCTCCAGCCAAGAGTTGCTCCTTCAGTTCAGTCTGATTCCTCTGGAGGGCACAAAGAAGTGCTTCATGTTGTGCTGTTTGTGTGCCGCTTAGTTGGGCCCCTTGGGGAAAAGGAAAAATGACTTTGCAGGGGCTTTTCAAACATTTTACAACTGTTTTTAAAATAAAGGTTCCTCTGTACCATCTTTCCGTCTTGAGTGGAGATTATTAATCTTAAATCATATTGCTGAAAATACATATTTTACAAGTTTGCACTTGTGTTACAGTATGAAAGCTCTGAGAGAGAGAGAGAGAGAGAGAGAGAGAGAGAGAGAGAGAGAGAGAGTGTGTGTGTGACCAACGTACCTCGGACAGGTTTGGTTAAGACACTCAGTGCGCTAATGAGCGCCGCACTCATTGTCACTTCTTTCTAAGCTTCACGCTCAACAGGGGCGCACTGAAACAACGTCACACAATAGCGCCAAACAGCTCGGTCTCCGCGGGCAAAGTAAAAGTCCTGTCAATATTTTGCGACGAGTTTCTGTGGTTCCTTCTTTATTCTTTTTCTAAGCATTTCAGAAAGTTAATACCAAATAATTTAGTGAAATAACGATCAGAATAGATGTGTTATTATACATTACATCACCTTTTTGAGTACGAGACAAACTCACTTTAAGACTTTTATTCGAGATAAAAAAAATAGATTTACTGTTAGAATTTCTGGCCATGGATAAGTGACATTTTCCTATTAAAACGCCAGCGTCACATCAGCAATAGACAAAATTAACCTGAATTAACAATAAAAAATTAATGAAAATTAGAAAAATCTCCATTTGATAATAATCTGCAAGAAAACACTGATAACCACGATGGTTTACTTCCTTTTACTTTAGAAAAATACTTTCCTGATCTAATTTTTACATTTTGACATTGGCAATAATACAATGTATGCAGATATTGCTATGAACTCGTATTATTGTAAAAGTTAAAATTGAGTTTTGTCAGTTATTATAAAGAAACATTTCTAAAGTGCTAAATGTAATTGAAACAGGCGCGGCTGAGACAGCACAGGGGTTCAGCCTGTGACCCCCAGTTCAACAACACGAACAGCAGGGGGCGCTCTGACTCCTCTCATATCAAACTCAAATCCCTTTAAGGCTTTCTAACAGTTTAAAACAATTTTATTAAATGCCACACAACACACTGCGGATGAACAGATGGTTTTGCTGCAGTTACATTTTCAAAGTGTACATTATCATGAAAATTCGTATTTTAAAACAATACCATACATTAAACAAATTCAGAATATATAAATTATTTTAAGAAAATAAAAAAAAAGGTGAAAACATAAAAAAAAAATAATTTAAATAAATATTCAATAACTTATCTAATAAATACAAAGTAGTGTATGCAAAACTACAGAAAAGACCATATCTTACATGGAAGACTTACTGCAATTTGCTTGTCTACTACATTCATGCAGAACATGTATTTATGTCCCAAGCTTATGAAACATAAGCATAACCAACAGTTATATATATATATATATATATATCTGTCATTTGAAATGTCTTTTGAAATGTTGAAATGTGTTATTTATATATATATATATATATATATATATATATATATATATATATAACAAATAACATCATTTGCATTTTAAAACAAACACAACCAATTCTGAGACATGTCTCTACTAGTTTGTCTTGGTTAATGTTAACCTCTACAAGAGGTCACAGTCTTGGCACCACACATGTACACGCAACAGGTATTGTTTTATACTCAATCTCTAAAGAATATTTCTGTGGGTCAGCTGGACATGGCACTTTCTTGAGAAACATCATTGTTTTCTCCACTGGGACAGAGTTGTAGTCTGTGTTTTCCTTGCCATTAATGATGCATCCTGAGCACAGACACTCAGCCGCCTCATATGTTGGAGGGAGCATGTCAGGTATCGAGATAGATCTGGTAATAAAAAGAGAAACATTGAATTACCATGAATATACAGAGTCTGAATATACACAGTCGGGTTAAAAAAAAAACAAACAAAAAAAACAACCAGTGCACTGAACCAGAGCCTCTGAGTCTTGTTCATGGAGAACCCCAGCATAGTTTCACTTATGTTCTGCTTCACAACGTTTGACCAAGATAATCAGCTGATTATTACAACACACTTATGTAATTTGATTTTGACAATCTCTTCAAAACACACCCACACAAAAGTCAGATGACAGTAATATTCATTGTAATAACACTATATACACACCTACGTATTTTAATGACGCCTCTCTCTGTGTGGTAATTTTCGTCATTGTGTTTGTTTTGTGTGTAGAATCAAACCACAGCGTTATATCCAAACGTCTACACTATTTGTACTCACATATTTATACTTGAAAGGAAGTTTGTAATTAGCTGTCTGTCTAGGTATGTAAAGGGGGGCGTGGTCTCAGCGCTGACAGTAACGTCATAAATAAACAAATCGCACGCGCGTCAGCCAATCAGCGGCAGCGATGTTTGTTTCACCGGCGCCAGGTGCTCGTGACGGAGCGCCAGGTCACAAAACAGCACGCTGGACGCAGGCTCGTGCTGGTAATAAGGAATGGAAGCAAATCCTCTAAAATCACATCCTGCTCAACTTGCACACTGCATATTTAACCTTTTAATTTCAGCCGTGTATTTGACATCATGAATTAAGTTTTGTTTAAGACGTCATCTACTGAGTGCTGAATACTTCTGACATGAAGTCGCCGAGTTAGTAAATAAATATCTGGAAATGTGGTAATTCAGTACCACAGAAGGCTTGAGATGACTTCTAGTAGGCCACCCGATAGTAATGAACTCGTGGTATTAGTGTGCTCTCGCTTCGCAAGCGAAAGGAAAGAGCATCGGAGATCAGTCCTGGTTTAAAAAGCCTTAAAACAGCTGTGACGCTGCCTCTTTAACGCGCGTGCCCTCTGCTGGGTCAGTGGCTCACGTGGTGCAGGTGAGTGAAGGGCTGCACTTACTGTAGGCGCCAGGGCGACAGGGAGCGGTTCCTCAGCTCCGCTGTGAGGTGCGTGCGGCTGAACTCCGAGCACGAGCGCTCCTCTGCTCCTCTCCTCGCCAGCCGTGCCGAGGGCCTGAACGAGCGCTGCAGCTTCTCCACGCGTTTCACCAGCACCTCCTCAGACAGGCAGGAGGTGAGCCTGGGACTGTGCTCCGCCAGCATGAACGGGACGAGAACGGAGGAGAGCAGGAATAACAGGAGAGGAGACTGGAAAAGAGCGAGCACAGCAGAGCCCAAGTTACAAAGCGCGCGCACACACCGATGAACAGCAGAGCAGTGTCCATCAAAACCGCTGAGGCAGCAGGTGACAGCTAAGGGTCACTTACCCGCATGTTTAGCCCTGTCTGTGTGTCTGTCTGAGTGTCGGACTGAAAAGAGTCGCTGAGAGTTTCACACCTGAGCAGACATGCCGGCAGCGTTATATACGGGCTCTCGGGAAAACCCGCATGAATAAGGAAATTGAATGAGGAAATGAATGAGGGGGCAGCGGTGGCCTAGTAGTTAGGGAGTTGGCCACAGGATCGGAAGATTGTGGGTTCAAACCGCTTACCAATAATTTGCCCTGAGGTACCCTGGAGCAAGGTACCGTCCCCATCACTGCTCCCCGGGCGCTTTCATAGCTGCCCCCTGCTAGGAAGACCACTGGCCATGCCTGAACACAGAATTTAACACAACTAGAATCAAGTGCTGGTGCAAGTTTGGGGGGTTTGGGTTTTAACCTGGGCATCGGGACCCACACCGTTTACACACAGTCATCTCATGCTTTGTCATGATGAGAACTGCAGATTTGTAGCTCTTATGACTACAAGCAGCAACAACCCACTCCCCTCCTCACTCTGGTGTCAGCATTATTCAAGAGCTTTTAAGCAATATGACAGACCATATTATAGATCATATAGATCAATATTCTAGACCATCCACATATACACAGCATCATCCTCTCTGTCATTGACCAGTGAGAACAGTAAGGGTGATTGTAGAGTATATTCTGATATATTCTTCTTTTTTCGGCTGCTCACGTTCAAATTTTACACCGGATGCCTTTCCTTCCTTTATCCAGGCTTGGGACCTGCACAAAGAAATACACTGGCTTGTGATCCCTAGTGGCTGGATTACATTCTGATACATACACGGTGCTGATTTATTAAGGATACAGTATAGCTTGTCAACCTTCCGTTGCTTATGGTAGTTGGCGTAGAGGCTTCAGAGGATAGATCACTCTATACTCAATCAAAATATATCCAGCTGAAAGTGATAGCATTACTGGACAAAAACAAATTAACATAGCAGATCAATGTCAATCCCACGTGACTAAAATAGGATGTGATTTTTATTCTTTGTTTTGTCTTACCATACATTTTAAAGATGGCACTGGTGTTTGACAATAGTGTAAAAACAAATTTGCTGTCAGTCAGTCAGTCATTTTTGCCGCTCGTCCCAAACGGGGTAGCGGGGGAGTGCTGGAGTCCATTCCAGCTCACACAGGGCGAAGGACAGGGGGGGGGACACCCTGGACACAAATTTGCTGTCTTTCTTCCAATGTAATAGTCATTCTGACTGTGTCACTAACTGTGATGGTCATTCTGCCTTCTGTGGAAGTATACACTTTAAAAAAGAAAAACTAAAAGCACTGCCAAATACTGCATCAGCCACTAGCTTAGTAGCAAAAATTTAAAATAAATATTACATCATCATGGTGTGTGTGTGTGTGTGTGTGTCCTTACAGAGTGCACCCATCTGCTATGTGTGACATAAGATTCACATGCATTTATTACTGGATTTTCCATTTTGCAATAACAATATGAGACAGAAAGCATTATTCAATGAGCCATGACCTTGGCCTTCAGAATATCAGGAAAGTCTGATAGATATTATTCATATAAAAATAAATAAAAAAGGGAAGGTCTAGATTTCATATGAGTAAACAGTGGAAATTCTATAAAATGACCACAAACCATAATCTGAACAATTTACACTCTGAATGAAGGGGAAAAAACATCTAAACAAAATGTTTACTGTTAAACTAATAGAACAAATTTTCTATATTATATTATATTATAGCTTAGTAGGGGTCAGCAAAAGGCAAATGAAAAGGTCATAATTATTTAGAAGCTTGAATTTAAGGAAGTTTAAAGAAGTTTCAAACTCTAAATAACAGGTGCCATTGTAACGATGATATTCACATCACCTTTCGGTGTTTTATCTGTTCAGTGTGAAAGTGCAAATGAGGTATTTGTGATAAGAACAGGCCTGAACTGTTTATTAGGATGCTCCCACTCCTCTTCAAGGACGTTTCAGAAAGATAATAAATATAGAAGGTGTAAATAATGCAATAAATGAAGCCCTGGTAGTACAATATTATTACTGTATTACATTTATAGATAAATGTCTACTTTTTCCAGCTGAAAGTGAGCCGTGTATAATGTATAATAATATGTCATAATTTATTATATGATGCAAATGACTATATAAGGGTTGTATTTTATCATACTACACAATAGCAAATTTAAGGGTTATTACTTTTACACCGTGCAGTTGCGTTCACCTGTTTTGGTATAATTAGTGAAATTTTGAGACTTTATTGAAAAACCTTTCCCAAAACTGTGCCCACAGTGCACAATGCAATTTGCAATTTTTGCAAACATTTGCCACATTTTATTTTAATTCGTTTATATTTAAGATTAAGAAAAAAAGATATAGAATATAGAATAGAATGTGTGGAAAGGTTTTGTATCTGTAATTTTCCCATGCAAATGTAGCACTAACTTCTTTTCATTCAAATCAACAAACAGTTTTTATATCCATTATGCACATGCAGTGGCCAACCAGACATGGTTGGGGTGCTTGTGCAGGTGACATTTAAGTGAAAGTGACAACCCTTGTCATTGCGAGGTCACAGCACTGCACACCATGAACCACAACGAAATTGGACCTCTGCTTTTAACCCATGCACACAAACACCGTGCAGCAGTGGGCAGCTATTGAAAGCACCCGGGGAGCAGTGACGGGGATGGTACCTTGCTCAGGGGTACCTCAGGGCAACCTACTTTTTGAGGGAATCGAACCCACAATCTTCCGATGCAGGGCCAACTCCTTAACCACCAGGCCATGGCAATTATGACATTTCCAGTGACAGCTGGAACTGGAACTGAAATCTGCTGAGTGGAGGAAGGTTTCTGCTCTGGTAGGATTTCCCGGAAATCCTTTTTGCTAAATGCTTAATCACCATGGGTATTTATGCACATGTCTCTGTGGAGAGCCCAGAATGCAGAATGGATTTCTGTTTGGGTATTTTATTCTGCAGTGCAAAATCATTATGCTGAAATGTTTGCTTCCAAGTAATTCTCTCCTCTCTCTCTCCCAATCTCTCTCTCGCTCTCTCTGTAGGGAAGTACCTCTTCCTACTGTTTCTTTTAACAAACCATGAGCTACATTATATATATTGTTGAGCAACTCTTACATGATTCATGATCCATATGGCCATGAAACACCCACAGACGGTGAGCTTAGGGGCATACCCAAGCTAACTCTTTTTCTTTCATCTTTAAATGTTATGTCCAACTTTGGGGTCTTCCCTACACAAAACCCATGACTGTTGTTGCTTGTATATCTAATCACCAAACAGAACCACAAAGGTGTTATTCAACCAATGTTAAAATCTGTGATCCAGTAACAACTCTTTAGTGATATGCTGAGGTGCGAACCGCACACCATGTAGCAAGCATCACTTTCCACTTTCATATTCCGAATATCATCACTGATGATATAAGGGAACTTATATCAGAACTGGGGCATTAAGAGGGTTGAATGTAGGATACTCGTCTTCACGGATCAAAATAGCATTTAGCACACAAGCATAGCCTAAGAGCTCAGGGGAATTTTTTATTCAAAAGAAGAGAAACAAACAAAGCATTACATTTTGTAGCTTGTGCCATTAAACATTTTGCATAGGAAAGGCCAGAGGTGTGAAACCACCTGGAAGGCTATAAACTTTTCCTGATCCCTTATTGGACAATTGAAGTCTGTTTCCTTATTAACTTTACCAAAGTGGATAATGAGAGCTCAGCAACTAAACAGGTCAAGGTTATATAGTGTAAATATATTCTCATTAATAATATCCAGGAAACACACTCCACTGAAGATGAAATTTAAACGGCCACTGGTGGTTCAAGACTTTTATTTTTGATTTTATAGCGTAAGAATTCCTCACATTCTCTCTGTGTGTATAATATAGAGAATAATATATAATATATAATATAGAAGCCAGGGATATTATTGGATTAAAATATCATCTACTTGGTCAATGTCGTGTTTATGCTAAAGAGTGCTATTTAGTCAAGATTAATTACTTCAACCACAAATGAATACATTCCCTGCTTTTAATCGAGTACGCAATAGAGTGGTGGGAGAAACTTTTACATGAAGTTTCCACTGGAACTGCATGTGCATTGTTCTGTGCATAAACTCATTTCTCCATTCGAGGTCACCTGACAAAACCAAAGCAACCGTTGAGGGTTTTGTTGTTAGTCCTGTACTTTTTCAATGTTCTTCTATCATCAGAATCAGAAAGGTTTTTAAAGTTCTCAGTGTTTTTTAATGTCCTTCAGAAATGCAAATACAAAATGCAATAAATCGAATTTATAATAATCAGTATAGTATTTCAGGCTAAAAGAATTCTTGTATAAAGTACCTGTTCCTACTTTCTAAATGCTTACACTAAACTCCAGACATGCTGAAGGGGACCAGGAGTTCCCATATGTCAAAAGGTCAAAGGTTGCTGAGTTTATACTAGTTACTTCATCAAAAAGACAAACAAAAGCTCTTTCATGGCAGCCCTCTGGAAAGCCAGGAGGGACCTGAGATTTTCCCCCACAGGCTACACACACCTACACACACGTACAAATACAAGGTACTGTTCTATCTGGCAAAACAGAAACACATGCAAATTTGCTCATCAAGCATACACACACGTGACCACATGGATACACCAACTAGTAGAGAAATAACTTTGCACCAAGGGAAATGTTTTTTTCCCATTTTCCAAGATATTCAATTTTGCCTTTAAAATCTGTCTGTAAGGTGATTGAAACATTTGCACTATATCGTAAAGTGACAATTTTGACTACCAGCAAAGTTATTGAAATTAATAAATTGTTATTGGGAGTCCCATCAGTTGATATACAACAAACCATTTTATGGGATTTTTATAATATCCATCTGAGCAATAGAAACATTCACAGATTGCCGGATGCAAACCACCTCAACTGAAAATTGTGGAATTTAACTGAGAGGGAATCCATATCTGTGCAAGTGTTAAGTATAAGATGATACCTTAAATATCTTAAAAGAACAGGCAATATCATAGTACAAAACTAATATATTAGCTAAGTTTTAGAAATGTTATAAATAGGCATCTATACATTCATGTGTTAATGATTCCACTTCATTTTAATAATTTCCACATTCATTTTAATATGTTCTGACAAATGAGATTATGAAATAGGGTTGAACTGAAAGGATTTAACCCAGCCACTAGGGATGCACAAGCCAGAGCATTTCTTCATGCTGGTCCCAAGCCCGGATAAATGGGGAAGGTTATATTAGGAAGGGCATCTTATAAAACTTAAAACTTGTAAATCTATATACAGACAACGAAACAGAATTCCATACTGGATCGGTCGAGGCCCGGGTTAACAACGACCACCACCTGTGCTGTTAGCCTACAGGGTGCTGGTGGAAATTGGACTACTGTTGGCCAAAGGAGAAGAAGAAGAATAGGAGGAAGGCATGTCCAGAGGGAGGAGGAGAGAAAGAAGGTTGACATTTTGTGTGTGCAAGAGACTAGATGGAAGGGTAGTAAGGCCAGATGTAGGAGGGTTTAAATTGTTTTACCATGGTGTGGATAGAAGGATCAATGGGGGAGTGTTATCCTGAAGGAAGAGTATTTGGAGAGTGTTTTGGAGGTGAAGAGGGTGTCAGGAAGGGTGATGAGTTTGAAGCTGCAAGTTTAAGGTGTGATGATGAATGTTGTTAGTGTTTATGCCCCACAAGTTGGTTGTGAGATGGAAGAGAAAGAAGAATTCTGGAGTGAGTTAAATGAAGTGAAAGAGAGTGTACCCAGGGGAGAGAGTGGTGATTGGGGCAGATTTTAATGGTCTTGGACTTGGAGAAAGGATATGACAGGGTGCCTATAGAGGACTTGTGGTTTTGTATGAAGAAGTCAGGTGTTACAGAGAAGTATGTGAGAGTAGTTCAGGATATATATGATGGCAGTTTAACAGTGATGAGATCTGCAGTGGGAGTGACGGATGCATTTAAGGTAGAGGTTGGATTACATCAAGGATCAGCACTGAGCCCATTCTTGTTTGCAATAGTCATGGACAGGTTGATGGTCAAGGTTAGACAGGAGTCTCCTTGGATGATGATATTTGCTGATGATACTGTGATCTGCAGTGAGAGTAAGGAGCCGGAGCTGGAGGTGTCAGAGTTAAAGATGCTGAGATTTTCGTTGGGTGTGACGAGGATGGACAGGATTAGAAATTAGTATATTAGAGGGACAGCTCAGGTTAGACATTTTGAAGACAAAGTTAGAGAAGCAAGGCTGAGTTGGTTTTGACATGTCCAGAGGAGACATGAGGATAATATTGGAAGGAGGATGTTGAAGAGCTGCCAGGAAAGAGCAAAAGAGGAAGACCAAAGAGGAGGTTTTTGGACGTGGTGAAAGAGGACATACAGGTGGTTAGTTTGAAGCAGGAAATTGCAGAGGACCGGAAGAAATGGTGACGATTGATCTGCTGTGGCGACCCCTAAACGGAAAGAAGAAGCCGAAAGAAGAAGAAGAAGAAGAAGAGGATGAGCTGAAAGCATTTGAAAAGATGTGCAAATAATTCACACAAAAGTGATGAATAAATGTAAATAAATGGCTGATTTTTGTTTTTTTGTTTCTTGAATTAATATAATTTTAACAAAAGAAAACAAACAAACAAAAAAAGGTAACTAACTGTACCTTCATCAAGAAAAGACCTGGCCAACAAACTGGTGTATTTATCTTTATGTTGAAATCATGGAGGAAAGAGCCAGTGCATAGCTTTCAAGAGTATCTGAAAAGGAACTGGGAAAAGACCAGTAGGCCCAATTTTTAGAAATATTTTATTTACTATTATATATATATATATATATATATATATATATATATATATATAATATGATATCTATGATGGATTCAGTAAAATTAACTGTTACAATTATTTCGTTTAAGGGTTGGGATACATTAGGCAGCAATGGAACAATAAATTCTTAATGTTGTATTGAAAGTAGAAAAAGTGAGCAAGTGTATTGAATATTGAACTGTGTGACTTTAACAAGAGCTAAATTGTAAAGGCTGGACAACTGGGTCAGAGCATCTCTAAAACAAGAACTCTTGTGGGATGTGGAATTATTACTAAGAGACATCCAAGGACGGAAACCATTGATGTGGGAACAGGGTTAAAGGGACCGAAAGCTTTTTGATGCACGTGAAGAGCAAAGGCTGGATCATGTTGTTCAGTTCCACAAAAGAGCTATTGTAGCACACATTTCTAAAAATGTTACAGTTAGATTTGATAGAAAGGTGTCAGGACACACAATACATTATGGTTTGCTTTGTTTGGGGCGACAAAGCAGATCAGTCAGAGGGCCCATCCTAACCCCTCTTCGCTTTTAAAAGTGTCTACAATGGACATTTGAGTCTTGGAGTTACTTTGGACCATGGAGCAATGGTATAAGGTGGTATGGTCTCATGCAACCTTTTATCTTTTACACCATGTTGACTGGTCTGTGAGTGTGCATCGCTTGCCTGGGGACGTGATGACATGAGGGTGCATAGTGCAACACTCTGGACAATGTTCTGCTGAGAAACCTTTGGTCCTTGTATTCAAGTTGAGGAAACTTTGATACATACCACCTTCACACTAATGGAAGTGGCATCTGAGGGATGCTCTGGAAAAACTAGACCAAATCCATGGAGGCCACACCTTACAACTTATAGGATCTGCTGCTAACATCTTGGTGCCAGTTTCTACAATAAACTGTCAGAGCTCTTGTTAAGTGCCAGAGCGGTTAAGGTGGTATGAGTGGGACCTACACATTGTTAAGTATGTGATTTTAATATTATGACTAATGTCTGCAGAACCATCCATCCATCTTCTGCCGCTTGTCCCAAACGGGGTCGCGGGGGAGTGCTGGTGTCCAACCCAGCGCACACAGGGCGAGGACGGGGGACGCACCTTGGACAGATCGCCAGCCCATCGCAGGGAGGAGCAGGACAGGGATGGCACCTTGCTCAAGGGTACCTCAGGGCAACCCATTGGGAAGGGGTTCAAACCCCCGATCATGTGGCCGACGCTCTAACCACTAGGCCACCACTGCCCCACTTGTCTGCAGAACAATTTTTTTTATTTTTCATGTACTGCATGTGAATGCACAGTTATTTTGGAATATTTGAATATCTCCTGTCCTTCCAGCTGATTATTGCAAAAAATTCAGATTAATCTGAATTGTATACTCCACTCAGGCAGAGTAGGGCTAAGCATAGGTTCACCTCAGCAGATTTTAAACACCCTGAAATGTTACTCATTTAAGGTGAAGCTGCTTCAGAGGTGGGAGTGGGGCCACTTTTATTAATATTGAGCTTGGAGGGAAACTTACCCCTGTGCTTACTATTCATGAAAACAATCCCTTAAAAAAACATGTAAATGTTGAGAAAGGCTATTTCAGTTAACCATATTACCACACCAGCAGGTCATTCTGGGTCTGCACACACAATAAAAACGTATGGGCTAAAATATCTATCGGCCCAATCAAATAGTTGCTATGAAAAAAAATGTGGATAAATAAATCCTTGCTTTTCTCTCACCATGAATATTCCTAATCAACAACCTGGAACCAAGGAACCACCCTCTTTTTCCACTAGACCCAAGTTCCTTTTGTCCATAATACTCTCCACCAGTCCCACTACAGTACTTTTTTCCCACTTCCTTATAATCGTATTATTGAAAAAATAAATAATAAATTCCTGTACAGTTTACAACAACAGCAATGGAACTCATTGCTGTCTTCCTTTCTTTCATAATCATGACGTGCTACCTGCCCGTGTTGCTTTCCTGGAAGACCTGGGGTTACTGAAGCCATAAAGCATTCCTGCCTGTCAATCAAAGGCTATTATTGTTACTTGGAGTGTTACATTCTTTTATTTAAAAACAGGAAGATAACTGCTGTGAATTGGGAGATGACAGTAACAGAAAAAGCAATGAAATTACTGATGCGACTGCTATTTGACCTTATTCTATTGCTTAGTTGTGGCCCTTCCTTAAGGCAGAAGGCACAGATAAAGGGCAGTTCATGACTACTGAAGTGGTCCAGCAAAAGCAATGATTTATAGCATTGGGGGGCAGCGGTGGCCTAGTGGTTAGGGCCTTGGCCGCCGGATGATTGGAGGATCGGGGGTTCGAACCCTTTCCCAATAAGTTGCCCTGAGCTACCCTTGAGCAAGGTGCCATCCCTGTCACGCTCCTCCCTCCGATGGGCTGGTGACCTGTCCAGGGTGTGTGTCCCGTCCTTCGCACTGTGTGTGAGCTGGGATGGACTCCAGCACCCCCCCCCCCGCGACCCCGCTTGGGACAAGCGGCAGAGAATGAATGAATGAATGAATGAATGACTGACTGACTGACTGACTGACTGAGTGAGTGAGATGTTTTTTTACCATCAAAAAATCCTCATTTTCCACTTAAAAAAAAAAAATTGTTTTTACAAAATTATTGTAATATAATGTGAAAATGCCTATCTAGTCATCATTATTAAATTTGATTACGTTTTTAAGTAATTTAATTCACGCTCTTCCCATTAGCTAAAGAAAAATCTGGAGCTGCATAAAAAGCCTTGAGCAGCTAAATTCTTCACACCGAAATGATTATGCAGCAACTATGGCATTCTTTGACTTTGATCAAACAAATCTTTACAGTGTATTTCTGATCAGCTGCTTAACAGTTACAGTATGTGTGAAGGAATAGAAACCTGATAGTGCTCATAACCATGCCTGGTTTACTTGATTGATAGGTCTTGCTATAAAAGATATTGTTCTTAGAGGAAAGCTTGTCAACAATTTAAAAAAAAGACATGTTAGGACTTTCCCTACAGGTGTGCTTTCTTATTGATGGAGGGAAAAAAATCCTCAACCAACAGGTTGCATTCAACTCCCAGTGCGCTTTCCTTTGACAAAAGCTTGTTTTTAATGCCTGAGAGACTGGGAAAACATAATGAGTAATAGGAAACATTGTGAAACGTTTGGCCTGTGAAACTGTCAAATAAATAGACACAACAACTGTGAAAGCAGTCTTGATTCAAAGAGAAATTCCTACTTGGTGATGCAACCTAATAATAGGAGGAGGAGCTCTAGGGTTAAAAATAGACTAGAGACGTGTTGCTATATTTAGAACTGAAAGTGATCCCCTTAATAGATATGTCATTTCCCCCTTTGCATATGTGTGACAGTGCATCAAGCAGGAAGGGTGCAAATCAAAGAAGAGACATGTAAACATGTTTGATCAAATAAAAGCACATAAACTCAAGACTGAAAAGAAATGAAAGGACAAAACCAACATGGGAAGTGGCTCTTTCTTGTTAAGACAAAACAATACAAGTGATACTCATTTTTTGTGGAATCACTTAACAATAGTGCTACTATTATAATAATACTAATATTTACTATTGTAGCAAACATTCAGCCTTACAAGTAGCTGTAATCGTTCATATTCCCACGTTTGGAACAAACAAATAAAGGCTAGTCTAGGGAAGTTTAGAGATTGCCTTGTGAGGGTTCCTAGCTTAGTGGCTGGCTGTAGTCACCATATCAAATAGAACGGAAAATAAATGCAAAACCAGGTCATAATTCTCAGTTCTTTTTGGGGTCTATGTGGTCCTCAGTTCAATTGTTAATGTTAGGCAGAGCTGTAGAGCTTGCAAATCAAATCCCAGAAAGTCCAGTTTCTCTACAATAAGACAGGGTCGTAATGTAAACTGAATTAACTCATATGTGTCTTTCCAATTAAACCACTTAAAACGAATAGAAAAGAACAAAGAGCTATTCTCAAATGGTCCACGCACGTCCAGGGAAGTTTTTTTTGGTCAGGAAACCCTGAGGTGTGGTTTAATCCCCACCCTTTTATGAAACATATGCAATCCCTATACAGAGACCTCAGACCCTCCCCAGATTCTCTGGAATGCATATTTGGAGTGTATAATGTCTAAGATCACTAGCTCTGAGAATAACTTATGCAATAGTATGTGTAAATATTTTAAATATTTTTTTTTAAGACTGCAAAGAGGTATGTGCACAAACTATAAATCTATAAGCATTATAAGCTTAGCTACCTGCATTCCTTTTTCTGCAGGAAGTGCAGGTGTGAAAAAATGCTGTAAACAAAGAATGCTTTCAGAAATATAAATAATGATTGTTTATTTTTATCAGTTTACAAAATACAAAGTGAGCGAACAAAAGAAAAATCTAAATCAAATCAATATTTGGTGTTACTACCTTTTGCCTTCAAACCAGCATCAGTTCTTCTAGGTACACTTGCACAAAGTCAGGGATTTTGTAGGATTATAGTCGGTGTATGATCAACCAGTTTTACCAAACAGGTGCTGATGATCATCATGTCACACGGAGGAGAAACACAGTCATGTTTGGAACAACCACTGTACGAGTTCCTTCAAAACTGTGCAAGTGTACCTAGAAGAACTGATGCCTTTTGAAGGTGTGTGCCACACCAAATATTGATTTGATTTAGATTTCTCTTTTGTTCATTCACTGCATTTTGTTGATTGATGAGAATAAATTAACACTTCCATTTCTGAAAGCATTCTTTGTTTACAGCATTTTTTTACACCTGCCTAAAACTTCTGCACAGTACTGTAACAAATAAACATATATATATATATATATATATATATATATATATATATATATATATATAAATCCATATTAATTTAAATATATGTATTTATAAAAATCTGGACTTAAATTAATATATATATTTAAATAAATCTGGATTTAAATGTAATTTAAAACACACCAGATTGTGTCCCTGTGGGTTTCCTCACACCGTTTCTCCAGAGGAAACCCACACATATATATGATTTCTGGCAAAATTAAGATCCTTTTTAGCATCTTTTATTCAGTTGTACTCTAAGCTTTTCCAGTTACTGCAACTGACTCTTAATACTACTAAATTAATAAATAACTTCTACAAAGTATTCAGTAAGTATACTTACTTCCCAAATTACTCAATAATTCACCACTGCTTGTAATTATGTATCAAGTGTACAATAGGTAAGAAAAAAAGTAATTTCCTTTCCACTCCCTCATCTTGCCTCATGGGAGTTACTCACACCTGAACACAGCCACTGTTGCAATGGCCACCTTGATTGCATCCTTGTGACGTAGTGTGATGAAATCGAGTAGAGGAAGTAAACCTACAAACGTAAGATAAAGTCCAGAATTTCAAGATACACATAAATGTTTTCTGACATGAGAAGGCTGCATTAGTGTTCTCTCCATGAACCATAAATCCAGAATCAAACTGTTGCCTGGGGAGAGGGGCGTGGGTTTCTGAACAAGAGGTGCAACTCTCAACACGATTTTCGAATCCTTCCCAGTGAACATACAGAGTTTCAGGGAGCGATTTGTTTTTATGAGTCAACGTTAGTCCTAGTAGGTGAAAATCAGTTTTGCACCTTACATAATTCAGTAATGCAGTATCAACAAAATCAGACATGAAAATATACTGAGCTGGCATTACGCATTCAATGGAAAGCACCCAATACCCATGCAAATAAAAAGCATTTAGCTTTACAATAAATGAACATTATTCTTAAGTGGGACATTCCCCCCAATTTTACACTGAGATGGTCACTTTGTTGATAAATCAGCTTAGAGTTAAATTTGCAATATGGAACTTGCAGGTCATTATAAAGTCATAGCTGAGGCCTGTCATACCCCACAAACAGGAGACATGCACCATGAGTCACTTTTCACTGTATTAGAAATAGTGTAGATAAGATGTTAATCATACATGGGACTAGAACTGGGTTTATCTAGAGTGTGAAATATTCCTATTTTTAAATTGTGATTTAGTTATGAGTTTTCATAGGGGTTTTAGTTTGTTTATGTGCGAAGATCCTTCACAAGCAAAACCGTCTAACAGTTATCATTCAGTATCAGCAATATGGAAAGTAATTGGTCAGATTATAAAATATATCAATTTATACAGACATTTCCTCACATATTTTAAGATGGTAAATTAGCCTTAGTTTTTTTGCTTTGTTGTGTACCTAGTATCAGCAAGAAGACTTCTTAATGTCTTCTTAATGAATCTTAATGTCTTTCCTACAGTAGTTGATCACAATGAGATCCAAACAAAAGCAATTGTGTTCTGATTTCTCGCTCTTTGCATCATATTCATGTTAAAGTTTTCAGATTAAAGTCGTGAGGTTTTAGGTGCCTTGCCCAAGGCCACTTCAGTGGAAGTGGAAATGTGCCGTTCACATCACCCTCGTCCCACCATCATCCTGTTTATTCAGGGAACTGAACCAGCTGTCCCTTGATTGCAAGCCTTCTTCACTTTCCATTACTTCGAATTTCCTTTGTGTGGATGGGAAAACCACAGGACAACCATCAATGCCTATTGACCCTTTATGGATTTATAAATAAGCCATTTCTCCAAAGGCACTGGGAGCCTGGCAGAAGTAACTGAGCATCACAAAGTCAATAAAATAATAATAACAATAAGACTTAAAGGTCACAATAAAACAACGCCTGTCCAGGTAACGGGGTGGGGGGTGGGAACTACACAATCAAAATAGTGCAGTATGAGGAAAGGAAGACCCCAATTCCCAGAGGTGTGGTCTGGAAATCTGGCATTAAAGATTTCATTAAAACTTTCCCTACAGTCAAACATGGAGGTGGCAGCGTCATGCTGTTTGCGTGACCGGGATCTAGAGACTAGTCAGAATTTGGGGGTGGGGATAAATAAAGAACAATCTTGATTGAAATCTCCTCAGGCCAAGGTTTACATTTGAAAAAGTCCACATGAAGCAAAATAAAATGTGTACAACTCAAAAGGTCTGAAAACTATCCATATGCGCTGCAGTAAAATTCTAACTTAGTGCTATAGATCTGCATACAGAGCCATTGATTGCCCCATAAGTTTTTTTTTTTTTTTTAATAAATAACAACATTAATGCACAGCCAAAATCAAATGTAAGACCACTTAATATAACATTGTTTAAAAAGTAAATTTGCTGTGTTATGTATTTTCATGTTTCTTAAAACACTGGCAAATGGAGAAACAATATCAGTCTATTCTCTTTATCAAAATAGTTTATTTAGAAGCTTTTTATGTCACAAAAAGCAAGACGGATTCTTCCTTATCTCAATGACAGTGTCCCAATGACAGCCTCTCACACAACTAAAAAGGGACAAAATAAAATACATTTTTTTTACGATTTCTTTTTTTTTTTTTTACGTGAAGAGAACAAAAAAAAAAAAAGAATTAAATGCAAACCTTAAAAAACAAAAAAAAAAAAAGCAATACTTGACTGTCATTTGTTCTCTAGAATTATACAGGTGTTTTTGTCATCTGGTTTACAATATTTGTACACTGTGAAAACCAGAACACAGTCAGCAAAGGCTGAACATACAGAACTGGAGGAAGAGCTTGCATAAAACGGGACTATAAAGTTCCTAAGAGAGCAGTTCACAGAGTATGCGAGTGCAAGATGGCAGGTTTGTGCACACAAAATCAAGAGCAGAGAGGCAGTTGTCCAGGGTTGTCGAAAATGTGATCTTATGCCCCTCATAATAGCAGAGCAAGATACAAGCAATGAACAAAAAGACAGATGGTTGAAAGAAACAGTGGAGCAAGAGACAATGGGGGGGGGGGGGTGGACACGACACTACAGTAAAGATTCCATCGTCGTCTTCTTCAAAAACAGATGAGGGGTGTTACTGTCCCTCCACTACCGCACCATAATATAAAAACTAGACAACCTCTCTCTGAGGGCAAACAGTTGTACATGTTTCAGTGGCCTTTATGTTCCAGGACATAATTGTGCCTTTAAGGACAGTGACTATTTTCATCCACTCTGCATCCTTCGATAGCCCATAAAAGAGCAGCTTGTGTTTTACTTCCCGGGGATCTTGGCTCTCTTGCGGGCAATGGCATCTTCAACTGCCTTCAACTGTTTCAGCAGTTCCTCACGTCGGGATAGGGTGTTGCTGGGTTTTCCTGAGCCAGAGCCAGAGCCAGAGGTCGAAGCTGGTCCAGGAGCAGCAGGCTTACCTGTAGCGACAGCAGGGGCTTTGCCAGAAGACTTTGGTGGGGGAGACAGGGGACGCTTCCTGGAAGATAGATAGATAGATAGATAGATAGATAGATAGAGAGAGAGAGAGAGATAGATAAATAAATAAATACAAAAGGCTTGAATTTGGTGCAAGATTTACTTACACACGTGCATTTTTTATTTTTGTTTTTAAAATGTACCTTGGTCTCCAACTCCTTCAGGACATTTAATTTAATAATGCTACAAAAAAAACAATAGAAATGTGTTTCTCTTATATATTATAAATGGAAAACATACATTTCTGTATGTTTTTTGGTTGCATGGTCAAAGTGCCCTGCTCAGGTCTGTGCTCTGCTGGATCAGTGACACTAGTTTAATTCACTATGTAAGCAAAAAAAAAAAACAAACAAAAAAAACAAAACTATTTTTTGTTTTTAAACTTCCAGATGACACAAAAGTGACAATATTTTACCACCCCTAGAGAAACTGGGCCTGTAGCACATATTTGGAATTTCATGTTTTGGTGAACTATACACCTGCTGACATACGAGCGCAAGTGCAGTTGCGGATTATGGAGAAAATACATGCTCCAAAAATAAACAAACAAAAAAAAAAAAAAAAAAAAAAAAAAAATCTGGTGACCATACAGTACTGGTAGAAAAACAGCTTTTGTAATAGCAGTCAAAAATTGTATGTTTCTATTTTTTTTTTCTGTTTAATCTTAAATTGGGTACACGTCAGGCTAAATAATTTATTTCCAAAATGTGTTTTTCAGTTGCATAGGTGATATAACTGCAAAGAAACAGATGGGAGACAGAGCATTTTTGCGAGCAGAGGAAATTTATCATTACATTTCAAGCCAGTCTAACTCTAATTACTAGAGCTTTCAGCTTGGCTTGATTTTGTGGCATTTTGTTTGTTTGCACCAGGCCTGAGTGACCCTTGCTTGACTGTATTTTAAAAGGAGTGCAAATACTTATATATATATATATAAACAAACAAACAACAAAAACAAAAAACACTGAAATGCCTGCATACCTTTCTCCTTGTGGGGGCACAGGCCGAGGTCCCTGGCCTCTAGAACGATCCATTCTTGGGGAGAGTGGGGATCGTCCAGGCATCTTCCTGTCTCGACCTGGGAAGATTGAGGTACAAAATTCCTCAGTGATACATGCGTTTTGGGGCACACTTGAAATTCTTAACACACTCAGCAAGTCACTGTATCTCCATTCTAATAGTTAGATCTCTGAGCACAGAGGTGGCCTAGTGGTTAGGGAGTTGGGCTACAGGATCAGAAGGTTATTGGTTGGAATCCCAGGATCAGGTGGTTATTGGTTGGAATCCCAAACCAGTAGGTTACCCTGTGGTACCCTTGTGCAAGGTACCGTCCCCAATACTGCTTCCTGGGTGCTGAATGTATGGGTGCCACCTGCTGCACGTGGTGTTGGGTAAAATGCACAGAATGAATTTTTGTTGAATCTTACTCCTGACATTGCTTGCAATTTATCTAAATGGTTTTGCTCCATATTTATCATTTCAATTTTGTTAATCTGTGCAGTTATTGCTCCCCCTAACAGTGTATTTATACTACTTTGTTTTCCATTATAAGATTTCAGGAAACCCTTGTTGTCAAGGGCTTAATCATTAGATATGATTGCATATCTGTGTGGAAAGCCCAAAATCTAGTCGGGATTTCTATCAAGTCTTTTCTATGGCATAATGTTTATACAGAGACTGCAGTTGTTACTCACCTCTATCAGGAGACAGCGCTATCCTCTTGCTGACAGGGGATGTTGGTCTCTCTTTATCTGCAGGGAAGTACCTCTTTCTGTTGCTTCTGTCAGCCTGTTGCTAAAAACATAAATACCATTGAGCCACATGGTAGATATTTATGTCAAGGAACCTAGAAGTAATGTAACTAATGTGAGAAGCTACCTTGTTGAGTAAGGTAAGTTTGATGTCCTTATGTGAGCCATATGTGCCTGGAGGACCCCCGGATGGTGCATTCATGGCGTGTCCCCGGTTTCCAGGTCCAGATTTTGGTGTGCCAGAGTCAGTTTTGGCTGGGAGGTCAGATGGGTCAATCCTCTTCCTTTCATCCTTAAAGGTCTCATCTTTCTTGGGGATTTTTCCTATATTAAACATACAACAACCATTGCTGTCAGGGAATACCAACAGCTAGACGTAACCAGGGTGAAAGGGGCGAAAAAAATAAATTAAATAAAAAAAAATAAAAATAAAGGATGAAGTGTGTGTGTGTGTGTGTGTGTGTGTGTGTGTGTGTGTGCGCGTACCTCTGTCTTTGTCAGGATCCCTATCACGTTGGGGTGGGCGGTCACGTGGGGGGACACGTTCCTTGCGTGCACGACCTGGTGTTGGTGATCGAGAGCTGGCTGAGGAGACAGGGCTGGCTAAGTCAGCATACATATCCTCTGAGTCTGCGCTCCGCACTGAGCTGCTGCTGGAGGACGCGGATGACACAGATGAAACACTGCTCACTGACAGAGACCTGCAACACCAACAAAAAGACATACTTTTGCTGACTGAAACAGAACAAAAAGCACACACACGCACACACACACCAGAAATAAGGTTCTGAGTACTGTTTGAATGCAACGTTCTCTGCAGTCTGCACCTCGATTTATGGGATCCAGACTGGGAATGAGAGAGAGAGGCAGAGGATGACCGAGATCTGGAGCGGGAGCTGGAGCCCGAGTAACTGCTACCACTGCCACTCACACTGCCGCTTAGTGTCCGTCTGACAGAAAAGTGGAAGAACAAAGAAAAACAACATGTTAAATGTATTCAAACTAACCCTGGGATTGTTTTAGCGCAACACAATATATTTTTTTTAATTAAAATGTTGATGTAAATGAAAAATAATATATAACTATTGAAAACAAAGTAAAAAGTAGAATTCTTTGCATATCACAAGTTTCTGTTCCTTTTAACCTACAACCTATCATGACAAATGAAGACTGACCATTAGACTATTACACCTATAATAAAGTTTTAAAAGGAGTTAAAATAAATAAATAAATAAAACTAGGCCCCAGGATCAGAGGGTTGTGGGTTTGAATCCCAGACCAGTAGATTGCCCTGAGGTACCCTTGAACAAAGTACCGTCCATGTCACTGCTCCCCAGGTGCGTTTGATAACTGCTGCCTGCTGCACGTGTGCGAGTGTGTGGGTAATGCAGCGGAAGAATGTGTGTCTCACTGTGCTGTGCTATGTTTCACAATGGCAAGAATAGTCCCTTTCAAAACTTGTTTGAGACTCCAGAAAATGTGGTTAAACCTCTGTTTTGACATTCTGATTTTTGTATTTATATCCTTCAGTGAAATGGACATTAGCATAATGTCTTGGTAATGGGTTTCTGAAGACCACCAAACATGATTTATAATTTGTTGAATGATTTAATACATTAAAAATGTATGCAAAGCAAAATGCCAAAAGTTGGTTAGAACGCCAGCCAGTGAGTGTCTTTCTAACTATAGCTTATCTTACAAATTTATTGAAAAATGAATAAAAACTGCCAGATCATTAAGGTAAATCCACCCATGAGTAAATATAGCTGTCCAAGTCAAAAGTGACCTGTGCATGCATGTTGCTCAACCATCTGCTGACTTCTTTCAAAAGAAAAAACGAAAAAAGAAAAAAAGAAGAAAAAAAAAAAAAAAAAAAAAAAAAAATTCTCAACCAAGCTGGGTTAAACATCAACAAGGGCCACAAATTGCCTGAAACACCCAATGCAAGAGACTACCTTAGTAGTTGCAGTAATTTTCCCAGTTCAGAAACCGAAAGCAAAAAAAAAAATCAATTATCAAATAGACATACTATTCGTTGCTTAAACTAACATTGCACAGATAAACAATGTTATTCTCAGTCAGTATAGGATAACATTATAAATAAGTATGTTTATTGGAATATAATGAAGTTGCACATTTTTAAACACATAAAACCTAATCTGCCGATATTAAGTAGATTTTTAGTGCTATAAAATTGCTTTAGATGATGGGAGTTTGAATTGGTTGCCCCATGGTTTTAAGCACATACTCAGTTCTCCATTCAAGCGTCACCTGATCAAACCAAAGCAGTTTTTTTTTTCCATTTTTGTTCCTCCTCAGAGTCATGACAAAATTCCTGAATGCTAAAAAAAAAAAAAAAGTAAAAAAAAAAAAAAATACAAAAAACTACCCATCTTTAGAATACTTATATTCAGTTCTATTATCAATAGTAAAATGGATTCAGGAGTTCCCTAAGTAAAGCCTAAAGGCCAAAGGTGACATTTCAGTAGTTTATACTAATTAGTGAATTAGCAAAAGCCAACAAACGCTCTTTTGTGCCAGACCTCTGGAAAGCCAGGAAGGACCTGAGATTTTCCCCCGCATTACACCCACACAGGGTATTCCACATTTCTCTCTCTCAAACAGACACAAACACAGAACTGTTTTGACAAACCATATGCAAATAGATCAATAAACAAAATACAAAGCCAAACACATGACCGGACATACTGACACAGACCTGAAGTGGAAAACATTACAGCCTTTGGAAAAAGCGTCTGGAAAAAAGGCTTTGGGGCAAAAGAAAAAGTCTTAATCTGTATTAATCTCTCTCACACACACACACCTGCGTGGACTTTGTGGATGGCGTTCTTTCCTGCGACCTTCCCGCACGTTGGTGGGTTTTCCAAGTTCACGAGGTGGAGGTGGTCGACCACCTTCACGAGGGTTTGGAGGTTTGCCCCCCTCTATAAAGGCTTTTGGGGGCTTGCCTGGCTGGCTTGGCAGCGTAGGACTGGGTATCTTCTTGGGAACACCTTTGTCCCTGCGAGGAGGAGGCAGCACACCAGGCTTCAGCAGGTGGCTTTAGGAAAAACACAACTGTGCTTCAGTTTACATGCAGTACATTAAACACACATTTGTTTTAGATTCATCTTTAAATGAATGTAATTTTCCTCATTTATTCTGCAATACTCTAGAATAGCACAAGAAGAAAAAAAAGGTTTTGTTATGGCAATTAATGAGCACAAATGAGCTCTGGTGCATTTCTCTATCAACTGTTTTAACTGTTCTGCAATGTAACACAAGTCAATATGTGCCTCATGAAATATACTGGACATAAAAATTACAATGGAGCGTTTCCTAGTTAAGGTCTCACAGCTGATTGTGAATTTCAGAGTAAATCTAAGGGAACTGACAGCAGACCTGTGAGACATGATCGTTTCAAAATACACACCTGGGGAAGGATACAAGAAATGAGGAATAAAGAATTCTGGCCAAACAGGTAACCAAGAAGTCACAATCTAATCTTTAATCAGATTTAATTCTTCTGTGAAGGTGGGAGAAGTTTACAGAAGGACAACAGGGATAACTACAACACTCTACCTTTATGGAAGAATGACTTGTAGTGAAGAATTCACTTCTTGCACTGGAAGTTTTCCTCTGTGGTCTACTCAGACCATGAGAAGGCAAAAACCTCTGACCTGATAATATGAAAAGTTTAACTACCCATCCAGCCTGTGTAAAGGGAAGCCAGTCCCTAAGCATAGGCTGGTGGTGGCGTCATCAAGCTGCAGAGAGGGTTAACGCAAGTGTCTGGGTTAAAAACATTCCCAGAATGCTCAGGATCTCAAAAAGATAAAGGACCAGAAATATGCTGCCAACAAAAAACTGGAGTGACCGGGAAAACAAGTCTTGGAGTTGCATAGCCAGAGTTTGGATCTGAACTGGTCCCTTTCCAACATTTATGAGCTTAATATGATTTACCAAATAAATTGTACCAAGCTCGAAGGATCATTTCCAAGAAGACTTGAGGATATAATTGTTACCAAAAGGTACTTTACCCAAGTACTAAGTGAAGAGTATGAGAAGACAATATGAAGTCAAATTATTTGCTAATTAAAATGCCAAAAAAAAAAAAAGTATAAAAATACATATATACATTCAAATGCATACCATCTGAACCCTTTTACTGACCTAGGAGGCTGCTCAGCCTTATTCTTGTTGGCATTTCTCTGAGCCGAGGGTGTGGGAGAAGGAGAGGACGAGTAGGATCTTGATGTAAAAACAATAAAGCAAATATAACAATAAAGCAGATATATATAAATAAAACGCAAGGTTTTACCAAAAATGCTTGAGAGGATACGTTAAAAATGCCCAAAAATTACATTAATGGAATTTCAAGGAAATGTAACTTGTGGAAATGGTTAAATAACAGATATTGAAATAATTTCTGACACCAAGTCTTCCTGCTAAGAGATGAAGAAAACGATACCAGGATACATCTGAAATATGCGCATTGTTACTCAGTGGTGATGCGTGACTGCTTTTTACGTAAAAGGTTTACACAAGTGTGCATCTTGCCTGGATCGGCTCCCAGTGAAAGAGCTGTGCTGGGAGGAGTGGGAGGAGTAAGAACTGAGGGAAGATGAACGCGAGCCAGAGTGGGACCGCGACCTTGAACGTGAGGAACCAGAGCCTGTGTATGAAGAGGACCGTGACGAAGACCTGCAGAGAGAGTCGATACATTATAATAAACAATGTTTTTTCAGAATACACTTCTGAATGCGATAATTTAATCCTAAACTATAACAGACACTGAACATGGCAAAGTGATGGTAGAAACAAGTGGGACAACTGCAGTATTTTGACTGCTGAGAAACTTTATTTGCTAACACCCATCCCCGGCATCATTAGATCCACCAGTCAGGATTATTTATTCTTTTTTAGTATATAAACTGATTACACATTTCTTATTCTTGGGCATAATTTAAAAACCAGAAATACAACATTTAACAGAGAATTTATTTTTTGAGGTAAATGGGCGATTTTTCACTTTTTAGATCCACTGAAAGATATGAATTATGTACATACATTTCTAAAACTCGATAAATCCACAGTCAGTTCCCCATCAGTATTAAAAAGGGAATATGTTCTGTGCACATTGAATAGAAGTATGTAATATTTAGGAAAGAAATGATCAGCTCAGCCAAACATACCATTAGTCTATATGAAACAGGCCTGCCACATTATATATATATATATTATATACATTATATATTATATTTTATATATATGCCAAATATATTCTGGTATTTAAACTTTGAAAAAACAACTCCTGCCGGGATGATGACTGAACATGTTTGGTAATTTTACCGGGAAGAGTTGGAGAGTGACACAGATGAGCCAGAGGGCCTGTGTCGTCTGCGTCCTCGGGGTGGGGACCCCATGAATCCAGGTCGCCGCCTGGGGGACTTGGACCTGCGCCAGGGATCCTTCCATTCATCGGGCCGCTTCACCAAAGGGATCATCTCCTTCTTGGGCGGTGGCTCCATCGGTCCCCTGGAGAACACATTGTGTACAAAGATTTGCCAGCATTCTTATTACAAACCTTATGATTCAACTTGACTTTCTTTCTGAGATCTTTCTACTTCGAGGCTTCAAGTGTGTTTGTAAGTAACTTGGATCAATCTCAAGTAGGCATTAACTTGTACCCTATGCAAGTATGTATTTATTTTATGCCTGGAAACTTTTAATAAACCATGAGCTACATCGATGACAACAAACGAAAATATAGATATAAACCTACATAAACATCTGCTGTGAAGAGCACTTGGCTCTGCGTGTTTAGTGGAGAAGGTGAAAAAGGTCAAGACATCAACTCTTCTGCAGTATTTATCACCAGAAGTAGATGGAACGACAAATGTGCAAAAATAAACATAAGTCTTTGTCTTTAGTTTGCTAATGGAAGAATTAATTTTAACAGGGACAATCACTGCCCACTGATTACAACCCCAATGATTAAATACCCCTACAAGAACCAACATTAACCACAAACAAATCTAGTTTGCGTTTGCTGCACATTTACAGTTTTACCAGCTCCCATGATGTGAAACCAACCAAACATATCAGCATCAATATATACACCCCACCGTATTTACACAGTTCAGTGTCAATGAGGAAATTCAATGTGTAATAAAGACCATACACAACTTTCTTGATTAGTTAGTCAACAATGAAAAAACAGGAGGAGAAAAAAAAAACCAAAAAAAAAAAAAAACACAATACTGCTGGTAACTGATGACTGGTTGATCTCTTGCCAAAAAAAAAAAAAAAAAAAAAAAGTGAGTTACATTTTTAAGGGGAAGTGTTTTTATAAGATGAAGAAAGGACACTTAAGAATATATATATTTTTTAAATATATAAGCTTGAGGAGTTTTCCTTTTCAGCATTTCAGAAAGCATGTTACAACAGGATTTCTCAAAGGTGTAGAACAGCATGAGAGAAGTTGTTCATTAATCTAGCAGGTAAAACTGGAATGACATAATGAGTCACATAAAAGGTTAAAGGATTCAGTCTGACACAAACAAATTAATGAAGTGTTAAAATTTCCTGCCGGTGATGCAACTGGCAAAATAAATAAATAAATAAACAAACAAACAAACCAGGGCACGCAAAAAGATATAAATAGAACAGAAGGGAACATGCTATATTTAGAAACAAAAGGCAAACCAATTTCATGAACATGGTATGCTTTGTACTTGCAACAATGTTTAAATGTCATGGGCTGACAAATGTAGCTAATGAAAAATACATTTTGGCTGGTTTTTATTTTTTATCTTTCCGTTTCCTCCACGATCACTATACTAACCATGGCTTTAAACAAGAAATAAAGATCATTTAAAAAATTAACACATTTTTCTTTTTACACTTTCATAATCATAGCTGTGTTTCAGTTTAAGGTTGGGGGGGGTTGGCTAACTATGGGCAGCAAACTTGTCCTTGATGAACCAGGATAAATATTGTTATAGGGCTGAATCAGACACAGTAACGTAAAACTACAGGGGCATTCCACGGGGGAGAAATTATCAGTTTATCCAGATAACCTACTGAAGCCTGTCCAACAGGAAAAGAGCTAAACAATATTCTTATTGGACAAAAGCTAGTGAAAACCTGGCAACCAGAGAAATACGGATTTTGCAACACCCCACCTGAATAATGTATTATTTTTAGCCAATTCCTGATGTAGCAGAAGAGTTGAAAAACAAGACCCTAACCTCACTGTGGTTTATTTATTCAGCTCATCCTGTGCCAACATGAGTATGATGCTCCCTCATCCTCCGATAAGAATGATTTAGTCATTACATTCATACAGAAGAAACAAGAAAATTCAACTTAAATGAGTGTTTGCCCATTTGCTCACCAGTGAAAACATTAAGCCAAATATATATATCCATAAAATTTGAAAGTAAATGTTTGTTGGAAAATGAAAGAGCCTTTAACCTCCATTACTGTGTAGGGTCATTATACCAGCTTTTGGCTTGGTCCCTGGGCTTGTCTACAAGACTATTTGATCAGCAGTTGAAAGTGAAAGTGACCATTTGTCATTGTGAGTACACAGCAAACCACAACGAAATTTCACCTCTGGATTTTAGCCAAACATTCTGACATGTGCACCTGGGGAGCAGTGACGGGGATAGTACCTTGTTCAAGGGTACCTCAGGACAACCTACTGGACTGGGATTTGAACCCATGATCTATGATCCTGGGGCCAACTCCCTACCACTAGACCACCACCACCTGTACCAATTATGCATTTTACCCATACTCTCACACAGGCAGCAGGGGGCAGCTATTCAAACTGCCTGTAGAGCAGTGACGGGGATGGTATCTTGCTCAAGAATACAACCCGGACACAGAAGAGCAGTTTTAATTAAAACAGATGGGTGGGTGGATTTTTAATCGATTCATTTTGTTGTGTAATGGATTTCAAAAAGTTACTGCATGTGCTACTGGAAGTCATAAGTTTGGGTTCAATTTCACACTATTGCCCACAGAGATTACATTTATTTACTAGTATATGTAAACTTTAGCAGCTCGTGATAGTATTTATTTCTGAAGCAAAGCATCCTTGTACCATCACATTAAAACAAGCTGTTGTACTGGGAGTGGGAATGATATAAGGCCAGAACAGCTTTCCTCAGCTAGTATGTGAGAAATATCCACTCCCATGTCTCCCAAAAACTTTGACTTAAAACTCATCCATCCATAGAAGACAGTCCTAAAGGTTTTGGGGATAAACAAGGTGTTTTTGGCAAACCTTAGATGAACCCCTACACTATTCTAACTTAGCTGTGTTTTGCACCCTGCTACTCTACCTTGGATACACCATTTTTGCAGTGTTTTTTTTAGTGCTGGAATCATGAACACTGACTTTAACTGAGCTGACTGAAGTCTGCTGCTCCTTAGATGTAGTTCTGGTCCCTTCTGTTACTGTCTGGATGAGTTTTCTATTCCCTCTTGCAGTAATAATGCAAAGCTGTCTCCTTCTTGGCAGATATACTACTGTTCTAAGTTCCCATGGGTCATAAGTGTTGGTGCGCTTTTGTTCTTCAAAAAAGATCACCAGAAAACTGTGTTGTACTTACTCGGAATGTCTTTTGCAAACCAAGCTTTCCTGGAGAAGAATGACTTTTTTTCCTTTTGAGATACTATGCTGTAACTTTGACAACTGTTGACTAAGAGCTACCCAAATATAAAAAAAGATGAGAAAAAGGACACCCATGCACATGCAGAAAAATTACGCAAGGGATTTCCTAACAGTGTTATATAATGCAATTCAGTAAAACTATAATGCGATCAGTAATAGGTGTGAGAACTGGAGCATATAAAAGACCTCAGTATCAGGAAAACCACTAATCATCATGTAAAATCCCTTTGCTAGCTAATCTCTGGGGTCTGCTCCACACTATTATTTATCCGACAGCAAACCAACATGTAATGAATTACTGTAGACATTCAGTATTAGTATTAGGCGGTTGAGAGAGTGGAATAACTGCTAAGTTTTAGGATGTAAATGTGGGTGGGAATTCTTCTGAGAAATGGATCAGTGCTCAGGACAAGCATAGTTATCACGTGATGTCACGTGAACATGATCACAGATCACATACTTCCTTTTTATTTTGTATACACACACCTAAGGGGAATCCTGTAAAAACTGTCTACACACATCCCCACACTGCTAAGCATTCACACAAAATAGGAAAAAAAAAATTTAAATGAAAAAAAAAAAAAAAAACCTGACAATGTGATCAACCAAAAAACTTAAAACTGGTAAATCTACATTTAAAAACACATGCTACAGGTTGCATTTGCAGTCATGTGAAAAAAATTAGATTATTCAGTTCTTTATTAAATGTTCACATATTGATGTCTAATCATGTTTTTTAAATTATTTAATTGCAGGTAACAAAAATGAACCGTGATTTATTCATTAAACAAAAGAAACAAAAATGTGTATTCTAACTGAGGTCAGAACACTCTACCCCCCTTGTAGCTAGTGTTTCCCTCCTTTGGCTGAAATAACTGCAGGGAGACACTTCGTGTAGCATCTACCAGTCTCTGACATCAGCCTACTCCTCAATGTTGGGAGATGTTTGAGATGTTTCTTCCATGTACAGCCTGTTTCAAGTCACCCCACAACATCTCAGTGTGATCAAGATCTGGTCTTTGGCTCAGCCACTCCAGGACTCTCCATTTCTTAGTGTTCAGCCAGTCCTTGGCTGGTATGTTTTGGGTCATTGTCGTGTTGCAGGGTCCAGTTCCGCTTCAGCTTTAAGTGTTCTTACAGATGTTCTCACATGTTCCTCAAGCACCCTTTGATACACGATAGACTCCATTTGGGATTGTATGATGGTGAGCTGGCCTGGTCCTGCTGCAGCAAAGCATCTCCAAACCATGACACTTCCAGGGCAGCAGTGGCCTGCATCGGAAGATTGTGAGTTCAATTCACTCACCAGTAGGTTGCCCTGAGGTACCCTTAAGCAAGGTACCGTCCCTGCCACTGCTCCCTGGGTGCTTTCAATAGCTGCCCACTGTTGCACGGTGTCTGCATGGGTTAAATGCAGAGGTCCAATTGCCTTGTGGTTCACTGTGTGCTGTGCTGTTCGCAATGACCAGGGTTGTCACTTTCACTTTTTTCCACTTTCCACCTCCATGCTTCACAGTTGGTTCTTATCCTGGAATACTGCATTTGGTTTACGACATGTACTGTTCTCCATATAACTTTTAGACTCATCTGTGCAAAGAACAATTTTTTCTAAGTTCTCTCTGACAAACTTCAGGCTGGCCTTGATGTTTCTCTTAGAGAGCAAAGGTTTCCTCCTTGCACACTCCCATGCCAGCTAAAGTTGAGCAGTCTCATTCAGATTGTAGAGACAGTTTCACATCAGCAGTAGCAAGAGTCAGCTGCAAGTGCCCTGATGGCATGTTAGGGTTTTTGGAAACTAATTTTAGCATCTTGCGGTCTGCTCTCGGGGTGAACTTGCATGGATGGCCAGACCTGGGCATGTTGGCAGTTGTTTTGGAAGTCCTATTTTCCGGACAGCAGAAAGGCTGATTGCAAATTCTTTTGAGATCTTTTTAAATCCCTTACCAGACTTAAAACCTGCTACAATCTTCTTGCTGAAGGCCTCAGAAAGCTCTTTTGATCTCACCATGGTGTTCACTCTCACCTCAATAGCCAGGAGCACACAAAACTAAATGTCTGAGGTTTAAATAGTTCATACCTCCTTCAAAATGCTGAGAAACGATGTCCTAATAATAAGCACCTGATGTGCTACACCTGTGTGCAATTTGAGCATTTTAATTGGGAGTTAAGGTGGGGGTGTCCTAATTTATTCCTCACCAGAAATTATATTTTTGTAGAATTACATTTCACAGAACATTTTGAAAATTCTTTTCTTCAGTTTTAAATGTTTAGTTATTTTACTTTTATCTCCCAAATGTTACCATTGAGAATTAATATCCATATGTCCAAGAATGTTATATATATAAAAAAAAAAAAAAAACAGAGGCTTTCATAGGGAGCCCTAATTTTTTTCTACATGACTGTGTACTGGCCCCCTACAAGATGACATGCCACATGTCAAATTTCAAATGCTTTTCTAAGATTAAGCAGTTATGAAAACCTCAAAATATAACACTGTCCTACCCCATCTGTATAATGTGATAAAACAAAAAAGAAATTGCTAGCACACAGTAAAGAAGTGTCAGAGTCTGAGAAATCTAAAAAACTGAAAGGTTTGTTCTAAAATAGAAGTGTTAAAAGAAGTTAAAAAGAATAGAAGTTCTGAGAAACTTCACTGATTCCAAATAATTAGTAGAACACAAGAAAACACTAAAAGATCAGAACTGTGATTTTAAAATGGGGGGTGCTACATCAAACAACAGCTGAAATAAAAAGTAGTAATAAGAAGTTACATAATTTAAAGCCATAATTGAATTAATTTAAAACCAGAGGAAGAAAACTGTAGAGTAAATTACTTTAAAAACAAAAAACTGTAGCTGTTAAAAAACAAAAAACTGCCAACAGCCATAGCAAAACACTTCTAAATGTAGCTTCTTGTAAAGGACAGGTTAGGAGATACTAAGTGAAATGTGTCATGAAACTGATCAAACCACCTGCGGTGAAGTGGTTCTTCAGTCGTCTTGGAGAAACTTCACAGACTTAAAGGCTCTTTTGTTAAGAGAGTTCTTCATACTAATCTTAAAAAAGAGCAACGCTAGTCTTCAACGCTGCTCTGGGCTTCCCCTGAATGACAAAAAGGGATTCTGCTTGTGTTCTACCTCATTTTATCCAATGACCAGAACAACATGTAACTTCAACCGGTTGTTTAAACTAAAAGGCGATTAGGTTAGCATGTTGCACGTTCAGTAAAAACAGAGTAGAGATTAACAGGTGACTGCAGGTGCATATAACATTAAGACATTAGTAGTCATAAGCCTACTTCTCGCTGTCAGTGCCAACTGTTCCCAGCAAAGAACCTGGATTTCAAGTCCTTTATACCCAGTCAATTCAAGCTTGTCCTCTAGCGTGCCAGCGAACCAATACAGTGATATAAACAGAGTGGCAACAAGTCGATTCAGATTCATGTCTGAGCATTACAGTATGTTACAGCAGTTTTCCTTCCCAGCACTGAGAAGCATAGAAATCCCTTTTCCGTCTATTATTACCGGCGCAGTCTTTCAAAAGGGGAAAAAGATTGCTGCTCCTGTTCCCCAAGACCCACAATAATGAACTGAAACATAACTCTGTTCCTTTCTTTTTGGAGAAATAAATGATATGTATCAGTATCTAAAGTATCAGAGACAATGATATGCTATCAAAATTATAACATTCACTTATAACTTCTCAACAAGAGCATCTAACAGGTAACTGATGCAGACGGTTATCGCAATATCTAGCTAAAATGACACCAAATTACATAACGCCAACATGCACATGATATCAAACCCTTTAATAGAGACTTTAATTCATGCCAAAAGAGGCGAAAGTGGCATCGGGATAAAGCCTTATTAGGCCTCTCGCAATTATTATAAAATGATTGCATCTACTTTGATTGATCCGATTGCTGTTTGATCTGCTTCAAATAATCATAATTACTTTTAATATAATATTCCCTGCTTGTGTGTGTGTTAGGTGTGTTTTTCTTCCATTAAGCTCGGAAAATGCACAGGGGAAGAAAAAAAAAAAAAAAGGTAAGGCTTTTTAGGGTATTTTTTATGTTATATATAAATAGAAAATTAACACTTCATTTCTGATTTAGATTAATGATAAAATGACAGTGCTACTGAAACTTACTTGGGGGGCATAGCAGTGGGTGAGCGTGATTTAAGAGGCTTGTCTTTCTCCTCCTTCTTCTCACGTGGCTCTCGTAGTGGTCGTTCTCTAGGTCTTCCCTCCTTTTCATCCCTTTTCACGCGGTCACGTTCCCACTCCTCCTTCCTGCGCTGCCTCTCTTTCTCTCGCTCCCGTTCTCGTTCCCTTTCACGCTCTCTCTGTCTGCGCTCACGCTCCCGGTGATCTCTTTCACGTTCGCGTTCCCTCTCTCGATGACGCTCACGGGGGTCTCGCTCACGCTCTCGATCCTAATTATAGCACACATGGAGAAAGTGTGAACATTTAAACAAGTGCAAAAAAACAAGGCACTGAGCTGAATGCTGAAAAAATACCTTGAGAAACAAAACCCTCTGCTTTCTCATTCTCAAGCATTTCATTTGAATAAGTGAACTTACGCTGTAGTGGTAGGGTAGAGGGGTCTCTGTGTACTGTACTCTGAAGTTCTCATACTGGCCACCTCTCCAGAAAGCCTCCATTTCATAATCATAATAAGGATCAGCATAGGGGTCACTGTAACAGAGTAATTACTCAGATCAATTGAAAAAAGATAAAACGTATAAATAATTAGATCAATTATGCTTACCCATATAATGGGTCTCTGAACTCCACTTCACTTTAATTTTGGGGGGAGAAAAAAAAAAAAAAAAGAATAAAGAAAAAAAAAAAAAAAAGAAGTGAAAATCAAAAATCAGGAAAACCACACCGGTAAACAGACTAACATCACATTGCCTAATGATAAAACAGCGTGCATATAATGTGAAGTACCCACACAATGAACAACCTCGATCATGAGAACAAGCAAATCATAACTAGATACACATATTTAAAGGTGTAATTTCACAGAAACAAACATTGCAAGGCTACTGGGATAAAACATATAAACCACTAATGCCAGTCCTAAACAAACAAACAAATACATTTTTGACTAAACGCCATTATTTCCAATAATTGAATCAGGCGGTAAGATCATGAAGTGTGTAGCAATAATGGCCAGACTGAGTCAACAGAACGAACTGAGGGATCGTACCCAGGATCTCGAATTTCCCTGGTTATGCGGTAGCCTCGATCCCTGAAGAACTCATTTTCTTTGTCAAATTCCCGCTCATCTTCACCAATGGTTACGTTGAAGCGTTTTTCCTCAAAGTCAGGCTCCTGCTCTTTGCGGATGGTCGCCTTCTTCAAAACCTGAAGCAACCAATGGCCTAACATCAGTAACATATTATGTTTAAGATTTAATAAGGGCAAATAAGGTGAACCCAAATACCAGCATTTATGAAGTCAGTAACGTCTTTAAGCGTACTAAGCAGACCACACCATGAATGGACTGAAAAGCCAGATATGACTATGATATGACACTGTTAGAAAAGTTACATAATGAAACAAACAGCTCAACTTCAATATCACAGTAACAGGACAACAAGGGGAAAAACTCAAAACGATTGCATGACCCATACCTAATTCATTTGAATCAATGACTTCACAGAAAATGCCGTCATTGTGACACTTATCAAAATTTAACAAAAAGATGCCTCAAGTTCCCTTTTGAACTGTAAACTGGGCTTCCTCTGTTTAGCGATGACCTCACATGTAAGACATAGTGAATAATACATTGCTGTACCTCTTTGGCATGCCTGAGGCCTCTCTCCCAAGCACTTTCCACAGGAGGCTCCACAGGTAGGGGTGGTGGAGGCAGTTCCTCTATAGCAGGGGCACCCTGGGCAGCAGAGCATTCACTCTTAAATTCGCACAACAGAACCACAAATTTATGCTCACAAATATGATCCTGCTTCAGACAGACAGTCCGTGGATAAAGTGACTAACTGGTTATTATTCCATACCCATGGGTTTGAGGGCATTAGAGGATGTGGGCCTCCGCCTGCAGGGGGAGCCCCATTTGGAGAGAAGGGATCTGGTTTGGAGATGAGGGAGTAGTTGCCTTTATCATTGACTCCTGGGTGAATAAACCTACAGATCATGCCCCAGGTACAATTACCTAAAAATAGTTGAGAAAATAGTTAACACAGGAACTGTTACAAACAAAAACCATTATATTCAAACAGCTTTTTATAACCTGAGCAAAAAATGAGTCAAACAAGGAGTTTTGCAATGTTATGATGACAGACAAAATATTCATTTGACATTCTGAACACTGCAAGACGTGACTAAATGTTCCATGAAAACCTTGCCAGTCTTTAACTGAACACCTTCTTTTTAGGATTACCATTTAAAACTCTTAAGAATCTTGTACAATAGCGCCCCCCTTTGTGAGATTCTGAAAGTGCATCAAACCACCACAATGTCTCCCAAATGAGAACATACCAGTCCTGGTAGCAGTTCTGCCATTCAAGCTTTCCAGTGGAAAGGAAATACTCGATCAAAAATCAGAAGAAAAGCAACGGAAAGACCCTGCTTGAAATGATTCTAAAGTGTACAGTGTCTCAGCAACTTGTGTCCTACCTTTCATAAAGAACCTGCAAATGGGTCTAGGTCGAATCTTTCTGTCCATGGGATCCTTTACCTCACCTTCCTCAAGATCATCATCCTGAAACAGGGCATCACATTAGAACGCTCTTGTATTTTCTGCAGATTACTACTTAAATTGGTGTTAAACCCAGAAGGACCACATTTGTGGGGAAAAGAAATGCACTTATGTCTTTTTAAAGCATATGCAGTCAACCAGCCAATTTATATTTGTTGATTTCAATTTGCATCAGTTTGTCAGAGAAACGGCAATGCTTGTGGACAATTAAAATGAACCAAAGAATTTTAATTTCATACACATGTTCAAATATACACCATGATATATGTAAATAACTTCACTTATAATAATACTAGACTTCAAAGTGAAAGGCAAGGCAACATTAAAAACTTATTATTTTTTCCATTCTTGTACATTTCATCTTTGGTATGGTTATAGATCATTTGCGTTTTTAATGCAGATTAGTTTATACTTCCAGTGTTTTATTATAAGTCAAAGTTTTAATGCAAATACTCTTAGGATGTCTCAGTGTCTGGGAGCAAGTAATGAAAATTAGCCTCTTGGGCAAATTATGGAATAATTTAATATAGCATTAATTAATGGGCCCTGTAAATATATATTAGCCAAATAAACAAAGGCATTTAAAGAAAAAAAAAATATTGATTTGCCATTTCATGGTCACTTTCAGCCTAAGATTTGTTTACTTTTCTCAGCATTTAAGCCAATAAAACAAGCCAGTGTCCAAAAGAAAAGCCACATTGTCACATACAACACAAAGCAATGTGTATGACATTATTTAACAATTATTCAATTAAGAAATGTAATGCCTTACGAACGTAGATACACAATGGAAATTGATGTGGTTCAATTACATTTAGTCTACATTAAGTTTTGCATTAGAGCTATACAGCAATTTCTCTATTCAAATAAAAATCAAATAAGACAACTTAATTTTTCACTAAAATATAACATTTACGCCTCCCATACATGGTTTCTCATTCTGGAGTGCATCATTGGAGCAAATTATGCAATCAACTTGCACACTTTCTGCTCTGACCCTCAATAGCAGGGAGTGCCTCCCGCTCCTGTTGAAGAACCGTCCTGGTTCGAATACTCAGATGACCCTCAAGTCTTTGTTACCTGAATCTGTGAGACATTTGTTCTGCTTGTGTTTATGGTACATGCACACAATAACGTAGGTCAAAATCTCTTTTTAAAATAAATAAATAAAGTAATTATGAAGAGCAGGACACTTACATCAATTTCTCCTTCATCTATCTCACCATCATCTTCATCTTTCTTTTTATCTCGGAAGGAATCTGTCCTGCTTCTTTCTTGGCCCCTTGGCTCTTCAGACTTTTTCAGAGTGTCTTCTTGGTCCGGCGGCAAGATGGGGTTCCTTTCATTTTTTTCCCTTTTTGCCTGTTCCTCCTCTTCTGCTTCTCCATCCTCAGCACCAGGACCTTTCTCCACATCGTCCTCCTCTGGAACTGCAGTGTTAGGTTCCTCTGGTACTTCTTCATCGTAGTCTAGCTCATGCTCATCCAGTTCTCTGGACACAGAAGATGATTCATCCTTCAAATCACTGACTGCCATAACTCTCCTCTGCCTATGTTCCTCTTCATAATCATCATCTTCCTCCTCCAGCTCTGGGCAACTTGTGCCAAGGCCAGCAATAGTCTCTCTTCCATCCTCCTCCTCTTCGTCTCTGCTGGCATCTTCATCAGCAAGGGTGAAAGGCTTCGCCTGTTCATGCTCTGGTGAGTCAGGGCCTGGGGACCGGGGGGTGTCTGGGATCTCCTCTTGTTCCTGCTCAGACGTTCTTCTCATATGTGGCCTACGTCCCAGCATAGAAACAGACTGCTCTTGCTGATGCCTTTCTCTCTCTGTATTCCTGTCTATCTTGTCATCATCTTGATCGAATAATTCCTCCGGAGCTCTCCCTCCAACCTCAACTCTGTCTTCATCATCAAAGTCTGAGTCTCCCCCTCCTCCTTCCTCATCATTCAGCAACTCACTGTCAGAGACACCGTTGTCTTCCTCGGCAGGGGATTCTGGAGACTCCAGCAGCTCACTGTCAGACAGGCCTTTCTCCTCCTCCTCAGGAGACTGTGGAGACTGGGTGGGGCTCTCAGGGGTGTCCATCAGCACTCAATCTGCAATCAGCATCGTTCAAATTCAGACAGTTTGTAATAAAAAAATAACAAAAGGACAGCCCTAGGAAGCGGACAAAATATCATCAGCTATTTATTTATATAAGAAAAACAGTTAGAAGAAGAACGTTAATACAGCAAATAGCAATTTTATGTATGTCAGTGTCTTCAAGTAAACATTTCCAAACTTCTACTCATGCAAACTCAGTATTAATAGTAGTTATCATTAAATAGCCTGTTTAACTCAATCAAGACCACATTAGCTTAAATCAGATGGGCCGCACATGGCATTTCACATATCCATACGGTGCCTGGATACATAACAGAGAAATCTGGAACCAAACCAGTGTTTATTGTTCAAACTGACTCACAGAACAACCCACTTTTAGAAACAAAAAGAACAGCTGATCACATCTGCAGCTTCCTTTCCTTTACTCTAGTGCTCTATTCTGTTTTGCTGGCAGAAAGAACAGCTCAATATAATTGGCACACTTTTGCACAGAAGCCTTCAACACACTGCGCTGCTTTTTTGGACACTGACAAAGCCCAGCCCTACCTCGGGGTTAAATAATCTTCCATCTGTGCCAGCAAGTCTGAATGTAAAGATTAATACTCGGGTCTGTCTGTCCTGAAACTGTAGGGAGCTAAACTGGACAAATTTCTGCTGTGCCACTTTGACAGTCACTCCAGGCTAGTGTTGAGCAGATGCATCTAAAATCTTACCCCAACACACAGACAGGACGTTTCGATAAATATGATTCATTTAGAACACTTTCAGAAAACAAGCCTTCTGGACAACCAACCCAAAGCCTGAACTGAACCAAGCAAACTATAAACTGCAGAAAGTAGCTCTGCATGCACCCCAGTGTACTTAAACTATTCAACGAGCCTGACTGACACGTTTGGAGAGTGTGGCGAAACCACAAGCCCTGATGAAGCTCAAACTGATCCTGACTGTAAAAGCCGTTACGGTACAGAACAGCCCGTTAGCTCGCTAGCTTTGCTAAGAGGCCAGTTAAGGCATCAAAAAGCGCCCAAATTCACATGAGGCACATTTTGCAAATGCACAGATAGTTGCAACAAATAATTCGGAGTGAGTTTACCTGCTCGGTTTTAACGACTCATGAGATGGACGAGTGAGCGGGCAATTTTTTTTCATGCTAGCCGGCTAGCCTGCTAGCTTAGTTTAGCGCGTTAGCCGGAGAGGAGGCGCGGCGCGGCCCAGCCTTTACTTCGGCCGGGCTCAGGGCCAAGGCCGGACCTAAACATCAACACAAAGTCGAAACACGCCGGGAAACGTAGCGTAGCGTGCAAACGTGAGTTCTGATCGGTCTGATCCACAGCGACTCGGCCCGATCCAACCAGACAGCGCGATCTACCACAAACACTGAGCAAACCCCCCAAAACACGTTCGGTCACCTTTCAAACCACAGCGTCCTGGAGACTGGGTCTCGATGTGGGGAGCTACCCGGTCTCTCTCCCTCTGGGGCGATATCTAAACGATGAACAGTGTGCCGATTTATGATGTTTCTTTTTTTACCGGAGAAATACAAAAACCCCGCACGACACCGTGAGAGCGGCCATTACCAGCACGTCATCAAAACACGACACGGGGGCTCAGATCGACCCTCACGGGGGGGGGGGGGGGGGCTGAGTTCAGTGCAGCCTTAACTCAAATAACATACATAAATAAACAAAGATACACGCATGATGTGTTTTAAATGTAAAAATCCGAGCGCGTGTTATCAGCGCGAGCAGAACAGCTGTCTGTCCGGCAGCGCGTGAAGCGCACGCGACACGAGGGGGCGCTGTTGCCGCTCAGCGAGGTGACGGGAGCGCGTTCATTCATTCAGCCGCGCGCTCACACGAGCGTTCACTGCCACGCGAAACACCTTTACACTCAACATCTGGCTCACATCTGCAGCTCACAGCCCACACGCCATGAGAGAGCTTTCCGCGCACGCAGTGCATTGATCCCCAACACAACAGAAGAACATGGTAAGAGACGCATCTTTACTTGGAGCTGTTCTAAAGTTAGTTGAATCTAAAAATTATCAAATTGAATTTTTTTTTTTTTGGTAAACCTGCTGCTTCTTATATTTTTAGCATAGGTTTCTTGCATAGTGCTTTACTTGATCTGTTCTTTCGGGTGCATCTGTTTATCGCATTGAAGGGCAGATTAGATTCCGGTGAGTGATGCTTGTGATTGGAGAGGAAGGCAGTCTTGTTTAAACGAGCGGTTAGACATCAGCGTCGCTTCATTCATTAACATTAGTGCTCCGTTTCACTCGTGTCTCACACTGGATTATATTCACCTTGCTGATCAGATTCTTACATTCACTGTTGGAGAATATGGTCGGTCGAAAATCCATTTATCAGTTTGTCTCCTGTTTATTATGAACAAATAACCTGCTGCTTAATGTGCTGCTGATGTCAGCCTGCCAATAAAAGAAACCCCAGGTTTTCTAAAGTGCCTTCTCTCTTATAAAGTGACAAAGGAGACATAGTAGAGACAGAAATGTCTAGAGAGAGTTATCAGGGAGAGACATAGGAATAGAGAGTTAAAAATATATACTGTATTTTATGTATAAGACGTGTGTGTTTGTGTGCATATATATATGAAGCGTTCAGGCAGTTTTTGATGTTTATGAATGAAAAATGAGTAAACATGAGGATCTGAGCAACTTTGACAATGGACAATTTGTGATGGCTAGACAACTGGATCACAACATCTCCAAAAGGACACGACCGGAGGGATTGTCATAGTATGTAATTATTATAACCCATCCAAAATGATAAAAAAACCAAAGTTCATATGCTGATGTGTGTTGGGACCTTCCAAGCCGTCCACATTTCAATCTGATCGCAGCACTTTATATTTGCGTGTATATAGACAGACAGGTGGGAAAGAGACCTACGCAGACATGCATATACAACGGCTGGTGAACAGAGGCTCTGAGAGACTCACTGACTTTATGAAACTGTCTGTGATGCATTCACTGATGAGAGCTTGACCAAGTGAGTGACAACTTAATTCATATCACAGGCTCTCATCAGCCCGCCTGGCTCCCACCATCAATGCCAATCTGTGAATCGAGCTTGTCATTGCCGCACAGCAAGAAAATGCTCTTGAGAGGACAGCTGCTGACTTAATGAGTGTTTAGCAGAAGGGCTAGTCATTCTGATGAAGCAGGAGAGTGTGATAACAAATTTGATAACAAATTAAACATATTAAATTGCCTGTATTAAAACAACCTGTGGTTTTACTGAACTAAATTTGACCATCTTCATTTTTTTACTGACTGGGTCGTGAGTTTCAGCCTGATTGAATATATTAAAATACATCAAATGTGGCAGAAATCAGAGACGGAACACAGACACAGACATGGATATAGTCACGCACACACACACACACACCTGTTTCTCTGTTCAAAGCACATTACTGAGAAGCGACAGAGCTGCAGTGCAATATGTGCTCCACTCCCTCATTCAGTTTAATGGACGAAACCATGTGAGATCCCTTTTGCTTGTTTTTTTTTTAAGGGTAGAGAAATGTGAAGACAGCAGTCTTGAATTGAATTACTCTTTATTTTGTATCCCCATCTCTTTATTATCGGCGCTCAAGTTGCCATAGTGGTGGCTGACAAGATGACAAGATCCAGTGAATACTAACAAGCCTAAATTACTTTTGAAATATCACTTTTCTTTACTTTTCTAAGCAGGCTTCTTTCTTACAAAATGGACTTTGACAGGACACTTTTAAACCATTTCACTTGTCAAATGTAATTTTTATACTGTGCACATCCTGCCATACTTGATTGTAGGCACTTTTAGACAGTTGCATTTCATTTCTACCACGGTAAGGAGCAGATTGATTGTTGCAGCTCAATGTTTGTAAGACTTTCAGGGAATTCTTTGTAGCTTAATGCAGCACACCACTAAACGATCTCATTTGAATAATTTGCCATGGCATCTGTATGGGCTGATAATGTGCACAGTGTTTTCTTCTAAAAACACTGTGCCCCCAGCAGGTGTTGAGGCAAGCGCTGAGGGATTGGCGGGGTGGGTTGGGGGTAGAGACAGATACAGAGGTAGATGTTGTGCTTGTGTTGTGGCTTTTTAATCAGTGCTGTTTCAGCATGCTTTGTGCCAGAGGGGGTCTGCTATCAACAGTTATATGTGCATCACTTATCTACTTATGCCAGAGGAGATGTGCACAATTATTCAGCAATTAGTACAGGACTGTGAAATCCTCTTAACAGTGTTGGAGATTGGCATGTTGCCCACTGACTATTGCAATCTCTATTTTCAGGGGGATCGATTGGATGGACAATTGCATTAAGAAGCAAAAAAAAAAAAAAAAGAACTACAACACTACAAGACACTTTGCCTCAGCATTTCAGCATTTTAATTATGTCACCACTAATGGAATTATAAGAAACAATGAACAGGAGGTCCACAGAAGAAAATATTGGCTGTACAACAAACAAAAAGATATGTTTCAAGAGCCCTAAAAAGAGGACGTAAAGGACATAGAGGACATAAATAAGCCCACCTATTTTGCAGACCACACCTACAGTTTTCTCCTCTCTGCTCCATTTCTTTCTGTTTATATTCCTTGTTCCCTCCCTTATTTCCTATATTGAATCTACACTAACATAAGCACACTTCAACATGATGGAGAATGCAAGCTCCAAAATGGACAGTGACCCAGTGTCCAACATCTCCCTGCTGAGCACTGGGGACCGGGTGTCCGATTCTCTGGAATACAAGACTGTGTCTGTGTTTCTGGTGCTCTTAGTATGTGGTGTGGGAATAGTGGGCAATGTCATGGTGGTCCTGGTGGTTCTCACCACACGTCACATGCGAACACCCACTAACTGCTACCTAGTAAGTCTGGCCGTAGCTGACCTTACAGTGCTGGTAGCAGCAGGGTTGCCCAATATCTCGGAAAGCCTGATGGCCACCTGGGTGTATGGCCAAGCTGGGTGTCTAGGCATTACATACCTGCAATACCTTGGCATCAACGTGTCCTCCTGCTCCATTACAGCTTTTACCGTGGAGAGGTAGGAACCCCTGCTTTTCTCCTATGATTATATATTATTATAGATATCATTATCATCTCACATCACTCATCCATCCATTATCTAAGTTGCTTACCCTGGATGGTGCTGGAGATTATGGCGAAAGGAAAGTCCATTGTTGTCAGTCCATTGCACTGCAGAAAAACGCACATACACACACATACATACACACACACTTAGAGGTCACACTTGGCCATGCATTTGATGAGGGGAAAGTGAAGGAAAGGCCACACAAAGAGAACCATGTATCATGTATAAAATATCATATCATGTCATGTCTTATCTTATATGCGATTTCATATCACATTTCTTCATGTTTATTGTGAGTGACACGAGTCCAAGTGATGTCTGAATGAGTCTTCTAAAGGTCAAAGTAGGCTTTTGTTAATTATCACACCCTACATCAATGTCATGTTGCATTATGAATAATGACTGTCCATTAAGTGTTAACAACCCTTAAAAAGTTTTTCCACAATCAATTGCAAGACAATAGCATTTAGAAATTTTTTTTTTGCCCCTGCCCTGCTCATATTAGGGGGTACTTCAGCTCAAGAAGGGCTTAATTACTGCAGTAATTACTGAATCACTTGAATCAGGTGTGTTAGTTGAAGGTAAACACTAAAATATGCAGTGTAGTGTTATTTGTCATAGTGAAACACAGCACAGCACACAGTGAACCACAATGAAATGCATTCTCTGTATTTAACCCATACGCAGACCATGCCCTGGGGCCAGCAATATGCAAGGTCCGGGGAGCAGTGATGGGAACTGTACCTGGTGGAACCCATGATGTCCCGATTATGGAGCCTAGTCCCTGACCACTAGACCACTGCTGCCAAGAAACAACTGGCTTAGATTAAACAAAACCAAAAGCTTAGCGGGAAAATGCCCCTAGTATTCGGCCTAAAGTTCTTTTCTCTCTGCAAAGATCATTGGCTAACGTCTTATCAGATTTGCTGTGTAATTAATTGTCATTTGGTCAGGTCATGGGTTATTAGGTCATTAGATGCGATTTGAAATAAGGTTAGGGCTGGTCAGATAATGAAGTTAAATAAGCTTGTTGAGTTTAACCTTAACATTGATGTTTCCACACAAAGACTTATTTTAATAAGTCAACCCCAGATTGTTATTCCTGTCTTGTTCTTTCCTTGCACCTTAGATACATAGCCATCTGCCACCCAATGAGAGCTCAGACAGTATGCACAGTATCCAGGGCCAAACGCATCATCGCAGGGGTGTGGGCCTTTACCTGCGTCTACTGCATGCTTTGGCTTTTTCTGGTGGATATCCAGGTGAACGCTGATGGGCGAGTGCAGTGTGGCTATCGTGTCTCCCGGGACCTCTACCTACCCATCTACCTCATCGACTTTGCCATCTTTTATGTTATCCCCCTACTGCTGGCCATTGCCCTATATGGCCTAATTGCTCGAATCCTATACCTGAGCCCCCTGCCCCATCCACCTGATGCCGGCACCCTCACAGCCACCACCCTCAGGAGAAGCTGCAAGGACCTGGCTAACCCAGCTAAAGGAGGTCGTCAGGGGAGGCCCAAAAGTGCTCTCTCATCTCGCAAGCAGGTGATTATGTGCATCTTTATCTCTGTCAAGATTGCAATTCATCCAGTAACAATTAACCCATAAGTCTATTACATTTTTAAAAATAATTATTTATATATATAGAAAAAGTTCCCTCTTATACAAAACCGTTTAGTACAGATGTGCTGCCCTAACAGTTTGATGACACACACTATGCTGGTTTCATTTTGAGAGCTCCTACTTCTGAGTTGCCCTAAAGGGCAAATACAGGCCAGCGCTCCTTTACCTGTAGCAGCTTGTCCAAGGTCAGGTTTTTGTTTTTGTTATAAACTGAACATGGGATTAGTTTGGCTAAATACCACCACAAAGAGGGGTAGTTGTTTGGTATTTTCATTGGCCACAAAAACAAGGTGCAGTAAAAAATGCAGAGATTTGATTTGTAAATTATAGATACAGAGACAGCCTCTTTGGTTTTAGGCATAAATATTGCAAATGTATCTCCTAAGACTTTTGTCTTACTCAACAAAACAAAAACAAAAAAAAACCCCAAAAAACAACAAAGACAAGTCTTCAGAGTTTAAATAATTCAGGTTCAGTAATAAAAGAACTCTACACATTTTCATTTCTCCAGATTTCATTAGTATTAAATGAGTTGTTTGGACTGCGACCAAAGAATCGTTATGAATAGGAGGTTGTATATACTTATTATCATTATAAAGATTTTGAATATTTCTATTAGTACAATAGTAATTATAGTAATATAATATAGGGCAGCGGTGGCCTAGTTGTTAGGGCGTTAGCCACATGATCGGAGGATCGGGGGTTCGAACCCTTCCCAGTAGGTTGCCCTGAGGTACCCTTGAGCAAGGTGCCATCCCCATCACTGCTCCCTGGGTGCTTTCAATAGCAGCCCACTGCTGCACATGTGTGTATGGGTGAAATGCAGAGAGCGAATTTCCCATTAGTGGGATTATAAATAAAGGATTATTATTATTATTATTATACAAAATGTATCATAAAATAATTCTCGTAGGCATTTAAAAAACAGCTATAGTGGAATCTCAGCTTAGCAAATTCATTAAATTAATTTTCTATTTTGTCATGATTTATCTGCAAGCTCCCTATACCAACACCTGAATTACTTTATCTTACATGCTTAATAGTAGGCTAGGAACTGCTTCTTTTCCCTAATAGCTCTACTCTACCCTGCTCTGTCTTGCTCTCATTCTGTCTCACTAACTGTGCATTTGTGCATATATTAAAGCACAATTATGTCTGATAAAGGGTAAATTCCTCATGAAATATCATGTACTCTGCAAATGTAACTAATAGACATGCATGCAATCAGGGTGATGCCAAACTAAAACCGCTATACTGGTGGAAAGTGTATGTGATTTTCCATAATTTTAACATGACCATTGTAAATTTGTTTAAACTGAGCCAGCAAATGATAAACATGGCAGCTATGCACATTAGTAAATATATTGCATGTGTAATTCAACACAAAATAAGCTGTTGTATTCATGTTAGAATGGTCATAATTTCTATAAAATGTGTATTTATATATGTTAATATTAAATGGAAAACCCAGCTTAAATATGTACATTTTAATCTTGTAACAGCAAAATAAGTTTTTATATTTGTGCATGACAGTTTTAGAGTGATGATTTTCACTAAAAGTCTGGCTATTACTATTGGAGCCCGTTATCTTGTTATCCTGTTATCCTACGTCTGCTGAGCTGACAGCCTGTTCTGCAGATAAAGTTCATAGAATAATTAATTTTAATTTATTTTAATTGTGACTATTCTTGTCACTGAGAGAACACACAGTGAACCACAATGAAATTGGACCTCTGCATTTAACCCATGCACACACCATGCAGCAGGGGGCAGCTATGAAAGCGTCTGGGGAGCAGTGACAGGGATGGTACCTTGCTCAAAGGTAACTCGGGGCAACCTACTGGTAAGGGGTTTGAACCCACAATCTCCCGATTCTGTGGCCAACTGGGCCACCGCTGCACCTGTCGTGCAGGACAGTTAATATAATAATAATGTGTGTGTATGTAATATATATATATATATATATATGAGAGAGAGCTTAAATAGACTCGGGTGATAGTAATCGTAACTGGGTGGTGTTATTCTCCAAAAAACTGGCCTGTAACAGAATCCTAACAACTTCACTTTCTTTTCAGAACCCTTACCTGAAGAAGAATTATACACTATATGCTGTTATACACTATATATATTTTTTAAACATTCTGTGTTACCAGAAAACTGGTTCCATAACTGGATCTAAATTGGTTCCCTTTGCTTACTCAGTCAGGACAATGAGAGAGAGAGAGAGAGAGAGAGAGAGGGAGAGAGACTTGGACAGATGAGGATATGGCAGCTGCATGGCAATAATAAGGGATATTAAAAATTACAATAACATCACTTATCATTCAGATAAATCAGTTATCACTAATGATGTTTGTCTCATAGAAAGTTTTATCTTTTGCAGACAATGTGCTTTTTTTTGAAGCTAGGGCGTTTTGCAGTCTGATCATTTCAGGTGTACCACTACTGGCACAATCCTCTGACCCTGGTCATTTACTTCCCCTTGAAAAAAAAATCCATGCAGTGTTGGCTCAGAGCTGCTTTAAATGCCATAGAGTCCCTTCTGAATTGCAACTGTTTTATCATCAAAATACAATAATAGAAATTCTATTCTAAAAAAAGAACAGTGTCAATACTAAAAAAATCAACAATGAGAGACAGAATAAAGCATCACCGATTAATCTGTGTAACCTCAGTGTGGAACTAAGCCATGCTTTACCACCTCTCGGTGAGTGAGCCGTCATCATTGATAATCTGGTTACAATATTGACATGGACGATGCTTTATTGACGTTATTGTGATGCAAACTTTGTCCAGCCACAACAGATTATACTGTAACTACTATTACATTGTTTTTAAATGATAAAATATTGTTATACATTAAAAATGAAAACACAGCTCATATATCATCTCTTCATTATCTTTGGCCTATGCGCTCTTCGTGTTTTTAACTCACTATCGGCTGATCTGTGCAGCTTTCACACAGTTGGCAATTGAACTATATTATGGAAAACAAAACTGATCATAAAACTGAAACCAAACATAAAAACAGACTAAATAAAAAACACTGAGAAGTAGGAGATAAAATCATAGCTGGAAGCACAGATTTTTGTACAGATTTTGGGTAAAACCGAGAACACCGGTAGAAAGCATAAAATAGCAGATACTAACAAGAACTTGAAAAAACAGTACCGAAACAACATACAACAGAGACAATGAGATTACTTCTAATACATATAATAACGGGGAACAGGAGACATAAATGGACACAAGGTTAAACATGGATGTGGGAGATATGAGAACTTGATTCAGATGTTTATACAGAGGCAGCCATATGAATGTATGGACCAAAATAACGCTTTAAAATTACATATTAAAAGCTTATCCATCTCAAAATTGGACACAAGCATTTTGTAGAAAAACAGATTCTCAAACTACAAAAATAAACAATAACATTAAAGTACCAACCAACTTTGAACGTGGCTTGAAAAATCAAGTGGTATAAATTCTAGGGAAAAAAAGAGTGAAGTAGCCTACCCTAAACAGTAGCTCTGGCCCCACCTGTTGTATGCACATCATTTGTTGTCATTCAGTTTACTTCCTTTCCATGAATTGTGTTGATATATTGGTTGTGTTGATATATCAGGTTTATTTAATGCATCACTTTAATAGTCAGCATAGCTGTAGATACTTCCATTTTGTGTAACATGAGTGTGTCTGCATTGCATTCCCAGTCTCAATTACAAGATTACTTGCCTCCTGTTGCATTTTTTGAATACTCAATAAAGTATGCAACTATAAGGATGATTTTATGTAGCTGTATGTTCAAATACTCCTGCTCATTGTTCCTACTGTAAACATTAATGCTCTGCAATTAATTACACATTAAGTTCTCTATACTTAACTCTAAAGCTGTCCAAAGGTGCATGTTGATTCAGCAGCAGACACACTTATATAAAGGAGCAGCAATGATGATTTGGCCTGCTTGGAGCCTGGCCACAGAAGGCTAGATTCATACCCCCAGAGTTTAATGACTGTTTTAGGCTGCAGATTCTGAACATAAATATCACAGCAGCCGTCACCCTTTCAATAACGAATCACCAGAACTCTTACTGACCCCTTGTGTAGGTGGGAGGGTGTGTGTGAGCATATGTGTGATGGCTGTTCCCTGGTGGGCACGTCCATGAGCGTGTATGCCCATGCTTGTGTGTGGCATAGATCAAAATCTCGAAGATTCAAGAGGGCTCCACTTGAGAAGTAGATTTGCATAATATGATTTGTGGTGCTCGCTGAAGTATACTTAATGCCGCTGATGATTCTGCTCTCAGAGATCATGAAAAAGCCTTTCCCTCCCTCTCCCGCTTTGTTCTGCTCCTTTCTTTTCCTCCAGCACCTCTGGACCCCTTTGATCACATGATTATCTCAGCAGTTCATAAAGTTCAGCGAGCTTCAGGATGCCCACAGAATTAAAGCAGAAGGGCTTAATTTGCAGGTTTGAGTGAAGTTATCTGATAATGCCACTACAATCACTACAGCAGCCGTTCTCTCTCTTTATTTGGCCGAACTGTGAGGAGCAGGCTGCTTTGTTTGTGTCTTGTTAAGACCTTGTTTCTGGCTGACGAGGAAGTCCAACAACCAGATGTATTTTTAAAATGTCAGTGCCAGTCATGCTCATTATTTTGCCACTCTGTTAATTAAACAAGCTCCTCCCAGGCCCGCGCCCCCTCAATTAGACTGTGTGGTCATGCTGAGAATTTGTCACGATCACTGAAGGTCCCTCTCTCTCTCTCTCGTCACTTGTCACCCAATCTCCTGTGTAGGATGATAAACAACATTTAGCCCAAAGAGAGTGCTTTTATTTATATGTCAATAAAATTATTTGTAATGTTTGTTCAACTGTGTCTTTCCTCTGGGGAATTGTTCCGTTATTACATGTAAGCAATGCCTAAAAATGAGGTGTAAAAGTAGTTTGGTTAAGTGTTTGTTATTGAGACAACAAAGGACATGAGAGGGTGATAGAGGTTTGCATCATTGGTTTTGAATGGTAAAACTAAAATACTGAATAGTGGAGTCTGATGGTGATTACATACCTTTTCCCTGAGGTTCTACATTGCCAGTACATGCACTGTCACCATGGTCACAAAGCCACAGGGTTTATGACAATGTGCTGTGTTCTCTCTCTGTCTTTCTTTTTTCTGACATAATTATTCCACTGTGGAGAGTGTAAATGCCTACAAATGCTTATGCTTGGACTGAGAAATTATGGATAATGTAATTTGGCTGCATTATATACATGGTATTACATTGCTAACACCCTGATCTAGTAATCTCAACTGTCTCCCTCGCTATGGTCACTCTGTACTATTACTCAGTGCATGGTGAATGTGAATGCAATTTTTGGAGTTTGAAAAATGTTAACTGATAGTTCAAGTGTAAATAATTAAATAGTTATTTAGCCTTATCCTAGACTAATACTACAAAAGGGACTGAAGGAATTATTCATACCAGTGCTATGAGGTGTAATATTGAAGGCCTTTACAGACGTGGTCATTCTTCACAAAAGACTGCAACTGCATTTCATCTTGTTATCTGAAAAAAAAAAAGTAGCAATGTAAAACTTATAGGCACTTTCAGTCATTTTCTGCAGTTCAGCAATGGGGCTGCTCTCAAAAACCTCTTCTCAAAGGAATTCTGCCCATTTGGATTCTCTGTTGGAGTGGTAACAGAAGGTTCCAAGTGTCCAGAAAGTAGAGCAAATAGCATTTGTAAACACAGTTGTCGCATTATGCTGAGCGGCTGAGTTCTGCTCAGCACGCTGGACGCCCTTAATGGTCCGCATGGCTGACAGCTGCTAAGAGTCATTTTTTGAGCTGATCACAGTCAGTAATCAGCCTTTATTGCTCATATTGGGAACTGAATGGACTTAATTCTCCATGATTATTCCTTTTTAAAAATGTTCTACCAAGAAACTGAATCCTGGCAATACAGGACTTGGAATTTGAAAAAAAAAAAAGAGCATTACCTGGCTTCAGTGGGCAGAACAGTGAAGAAAAATGATCTCTGCCCTCACTCTTAGTGCTTTTGCTTTGAGTGGTGCAGTTATATTTAGCCAGCAGTGTCTAGAAATGCTCTGTAATAGACTTTACAGACTTGAGAGATGTGATTTGCTGAAAAAATTGGTCTTTTCTCACATCCTCTTAACACCGTCTGCTATCAACCTACGGACAGGGTTTCAGGGTCATGTATGAGGCACCCCTAAAAATAAAGGCTCCTAACGGTTCTCTAGCCCAAAGGCATTGGAGAACTACCTTTGTTTCCCTAATGATCCTTTAATGATGACTCTTAAATTAACTTTGTTTTTATCTATAACACTGGACAAAATAACCCTTAGCGTGACTCTTAGCTTGAGTTTTGTTTTTAAGAGTGAGCTTATACCATGTCATTTGTGCTTTATGTAGGTCACGAAGATGCTGGCTGTGGTGGTAATCCTTTTTGCCCTGTTGTGGATGCCATACAGAACATTGGTACTCATCAACTCCTTTGTCAGCACCCCATATCTAGATGCCTGGTTCTTGCTCTTCTGCCGGACGTGCATATATGCCAACAGTGCCATCAACCCAGTGGTGTACAACTTAATGTCTCAGAAGTTCCGCTCTGCGTTCCGGGGGTTGTACCGCTGCCAACGGCAGTCTGGCCACCACCCCACCCTCTCCACTCTCCACATGGGCTGCAGCATGGCCAGAGATCCACAAGCCACTCATGCCAGCAACGGCACCAGGGAGACAGTAAGGAACATAAGCTCAGGCACTGCTGAGCAGAAACACAGCAAAGACAGTGTTTCACTCGAAGAAAGGGATGCTACAGAGAGCACCTGTATTGAAAACGAAAAAGACACACCAATTTTGATAGAGAGTGAAGATGTCGTTGATACAAGCAGGCCTCAAGCTATTTCAGCAAACCTTTATGCAGAAAAAATTAACTTAAAAATCCATGAAGCAGGGGTGAAAGAAGAAGAGAATGGTCCAGGCTTTGAGAAGATCACAAGCCAATGCACTGATTTTAGGAAGGCTATGAAAGTTGGCAATGATGCTACAGTGGATGTGATGCCAGACACTAAAAGCACCAGCACAGAGAAGACTAGGGTGGTCTGTGGCTGTGAGATGACGTCTCATCCTGAGCAGCCCACTAAAGAACTGATCCACAGCGTAGTGTAGCTCCCTCTAGTTCTCCAAGATCACTTCTTATGGGCAGGCATATAAGGGTCAGACCTAGATAGCCCTTCCCTAAAAGATAAACCTGCCTGTTGTGAAGGGCAAAAAAAGAACAACATCCCAAGCTCTGTTCACATATCAGAGAGCATCCTGAATAGCTCGTTCCACCACCTGACACCAATTCTTCTGTGGAATGCAAAAACTCAGGCCAGTCTCCCTGCATAATTTAAAGAGATTGCTGGATGTTGGACGCCTTAGCAACACCTGTTCCCTCTGTAGTGGTTGAGAAGCTTTGCAGAGAGTTAGACTGTATTCTGCTCATCCACATTACAAACAACTTGCCCTCTCTGCCATTGAGGAGGAGGAGAAACGAACAAATTCAACTAAGTGGGTTCATAACCCACTTTTAAAAGCAAAGATAGGGCCCTGCTCTGCTCAGCAAATAGCTACAAGGTGCTTTTATCTGACAACATAGCCCAGAGCATCAGGTCATGACAAACACGCTTCTGTGTTTTCCCTGCAGCAAAAATGAGGCATTTGTTGAGGCTGGCCCAGTGCCAGAGCAAGAGCAAAGAGCATAAGAGAGGCAAGTTGTAATGCATTGACGTTTGTTCTACATAAAATCCCATGCTTCAAGCAGAGTGATGCTTTTCAACGGCTTTATCTGCCACCACACCCCAAGGCACAAAATGTGTTCTCTTGGTTGTATTTGAAGACTACAGGCAGTTCAGACCAGAGAGGGAATCATACATACATTTGTGGACTCCATCAAGTCCTCCATTTATTTATAGAGAGCACAAAAACCACTTAAGGACACTAAGGACACACAGGACATTACTGATATTTTCAGCTAGAAAAATTATAGAGGCATATCCATGATTTATCAGTCAACAAGATTAATCACATGTTCTAGGACAGTCCAGAACAGGATTAGTCATCTGCCTTGAACAGTGTTGATACTTAAAGATAGCTCTGAAATCACTTTGTTTGTGTACCCAGTGCCATACACGTTTAAACATTTCATATTTGTGTTAAAAGCAGTCACAATGTTATGGCACAAATGTGATATTTAAATGGATATTTTCTGAAGCTAGTACTAGCATCATTGTTTATATTGTAAGTTTATATTCTCTAGTGTTGTCTGTTGATTTTGGTTTATGAAACACCTGTCACTCCTGTTGTGCTTTTTCTGCTTCTCTATGAGGGTAAGATCCGTTTGAAATGTTGGTTTTTTTTTATTGCTTTTGGTAATTAATTCTGATTTCAGAGTCCTGCCTGCTTATCCTAACAATTTATTTTCTTTTATTTCCCCCTTGCATCTTGGTATTGTGCCCATTGCTGTTTTGCTCATTCCTGCTTATTGCTTTAACCTTTGCTGCTCCACTGTCACATTTCATTTGGTAACCAGTGAAAGATATTTGTAAAGAGATTGAAGTGCTATAGTCTGTTATGCTGACATGTAAGCCACGCACTGCTCCGTTTTTCTGCTTTTAATCGCAGTGGTGATGAGGTGGAAGAAGCAAAATGTTTGTTTTCTCTCAAGGATGAAGCAAACGCATGGCTGTGCTGAAAAGACCCAGGCTATCTCTGATGCCAAGAAGCCTATTAGTCGGAGTGAAATTGTTGTTGCTGTTGAAGAGGAAAAAAAAAAAAAAACAGGCAAGGAAGATATGGTGTCCTTGGTGTGTTGCGATACGAAGCTTGCAGTATTTTTTTATTTAATTATTTAATTATTTATTCGTAAATCTGCTTGATACTTGCTTAGCTTTTAATGGTAACATGAAATCAGAGCTTGATGTCTGTGTGTGTTCTGTGAGCATGTGCAGTTCTTCTGAAATGCCAAATTTTTTTTGTGTTCTCCTCCCTGTTTCCTTTTGATATGCTTTACAAATGGCTGGAAAATAAACCTAAGAGCAAAATTTGAAGGAGTCTTGGATTCTTTCATACTGTTCAAGATGTCCTGAAATTAAGAATATGGAGATGAGTGAAGGAGAACCTATATTTGCTAAAAAGCAATAATGATTTCTCATTATGGGTTTCCTAGCTTTTATTATATAAATGGCACTGTGTGGGACCAGCAGAATGCTGAGTTTTACTGTCTGAGCAGTAAGATTATGGTCCATTATACACAATTAGCATGTCCTTATCCCTCACACACACACACATGCAAACCATCAGTTTTCTCCATGAAGAAGTTCTAAGCACACCTAAGTTTACAGATGTCCGGCAGCAGGTAAAAATAGCAATCTTGCAATTAAATTTGGCTTGATGCAAGGAGCATGAATGTATGCATAGATTTATCCTGGCAGCTGGTTGCTAAGGTTACTTTCTTTTTTTTTTTTCCCTTTTCACTTTTGCACGATTAGATTGGAGGGTTGTAGGCAGGGGAAGATAAGACGGCTCCCGAGAATGGATTTCCGACCAGGTGCAGCGGGACTAATCCCAAGGCTGATAAGCCATCACAAAACTGAGGTGCCATTCAATGAAATGAGGCCTCTGACAGTGCTCACGTGAGCACCAGCGCTCTCTCTTTGCCTTCCTGCACCTCTGCCCCTCCAAGCATTCCATATTAAAAACTTAATAACACATATCCGTTATGCAGGGTTTGATCTTAATCGTTCTCGTCCCTTTTGTTCCCTCCTTTGTTCGTTCTTTGTGCAAATCGTACAATTTTGAGTCACTGTCAAAAGTCATTTTGTAACAGGGTTGAAAACAGCCTCTTTTTTTCCCCAGTTCTTCCCTTAGCTAGGGATCGAGAGCTGTTTTGCCAAGATGGAGAAGATGGACAGATAAAATTAAATGAGCTCCTCAGAATAGGAGGCAACAGCCCCCACCATCAGATTTGCTTATCGCCATCTCCCTCTCATTTCGGCTTGGTCTCTTCTCCATTCTCTCTGATGGCATTAGTTCACCGATCCTGCTGATGATGTCAGGCGTGTTAGAGCCAACCCTTTTATCACTGGCCCTCACCAGCAAAAGCGTAGGCCACAAGCACAGTCTTTTGGATTAACAAGAGGTTGTGATCAAGTAGAGCTACTGCTTATCATTGCTGACTGTATTACTTTTATGTCTTCACAACTACACACACAAGGCAAAGCCTCATACGTACGGACACTCCAGGGTACGGCAAAAGAGAACACTGTGATGCCTAACATCTGAACATCTAAAGCTTTATGCAAGACATTGGCTGTAAAGGGTCCGTGGTATACACATTAACAGAACATTTATATCATGATTTACTCCAAAACATTCTTTTTTGTTAGATTTTTAAGGTGTTTATGTGGGCTTCACACTTATACAAGTCACCTCTAGTGTAGATATTCCTTCCATTTGTCATAAATTGCATGCATTGATTTTAAAGCCTTGTTGAACAACAGCATTGCCTTTATGTATTTATTCTTGAAAATATGTTTCTCCACTGCCTCAGAAGCTCAAGCTGGTTCTTATGCCTCTAAACCCAGCATAAACACTTTTTATTTGTTGTGAATAAAAAGGTTGTTGGAGCTGCAAAGCACATTTCTATCCTAGCCCTCCTCAAAAAGCCACCCAAAAAAGATCTGGGTCAGTGGGTTTATGATGTTCATGTAGGCAAAGCCAGAATGGTAATTCTGATGAAGAATAAAGTCTGTGACAATTTGTATGCTGACTGGACATCTTGTCACAAATGCACAGCCACTGTTGGAATGCTTATAGGCCTGTATGGAACCCAAATATTAAAAACTAAATAATGCAAAAGATATGCCTGATATTTAGTTATTTCGGTTGTTTTTTTTATTTGTTACATGATCTGCTGGTGAAATGATATGTGTAAAAAGTGGGACACTTTGCCCCTCTCCACCCTGCGCATTCAGATTATGTTGCACATTCAGTGGATTTGTTTTGTACGTGTACTATGTATGACGTGACACACTATAAAGACTGTATATACTGTAGTACTCAGGCTATAGCTAATATTAAAAAGATATAAGCCAGAAAATATCTTGGTCTTAATGTGTTTCTAAAATCTCCTTTATATTATTACAATGTTCCTTGTTTTGAACCGGGACAGGATCATTTCTTTGTCTTTACATTTAGTTCTTTTTATTCAACACACCCCTGCTGCACGGTGTGTGTTTGTGTGCATGGGTTAAATGCAGAAGTCCAATTTCATTGTGGTTCACTGTTTGCTGTGCTGTGTTCTCACGATGACAAGAATAGTCACTTTCAACTTCTTTGGTTGGTTTTCGGTACATTCGGCACATTCCTAAACATGCAAAATGGCCAATTATTATTTATTTGCTGACAATCACATATGCACACATACATATAACTTGACACCCTTTCAGTACTTAAGCACCACTTTGGCTGAAGTCAAAGCCTCCCATTTTTTATTGCAACCACTAAACATCCAGCTGCCAAACTCTTTTGCACTCTTCCCTTTTTAATTTTTAATTCCAAATTTTTATGGGTTTCTTGCATACAAATGAGGTTTATCATTAGTTCACAGACTACCAATAATCTTCACATTGAGGGACAGTGAGAGTTATTTGAGAACCTTAATCTTTCTTTAGTTCTATTTAAGTTTTTGTGTATATATTGGAATGTTTTTTGCAATATCCAGGCAATTTTCTTCTTAATTTAGTACACAGTACACAGTGAACCACAACGAAATTGGACCTCTGCATTTAACCCATGCACACAAACCATGCAGCAAGGGGCAGCTATTGAAAGCACCCAGGGAGCAGTCACGGGGACGGTACCTTGCTCAAGGGTACCTCAGGGCAACCTACTGGCAAGGGGTTTGAACCCAGAATTCTGTGGCCAACTCCCTAACCACTAGGCCACCGCTGCCCTACACATATATATATATATATATATATATATATATATATATATATATATCACATACTGTGCAAAAGTTTTAGGCAGGTATGGAAAAAATGCTGTAAACAAAGAATGCTTTCAGAAATGGAAGTGTTAATCATTTATTTTCATCAATCAACAAAATGCAGTGAATGAACAAAAGAGAAATCTAAATCAAATCAATATTTGGTGTGACCACCCTTTGCCTTCAAAACAGCATCAATTCTTCTAGGTACACTTGCACACAGTTTTTGAAGGAACTCGGCTGGTAGGTTGTTCCAAACATCTTGGAGAACTAACCACAGATCTTCTGTGGATGTAGGCTTCCTCACATCCTTCTGTCTCTTCATGCAATTCAGACACACTGGATGATGTTGAGATCAGGGCTCTGTGGGGGCCAGAAGAACTGATGCTGGTTTGAAGGCAAAAGGAAGTAACACCAAATATTGATCTGATTTAGATTTTTCTTTTGTTCGCTCACTTTGCATTTTGTAAATTGATAAAAATAAACAATCATTATTTATATTTCTGAAAGCATTCTTTGTTTACAGCATTTTTTCCACACCTGCCTAAAACTTTTGCACAGTACTGTATGTATATATTTAACTTATCAAATAAATCGGAATGACATCTGTGCATTAAACTTCATTTAAATTTATTATCATTTTTTACAAAATATGTGAAAAGCAAGTTTTCAAGGATATATCTTTCACCATAATTAACCATACATGTATAGCAGGTCCTTCTCTTGGTTGTAGTCTGTTATACATACTTTACATTTACATTTATATTTACGGCATTTAGCAGACGCTCTTATCCAGAGTGACTTCCATATCCTAATTACAGGGACAGCCCCCCTGGAGCAACTCAGGGTTAAGGGTCTTGCTCAGGGACCCAGTGGTGGTAGTGTCAGAGGTGGGATTCGAACCATATGATTTACTTAATGACTTAAAGTAAATCATAGTGTATAGCAGATTCTTCTAATGGTTGTCAAAAAATGTTAAAATGGTTCCAAAGTGTGTACAGTTTGAGCAGTGTATCATCTCCAGTGCTTTCATTTTCTGCTCCATTTCATTGTTTTGTTTTCTTTGTCACAGCGCATGAGAAAATTATGATAATCTGTCTGTGCTTTAATGCCATCCCAAAAGCTATAGAACATATCTTTTGTACTTTTTTAAAAAAAAACAAATGTTCATTAAGAAGTGCAATGAGCTCTTGTTTGGCTAACACTGGTGGATTAAAACTCTTTACAGCGGGTGGAGAGTACATTATCTGATCAAAATGAACAAAGCAGAGTGATCTGACAAGACCAAGTTACTAGAGGACCACATTTTAAACGGTGCTTAAATAATAGATGTCCTGGCACCGCTGCCAACAATAATTTTATTCTTGAGTAAAAACTTCTGGACATGAAAAATCCCCTCAGAGACAAGTTGACCTTTATAGTTCATGATGTTTTGTGAAATATCTGCAGTGTTGCATAAGAATAAGGTGCACTGTAGGAACTGGAGTGTGAATAATATGTAGTGAAAACAAACAAAATAAATTAATTAATTAAATGTACAGTACTGTGCAAATTTTAAACTCAACAAATACATGCTATTGTTATTTCTACTTCTTCAGCACATAATGGGACGTTTTCAGGCATAATAACTGAAATGCAATCATTTATGAAGGGTTTGAAAAGAAATATTTAAAAATACATTCAAGATTTGAACAATTTTCTATATAATTATGCAATTTTCAGATCTATGTGTCTGTAGCATTTTGCTTAAAAGATCATTTAGTCATTTAATGATACAGGTTAAAGAGAATGCATAGAATGGGTTTTCATTTAACTTCCCCATCCTCTCATCCCCATGGCTCATTCCTCTTAAAAAAATAAAATAAAAAAATAATGCATTTTACCCTTATAAGTTGCTCTGATCTTTCTTTATTCCATTTCATTTTTCTGATGTGATGAAATTAGTTCATATTATTTAGTGGAACTACAGAAGGTGTTTTGGAGCAAGGCCACAGAAGAACCATTTCGTTCCAATAAATACCTTTCAGAAGCTGTTATTTACAGAACCTTTTTTTATTGCCTTAAAGGATTCTGCCCTCAATTACTGTCACCAGAGACATGCCTGCAAATTCTTACACAGATTTTCTCCATTCAAACCACCATAATGTTAAAAAAAAAAATCAGGTCTATGAACTGTGGCTAGCTACTGTGCTTATGGAAAATTGCTACTGACTTGTAGCTGGCTCTAAGTGGCTATAGTTAAATAAAGTCCATATGGTATAAAGCTAGGCTTGCCAGAATAATAAAAAACAGTTAATTAATAGATACTTTGCCTCTTAATTGATTGGTGTGAAAATCTGGTAACACTTTACCTAAACATAACATTTGCATAAACGTGTAAACCTTTTATTTTCTGCCAAGAGTTTTCATGATAGTTTGTACTAATATTATTTTAACCACTATTGGTATATATAATTATCAATATGTCATGTTTCTGCTTTAAATTACCATGTCATGGCTATACATTATTACATCTGTCAACTTTAACCTTTAGTGGTAACAAGACACTATTACATAACCTAATCTGTCATGGCCATGCACTGGAGCATATATCATCAACTATAACATGTTATATCAGATGTTATTTCTAATGTTATGCAGCAGAGCTGTATTATTTCTATGGTCAGTTATCAATATCGCATTAGCACCCTCATCTGTGGCTCTACATGTCCTTGAATCTGATACTGCACTAGTAGTAATAGAACTGGGTGAGACAGAAAGTACCCAAAGTTGGAAATCTTATTTTCACTCCAGCTGATTTCTCTTCATTGGTATTGACATTGCATTGGAGACAATATAGGGTGAGTGCTTGCTTGTCTGGCAGCCTTTTGTAATTACCAGCTTCCTGGCATGTCAATTCCATTAGGCATGCTCCACTGCAAGGCTTGAGCCCCAATGCACACCCTGCTGTTCACACTGACCCTGACCAGCAGGTGAGACAGCACACAAACAAGAGAGAGAGAGAGGGTTGAGAGAACCGCCATCAGAAATACATCTGACCATCTTTTTACTTACGGTCAGTTTCGAATCCCTGTCAGCACGATTACATTAAACAAGTCCTGTATGCAGTATATGATCTACTGAAATTCTCTCTGAACTGTTTGCCCTGTGATCAGTTAATCACGATTGATGGGCATTAAATTTGTGCAATTTGTAATGCTTGAAACTCAGGTAGATAATAATTTGTGGTTAATGATTTTTTATGACAAAAAAGGTGTGATATATGAAGTATGAGCATTAATTAGTAAGCTAAGTCTGCCTCCTGCTCAAGGTATCATTAGATCCTGCGTGGGAGCAATAAAGTTGTGTACATACTTGTCAAACTCCTGTGAAATATTGTACTTTAACTTAGATCAGTTAGCACTGAATGACCTTTCAGTATAAATTCAATCACCTGTTAATGCCCACACAGTACATTTACTGCACTAAAGAAACTTTGTAAGTGTGGCAGGTACCTAAACCAAACTCTAAGTACTGTCTTTGGTTTAAAATATTGTCCCTTTCAGCATTAAAAAACCAGCTGATACATACACAATACCAGAAAGTGAGACTTCCAAGGACAAAGCATAGTGTGTCATAGTGTTTCCTTTACTCTATGTACTCCTTGTGTTCTACAAGTCTTTAAAAGCACTTCATAGCTTTCTTTTCTCCCATTCCATAAAAAAGACCATATCTACAGATGGGAGCAGGCCCATGGTCTTGCTTCTGTTAAAATGCTCCTTGCTCTGTGTGAGATTACTTATATCTTCCCACAGAGAGGTGCAGCACCAGGCAGGAGATCAGGCTGTAGAGATTAGTTTTCTACCAACCAATGCTTAGATGAAATCATCAAATCTGACCAAGAGAATGAAAAGGAGGGGAGGAATATAGAGGTGGTACATAAATGACCTGAAAACTCAGACCTGAATCTTACATCATTAATTTTTTATCTGTCTCTAAGAAACAACCATCGCATTTCAAATTAACCTTATGCAAATGGAAGAAAATGAATCAAGCAAGATGAATAGAGATCCTATTGATATTTATATGAGTAATGCTCATGGCACAGACTGAAACATTTGTCATAACCAGGCCTCTTTATGATCTGTGAAGCATCTGTTGGATATGCTGTAGAAAGCAGGAGTCATAAACTAACAGAATTCTAAAATGATGTTACTATGTTAAGTGTTAGAGGTCTCCAAACACTGGCAATGGATTAATAGCTATAGGCCTCCCTATCAGAAGCGTATTTGGTGCAGCATTATTATACTATTTTTCGCCTGCTGTTTTCATTCATCCTTGCAGCCAAGCATCATTGCTCCCTTTGTGTTTACAGCGATAGGGCTGGAAATGTCGCTGCATCATTTGGCATTTCCACTCTTCACAGGGGGGGCAGAGGCAAAGCAGCTTATTCTTGACACTACATTAATCGCTGCACTACCTGCTCTCCATCTAACTTGTGTATATGCATGTGTGTTTGTGTGGTCTGCTCTTTGAAATGCTCATTGAGAGAGCGTTCTATATGGACAAATTTTGCAATTTGTGCTGGTGTGACTCTCATCTGCTGCTCTAACTGTGTAATTTCAATTACAGAAACACTGGTGTCTTTCTAATAGGTTGTGCTGACTATATATATATATATATATAATAATTATTATTATTATTTTTTTTTTTGTCCTAAGTAGACCTTCAGTCTGAATAAATGTGTCAGTAAACACAATTGCTCAAAGGACTGAAAATAACACATACAACCCATGACAATCATCCAGGTACTAACCCTTCACTTAAGAGGCATTAATGATAAAGAGATAGCAATCATTAACAAAGCTTACCCACACTTGAGCGACTGATCTCCTCTTTTGATCTCCACACTTGAATTGTGTATTGAAGATAATCATGTTGATTGTGCTGTCTGGCTTACAATATCTATTGTTGGGGGGTTATGTAGGTGCTGAAAATAAAGCGTAGGCACATCTGTCAGATGAAGGGTTCTGCTGAGTGCCTTGTTTAAAATGTGACAGATCCAAGGCTGATCACTATGGGTGAAGGTGTTTTATAGACTTTATAAAGAGCAATACACTTCACATACAACGACACAGCCTGCCAGGAACAGTGTGTCCAATTAAACACAGGTACCAATTCTCATTAGTCCACAAAAAGCACTTCACACCACTGATCTGAACTTACAGAAGATGATGTAACACTAAACACAAATAGACACCAATGTATACACATATTCAGCTACAAAGGTGCATATATTTTATTATTGTTTTATAATTTCAATGAATATGTGAACGTGAAATGTGAAAGGGTCTATTTGTCATTGCGAAGCACGGCACAGCACACAATGAACCACAACAAAATACAACCTCTTCTTTTCTCCCATACACACAGATAGATAGGTACATAGATAGATAGATAGATAGATAGATAGATAGATAGATAGATATTAAGAACTGATATATTTCAAATATAAAGGCTTTTAAAAAAATAATATTGCAGGGAAAAGCAATCCTTATAACTTCAGCATTACCCTGTACTCACACTTTTAGCAACAACAAGCGACACAGCCTCCAGAATCATTCACTTTCAATCATCTCTGGACTAGATCGAGCCATATGGCATCAACTTTGCAGTCAAAAAGTTCTGTGAATCAGTGGTCCAGTCCCCATACATTCTTTTCCTGTGAAACTTTTTCCTAAACTTTAGTATCTATAGTATTGATACTAAATACTAGCATTGCTGTTATTGCTGATAGCGATGTCTCCACACATGGACTGCAAACGTTACTCTGCTGACCATAGTGAAGATTTTATTGAAAATAAATTAATATCGCCAGAGAATGCAGTTGAATTGTGGGTTCATGTATATGTTGGGCAAGAAATCAACATGATGATAAATAATCTGTAAGCAAATGCAAATGAATGATGAATAAAGCAAAGATTATATAAATATAATGCATAAATAAATTACATTTTTGAATAAAAAAAGAAAACTTCTGTCAATACATTCTGATCCACTTCTTTAAAACTGTTTAAGCAACGTCCACAAGCCAGCCACAAACAAAGTGTCTCCAAGTGTGAGTGCAGGGAAGCTGTCTGCAGTAGTGCGAACAGATGGATATATTTAAAATCTAGGGATGTAATAATTTGCAAAGCTGATTATGTGACTCAGTATGATAAAATGCAGCAAAATAAGGAGTGAATGAGATTATGACCTACATTTAATAAAAATTGCATTTAATAATAAAAAAACTACATTTTAAACCAAAGTTGTGCTTTACAGTATATCAGTCTAATGCTCTTGCCACAAGCTAATATGCTTGCCTCAAGCTAGCCACAATATAACGACATGGTAGAATTAGATATAGCACATTTTTTCATATGTGCCCTGTGCGGAGTGGGGAATGAATGGTGTTTTCTGAAACTCTAACAACTTTTACATGTACTTTTTATCATGTGGGCCTTTAAAACAATGCAATATTTTTTTGGTCTTTGTTTTTTTTCTCGCCTACTGAGCTGCTGAGGTAGAAACTAACAGTCCATTCCATTCGAGGCATTCTATCCTTTTTTGCACAGAGACGTGATCAGTTGTCTGAGAGAGGTGCAGCATATAGATGGTTAGAAATCCTAAAAAATAAAAGCTCCTCAGAAACCTTTAGAGACAGAACCTTTAAAGTCTGGGTTGTGGTTGTTTTCCTGTCTTGAGGAAAAACCAGCTCAAGAAACTATAAATAGTGGCCAAAAGCATTAAAAATTAAACTTGGCTGGTAAGAACAGGTCACCATGACTTAACAAATCACTACAACAAAATAACTTTATAAGATTGTGTAAATATCTTTATAGTAGTTGCATTATAGATGTCATCAATATTGTCCGGATGTGTTATGAATCCATGAAAAAACTAATCTCCCAGTAGGATCATACTTTGATAAATCAGTTGTTTTTCTAACAACAGTTAGCTTGTGTCTCCAACCACATGATTAATGCATTTGCTTGTTTTTGTCATGTGGAGTTAGGTGTGATGGCTGCGCTCCATTTTCTCCATGCTTATTTCACCGCAGGTTGACAGATGCAAGAGCGGTACAAGGAACACGGTGTGTTTAGCATTACTGTGAAAAAACATGGAGGGTTTAGTCATGGGTGACACAGGCAAGGATGCAAACAGACAGAGAAGAATGAGAAAAAAGAACCTACTGAAGAGTGAATGAAAATGAAAATCAGTCCAGTCAGTTCAATAGCAAGAAATGCAAGGGTGTCTTATAATAACTAACAGGGACTCTTATGTCAATTACTGTAAGCACAATAGCAAATAGTAAGATTTTACAATGCTTGTTGACTTTAATAAATAGTTTTTCACACTAACATGCTACATTTTGTTTCATCAGCTGAAACACTTGCAGCTTATCATTGGCAAAACTAAAGAACCGGTGACTAACCTGAAGAATACAATCTCCAGTTACCTCGTCCATTAGAGAAGTGGATGTGGAGATTGTTCACAACTATATGTACCTGGGGATGCACATGGACAGTAAGCTGGACTGGTCCAACATATCACTGGTTTATGGCCACAAACAGTACTGTGCAAAAGTTCTAGGCAGGTGTGGAAAAAATGCTGTAAACAAAGAATGCTTTCAGAAATGGAAGTGTTAATCATTTATTTTCATCAATCAACAAAATGCAGTGAATGAACAAAAGAGAAATCTAAATCAAATCAATATTTGGTGTGGCCACCCTTTGCCTTCAAAACAGCATCAATTCTTCTAGGTACACTTGCACACAGTTTTTGAAGGAACTCAGCTGGTAGGTTGTTCCAAACATCTTGGAGAACTAACCACAGATCTTCTGTGGATGTAGGCTTCCTCACATCCTTCTGTCTCTTCATGTAATCCAGACACACTGGATGATGTTGAGATCAGGGCTCTGTGGGGGCCAGAAGAACTGATGCTGGTTTGAAGGCAAAAGGTAGGAACACCAAATATTGATCTGATTTAGATTTTTCTTTTGTTCTCTTACTTTGCATTTCGTAAATTGATAGAAATAAACAATCATTATTTATATTTCTGAAAGCATTCTTTGTTTACAGCATTTTTTCCACACCTGCCTAAAACCTTTGCTCAGTACTGCATATGAAGGGACAAAGTAGGCCGTATTTCCGGTAGGAGTGGAACTTGACTCCTTGGAAACAGTAGCAGATCTGAGAATGTTGGCTAGACTTCAGGCTATTACAGAAAATGCTGATCACACCATTTACAGCTTTATGGTTGGAAGTATGACACTTTTAGATTTAGACGGACTAGAATAAAATGCTTCACTGAACACAGCAGAAAATCCTTCCTCCTCAAGTCATCATACTCATAACTCCTTCAACCCAATAAGCTCTTCTCTCCTTTACTATTACAGTAACTACATCTTTTTATATCACTCAGATATCTGCTGCTGCATTTATATTTATATTTTATATTATATTATTTATAAAATATATATTATATTTTATATTTATATTACTCAGGTGTGCAATTACTTTTCTGATCATCAGAATGTGCAGTATTACCATGTGCAACACTACTGGCTCAGAAAGCTGTTACTGTATGAAAATTATGTACCTTGCAAAACACTCAGTTTTGCATGCAGTGTGGTAGTTACCTTATTCAATTTCATCACTTGCTTATGAAGAATAATATATAGCATAATGACAGTTTATATAGTAGGTACTGTATACAGTTTTATACACATATATATAGTAGAGGAATTGTTAGATTTAAAGATAGATTTTTTGAAATGTTCACTACACGTTTGTGTATTATGACACAAACAAAGTAGACTGCTAAAGGATCTCAGAAAAAACGTTGACACTCATTAGGCTGAAAAAAGTTATAAAATCATCTCAAAAGGGTTTTTGAGATAATTTTGTAACTCCAGTCTACAGGGTTACAAAAAAAAGTGACTGTTCTGCAAAAAGAACACTGATACTGTCAAAGCAGGTGGTGTTCTGCTGTAAATGTGCACACCTGTGTGCACTTGGGCTGGTTTAAAAGCCCCAGTGATTCAGAGGGGTCATTGTTTGGGCATTTTTGGAATTTGTGGGATTTTTTTGGGCTTTGGTGATTATGTCTCTGTACTTCCTGGGTTCCTATGGTTCTCGAGTTTGTTTATGTCCAGTAAAATTGAACACAAGATCCATGGCTATGCGATTATGTTCTTTTAGTAGTATGTTTTTTCAGAGATGTGTGCACTAAAAGAGGAAAGGTTTTATTTAATTGACATGTTCTGGCTTCTTTACATCAAGTTAAACACAGTTAATGACAGCAGTAGATTTGTCAACTCTGAAGGTATCTGTTTTACCGACAGTTGTAATGTTGCCTCCTTGTCTTACAATTTGATGCACAAAACTGGTGGAACTGAGGCTATTTTTGCACCCATTATGCAAGTTTGGAAGACTGTGTTGGTTTAACATGAAATATTCATAAGTACACTTGGTGTTATACTGCATGGGATGAAACACTGGGCTGTCTGTTAGCCAAACAAAGGCAGTTGGCTAAAAACAGAGGCAGTTAACTAGTTATGACCAAAAGTGTTGAGATGAGACACAAAGCTATTTTATGTATTGCTAATAATCAAATGCCATTTTCATTATTATTGAACTTGGTACTTAACCAGGGCCAATCAGCATGCAAGTAATTCACTTTTCTGGACTAATCAGATGATTAATTTAAAGTAGGATCTGCAGCTTACATAACATGATTTCCACAGACTTACTGGTAGGTCCAGACATTATTCTTCACTTCTATAACTCATTTATAAATAATCATCCTTACTGAAACATTGTGACTGAATTATAAGCCCAGAATTTGGGAAATAAGCAGAAGCTTAAGGGGTTCACTTGGGAATTAAGCTTGCTGTCTGAGGGTGGTTGCTTCAGGAAATGCATGCAAATCTGACCTCTATTTGCTCTCTTGCCATTTAATTGTCTTTTCTCAGGGTCTTGATATGCATTGTGAGTACAGTTCAGTTTTCTGTGCAACATAACTGGATGAAAAACAACTTAGTACACAATATCTGCTTCAGCCTCAAAGGTAACATCACTGCCATCATGCTTTTAAGATGGTCAAAGGTGGTGTCCTCCCTGGAGATTTTATATTGGGTTTTCTTGTCTGTGCTGACATTGCTGCAGAGGTGAGAAACTGAGGGAGTTGTTTCTGAGGTGGCAAAGCACTAAACTTTTGTCAGTATCCATTGAGAATCCCATTACATAATACAGTGAATGCACACCAATCAGCCTTAGCATTAAAACCACTCACAGTTTAAGTGAATTACATTGATAATCTCTATACAATAGCTATCAAAGAGTGGAATGTATTAGGCTGCAACTGAACAGTCAGTTCTTGAAGTTGAAGTGTTGGAAAAATGATCATGCATTAGGATCTGGGCCAGAGATTCTCCAGCAAAGCAGGTCTAGAATCACTATTTAAAGGAATGATCCTAGTAACAATGATTACTACCTATAAGAAGTGGTCCAAAAAAGGACAGCTGGTAACATGGCTAAGGGCACCCAAGTCTTAATAGTCTGTGTTTGTTCCTGTAAGAGAAACAACTTCATCAAAACTGGACCATGGACTGATGGAAGAAGGCAGTCTAGTCTGTTTACTTGTTGAAAAGATGGCATCAGGAATAAGGCAAGCTGTCGGAGGCAGTGTTCCCTATTGGCAGTGGCCTCTTTCAGCAGGATGGATGTATATTTTTAGTAATTGCATTTGAACTGGAAAAATGTTATATATATATATATATATATATATATATATATATATATACACACAGTACTGTGCAAAGGTTTTAGGCAGGTGTGAAAAAAATGCTGTTAAAGAATGCTTCAAAAATGGAAGTGTTAATCATTTATTTTCATCAATCAACAAAATGCAGTGAATGAACAAAAGAGAAATCTAAATCAGATCAATATTTGGTGTGACCACCCTTTGCCTTCAGAACAGCATCAATTCTTCTAGGTACACTTGCACACAGTTTTTGAAGGAACTTGGCTGATAGGTTGTTCCAAACATGACTGTGTTTCAGCCTCCGTGTGACATTCATGATCATCAGCACCTGTTTGGTAAAATTGGTTGATCATACACCGACTATAATCCTACAGAATCCCTGACTTTGTGCAAGTGTACCTAGAAGAATTGATGCTGGTTTGAAGGCAAAAGGCAGTAACACCAAATATTGATTTGATTAAGATTTTTCTTTTGTTCGCTCACTTTGCATTTTGTAGATTGATAAAAATAAACAATCATTATTTATATTTCTGAAAGCATTCTTTGTTTACAGCATTTTTCCACACCTGCCAAAACTTTTGCACAGTACTGTATTTCAATGTCCAGTTTTCTTCCTGACCAAAGTTGTGAACCGTGCAGAAGAACTGACCAACCATTGTGAAGTTTTTTAGAATCACAACAGCACATCAAAAAACAACTCCGCTTCACCAATAAAAAGTCAGCAGAGTCCTCACAACATGCAGCAAAACAACTGCCCAAAATTCAACACTGTGTGATGTCAACTTCACTTTCTATATTGCCATGCAAGTCACATTCTTTCATTTGTATGTTGCAGGTTTACAGAATTGTGATAAAATACAATGAATGGGTTTTTGAAGCTGATTCTGACTTTCATTCCCTGCCTCTGTTGATGCAATTGACTCATCAAATTCACTTAATTTTAACCTAGGCAGTGGTAGAGGTATAAATAAAGGACTTCAGTGCAGATTATACATAGTTTCCTCACCTATTTTAGAGTTGTCACTGATAATAATCTTTTGATGCAAATGTAGAAATTATACAAAATTGTATCTGAAAATTCTAGTCCAAATTGTCTAAAAAATGCGATGGGGCTGCTTTACAGCTAATCTGCCCTACTGGTATCAGAGGCAACAGAGTAAGGAAAATAACACTTGCAAGTTACATTATTTACACACAGAAATTTAAAATGACAGATGATTATAGCCGATTGATGTTTTACCATTAAAATAATGAACATTTTACATCAGCAATGTAGCAGCTATAGGCTGCAATTCTGGGAAAAGGCATTGTTTTAAATGGCTTTAATTATAATTCACTAAGGAATTTATAACCTGAGAAACAGAAATGTTATTGGAATAAAATAATGACATTCTTGCTCATTTAACATGAAACCTTTCTCCAGCAAAAAGAGTTTTTTTTTTTAGTCCAATTTGAAAATAGTGGTGTGGTGTTGTCCTGTTTCTTTTAATGTAAACAGAGTAGGTTTTCATTTGCATGAGCAGTGTCTGGTGAGCAGTGTTTGCATGGTATTGAGGGATGGCATCAGGTTGACAGGGTAGTTCTATAACACAGCAGCCAAGCATTATAATTCAGCAAACTGGTGTCACACAAATCCAAGTTCTTAACAGGATTCCTCATTAAAGGACCTGACTTCAGGTCATCGCTTTTCTCTCTTGAGCAGATCACAACATGTTTGAAGTAACAAGGAGCAACAGCATCAAAGAGTTAACTACGAGCATCTTGACCTTCAGAGCTTCAGAGTTGTAGTGACATCTTTTGTAAACGTTTGAACTCAGAGAAGCCTTTTAACTATTCATTTACCTGTGTAGCCTAGTCTGGTGAGAGTATTAAGTGAAAAGTGGATAAAGAGAATGTGTGATGTTTAGTGATGTTTAGCAGGCAATTTAATACACAAGTAACCATAGCAACTAGTATTAATTTTCTAACCTTCCCTGATGGACAAGGATTTCTCAGAAGTACTGTATTTTTTCTGAGCTTCTTTCATGTGTAAAAAAATTATTAGCATTTGCATTATTTTATAAGACACAAAGGTCATGGTAAGTCTGAAAAGCAACATGATCGAAGGTCTTTAGTCTTTGATGTCTGGGGAGAGATTACATTTAGTGAGCATAATGCACAAGCAGACATTTTAACCTTCAAATCTATTCTCTAAATTGAACAATAAGTCCAACATTAATCTCTGCGAACACCCTGTTTGAAAGAGAGAGATACAAATGTGACATCACGGTGCATTTTTAATTCTTTAACCAAAGTGTACAAAACGGAGCGAGTGTGAAGGTGTGAAGGAATGGGCTGAAGTGCAATTTGTTAAGCAGCAAGCCCACTGTGAGGTGATACAGACATCAGAACAAATTCAGTCATCGAAAGGCTACAGTGTGGGGGCTACCAAGGGTCTCCTGGGGTAAGGATAGTCAGGGCAGCATTGCGTGTAGCTATTGTTATAGGTCCACACACCACCATGGCTCTATGAATTAAACATCGAAAGAAGTATCAGCACAAAGACAGTTTCATACCCACAGCACAGACAAGTATTGTCAAGGTAGAAGAAGACTTTGTGACTTTTACCATTGTGGCCATGATGGAAGAACTGTTCCAGAAAGGACACTCACATTGAATAACAGGTCAGTTCACCAGGTTCTACAAGAAGCACATGATCCTATGAAACTGTGCAATACACCAGTAGCAGTTAAGGCATAAAGAATAACTACCCGTTTTAGCCTAGGCACTATACTGCAGTGAATCTGAAGGATCAGAACTGAACTTGCACATGGTACGTGATCAGGGCTCCAGCAGCTTAGCCTGTATAGGTGATGTATCAAGCAATGTCATGTTTAATTACACACACACACACACACACACACACACACACACACACTCTCACAAACTCACACACACACACACACGTACGTAGGTTATTTATATATACATTTTGGACATGCATCAAGCCGAATTTATCATAACTTTTTATAAAGTGGTAAGAGTTGGCAAAATGTACTTGTAATGCACATCAAACTGCTGATGCACACCCTGCTCTCTCTGTGCTTCCTACCATGAATAAATTTATGCAAACAAGCAGAGTGACCAACAAGCAGGTTCGTTTGCTGAAATTCAATGCATGAATGCATATTGACCTGGAGGTATGATGATAGCTGAGGGGAAAAAAAGGTTTTGGGCACCTGCACTACTGGGCAGCCTTTAACTCTGTGTGCACTTTCATTCAATGAATGTACACTTTAACTATTTAACTATATTTAATTATTAACTATTAAATTACTTGTTTGCAATCACAGGTGTTTAAATGAACAAAATTTTAATATAATATTCCAGATGAAAAAAACGGTATCCTTTTTTTAAAAAATAAACAGAAATATACACTTAAGGCCAGACGTTTGGGTTTAATAAAAAACATCACTTGCCTTTATCATAGCAGCACAGATTTGTATTATCCTTTACAGCAATCTTTGGAAATAACGTGTGTTCAAAGCCCCAGTACCTGTTCATGTATGCAGACATCTCTGCCTCACTTGCAGGATACACTTTTTGCTTTGTCCTTGAGATGCTGAATTATTGTTAATTATTTTAACAATACTATTTCTCTTTTTTGGGAAAACCTACTCCATTTGCTAAGGGTATAATGATGACTTGCAATCGCATTGTTCTACAGTAAGTTCTTGATGTGGAGGACATGTTCAACAGTGCAAGCAAAAGTAACAAAACTGTTCTTTTTTAATGTAAGGTGTAGAAAATTCTGGGAGTTAAAATAAATCTAAAATATACTGAAAATAAAGTTTATTAATTAATTATTTGTACTATTTGTACTCAAAATCTGAAGTATCTACATCCTGTATATAACAGCTGGTCTATTACTTTCTCCAAAAGCAGGTCTTCTGCTCCTGCATGTAGCCTACACTGCAATATGCTTCTTCCATTTATATTGTGACTCACACCAAATCAACATCTGTGTGTTCATGTAGGGGGTGTATTAGTTTTGGCTCTGAGTCAAACAGAGTTAGTCAAGAGGAAGAGGCCTATGTGTGTGGGCACTGGTTTGCACAGCCTCCCACAGCCACAGGGAGAGGCTCATGCAGAAAGATTAGCTATAGGGAGCAGAACAGCAGAGAATCTGTGAGTAATGGCAGATCAATGACACCTGCTATGTTTCTTCTCCTCTTTCTCTCTTTTCCCCTACTCAATAGAGTGGAATTTAGTAAGAACAAACTGAAATAAAACTCCTGAGAGATAGACATGACACGGACCCTTCTACAGCAGTTTGTCAAATTCCTACTCCACATGGAAGGGCTTTTATTTGCTAAAGGTAGAGCCTGGATACTGTCACTCTGTGAAATACTGGCTTATCACATTCTGAGAGACATCCCTGGTGATAACGCATCTTCATGGAAACAAAGTTATGGAAATGGAGTACAGCTGCATTTGAAACAGAGTGCAAATATGAGTGTGGTTATTTTGTAGTCTAGATCAGTGGCACCTAACTCCAGTCCAGGAAGCTGATGTCCAGCACACTTCGGTAGCTCCCCTCCTCAAACACACTTGCTACATCTGACAATAATTGGCAACCAGGAGTGTTTGAGGAGAAAAATCTAAACACAGGCCCTCCAGATTATTTTTATTATTATTGTTGTTGTTTTGTTATCGTTATTGTTATTGATATTATTATATACACTTCTATTAAAAAGTAAGCTGAATATACAGTGCTGTGCAAACGTTTTAGGCAGGTGTGAAAAAATGCTGTAAACAAAGAATGCTTTCAAAAATGGAAGTGTTCATCATTTATTCTCATCAATCAAAAAAATGCAGTGAATGAACAAAAGAGAAATCTAAATCAGATCAATATTTGGTGTGACCACCCTTTGCCTTCAAAACAGCATCAGTTCTTCTAGGTACCCTTGCACACAGTTTTTGAAGGAACTCGGCTGGTAGTAATCCAGACACACTGGATGATGTTGAGATTAGGGCTCTGTGGGGGCCAGAAGAACTGATGCTGGTTTGAAGGCAAAAGGTAGAAACACCAAATATTGATCTGATTTAGATTTTTCTTTTGTTCGCTCAGTTTGCATTTTGTAAATTGATCAAAATAAACAATCATAAACAATCTTTATAAATAATTTTTGTTTACAGCATTTTTTCACACCTGCCCAAAACCTTTGCACAGTATTCTGTGTGTGTGTGTGTGTGTGTGTGTGTGTGTGTGTGTGTGTGTGTGTGTGTGTGTGTGTGTGTGTGTGTGTGTGTGTGTATATATATATATATATATATGTGGGCAGTGGTGGCCTAGTGGTTAGGGCGTCAGCCACATGATCGGAGGATCGGGGGCCCCTTCCCAATGGGTTGCCCTGAGGTACCCTTGAGCAAGGTGCCGTCCCCGTCCCGCTCCTCCCTGCGATGGGCTGGCGACCTGTCCAGGGTGTGTCCCCCGTCCTCGCCCCTGTGTGCGCTGGGTTGGACACCAGCACTCCCCCGCAACCCTGTTTGGATGGATGGATGGATGGAGATATATATATATATATATATATATATATATATATGCCGGGGTGTTGTGGGTAGGACATAGGCGTGTAGCCAGGAGTCTGGTTCTTGACTTTCCCTGTAATTAGGACATTCCTCAAATGTAAATGTAAAAAACAAAAAGAACTTAAACACCAGCGTCACGATGAAGGCTAAGCCTCTTGAATGATCAACACTCTGTTCTGACTCATTGGGGCATATAAAGCAAGCCCCCAATGAAGCACACCTGTGCCCTCATGAGTGAGAGTGTTCAGGAGGACAACGCTGCAGCACTGTCATGCTGATTGAGTTAGAATAGCAATGAAACACACTTTGCACAAAAAGGGCTTCACAGGCAAGAATATTGCTGCTAGTAGGATTGCACCTAATTTAACCAGCAGGCAGCTGTGAGTGTATCAGCATGCACAGTGCACAGAGGTGAAGACTTTTGGAAGATGACCTGGTGTCAAGAAGGTCAGCAAAGAAGTCATTTCTCTCAACAAAAAAAAAACATCAGGGACAGACTAATATTCTGCAAAAGGCACATGGATTGGACTGCTGAGGACTGGGGCAAAGTCATTTTGTCTGATGAATCCCCTTTCCGATTGTTTGGGGCAACTGGAAAAATGATTGTCCAGAGAAGATAAGGGGAGCGCTCCATCACTCCTGTGTCATGCCAACAGTAAAGCATCCTGAGAACCACAAATTCTGACAAACTCCAAGCAGTGACCATGCAAGAATGGGCTCCATCGGGCAGGATTTGGCACAGAAGCTGATTGAGAGCATGTCAGGGCAAATTGCAGAGGTCCTCAAAAAGACCTGCAAATATTGACTCAGGTCTTTAAATTTTTTTCATTTTATGTATCCATCAATAAAAGCCTTTGAAACATATTAAATGCTTGTTATTATACTTCCGTTACCATAGAAACATCTGACAAAAAGATCTAAAAACACTGAAGCAGCAAACACCAATAACAAATTTATTTCAACAAATTCAAGTAAGAACCTGCATGGTTCACTGAGTAGTTACCACATTACCCACCGTGCTGATATAGGTTATGAGAGAAAGGCTCCACAAATGAGAGGTCACAGTTGGGGGCCGCCTTTAAGTACTATGTTGTTGCTTTTTCTTAGAAAGTGTGCTGTTAGCACAAACAGACCCTCTGCCTTGATATGTTAACTGGAAACTGGAAAGTCTATCATTCCTTGCATGATACTATAGGAAGATGAATTGCATTTACTTTATGATAATAAGGTATGTTGGCAATTCTGGTGGCAAACAATCAGTTTGAGAAATGCTCTGCTCTAAAGAGCTCCCAAGCACTCAGCGTGTGGAATTTTGCTCCGACCGAGCATTAGTTCCAAAGCACAATGGAGTAGAAGATGATCATTGCTGTGTCGGGATTTCCAGTAATATATGTGTCCCTGTTTGTGGGCTTGAAGGATCCTATAAAACTATTGCAATACTTGAGTATTTTCCACAGGTCAGTTTCTGGCACACCAAAAGCAACAGCCTCTCGCTTATCCATAGCAGTAAGATAAATTAAAAATGACAAAATTGACAAAATTGTCGAAGAATGACAAAATTTACAAAGAAAACTTTCCTTCCAGAAAACTTACTTTCAAGTGGGAATGCAAATAATTTGCAATAATCAACAACAAGTTGACCAATTACTTTTAATCACATATATGCACACAAATATATAGGCTAGATGGCTAGACATCAGCACATATGTTTGAATTGAGGCTCCTTTAAAAGTGTTTAATTCTATCACTGCACATTTCATCTACATCAGAGAGCATCAACAGCATTTAGCAGCACCACAGGCAAGGCTGCCAGAGTGAATGTTGACCATCTATTAGAACAACACAGCATGAAAACAATACACTTTGGAATACTTATCTAAAAAATAAATTCATTAAAGTGCAATTTAAACTTTGACACCATTTTTAAAGTTTTGTTTATCTGATATAACAGCTGCTATTGTCTCTGCAAAGTTATCAGTGATGTTATCTGTGTGATTTTATGAAGAGCTATTTGGGCTCATAATGTCATATTTGGTAATCATTTCAGATTTGGTCAGTTGGATAGTATCAGGTCAGTTGTTGTTACATTTTGTCAAGTGCAGGTTTGAACAAAACTCAATCCTGTACACAGGATGAATTTGTGTCCCAACTAACATTTCAGGCCATCTTAAAACTGTAGAATGAAATAAATTAACCTGACTGCTATGGAAAAAGCAGGATGAGGTGGGTCAAAAGTGTTCGGAGTGCAGTACATTAACCAAACTAGACTGGGCATGATAGTCCATGCTGAACCACGTTTATGTGAAAATTCCACTGGAGCACAGGTGTGTTCAATTCTCCAGCGGACTGAAGCACCTGCACATCATGCCCCTATAATAAATAATAAATAAAAAAATAAATATTTGAGGACCTGCCGATATTCAATTTTTTTCTCACTCAGTGGAATAATTCTGATATTTGAAAGTGTAAGGGCAGTGTAAGCACAGCAAAATCTGTACCCAGTGAGGCCCCATGTGCCCCTAATGTCTTAACATCCCTGTAGGCCCTCTCCATGCCTGCACTTAGTTGGCAAGTCATAAGTGCAGCATAGAAATCAAACTCTCTCTGCTTCACACCAATCTTTAATAACCCCATAATTAAATTAGACCCCTTCAGAAAGCCTTCCCCAATTATCTGGATCATGCTCCATTTTCCTCTTGTCACATACCAGATGCGATGGTTGAGGATAAGTACACTAAATGTGCACTTCATGTGAATGCAACACTTAGCATCTCTGCCACTCAAGTCAAGGCTTTTATGGACATGTCATGCTCAAGGTGAAAAGGAGCGTGAAGGAGATGTATTGAGATATAGAAGAGGGAGAGATAGAATGAATGGAGCAAGGTAGACACATTTTAATCGATGCCCCTGCAATCACAGGCCAACTCTGAGTACAGATGAGTGGAGTAAGGTTCAAAGAGATAAAGTGAAATTTGGCATTTGACATTACTGGAGCAGATTAGTTAGCAACCCAGCCACTAGGGATGCACAAGCCAGTGTATTCCAGTGCCAAGCCTGGATAAATGGATACATCAGGAAGGGCATCTGGTGTTAAACTTTTGCAGAATCAAATATTAGAACAATACAGATGTCCATACCAGATTGGCTGAGGCCTGGGTTAACATGACTGCCACCCAACATGCTAAAGCACACCAAAAGAGTAATTATATTTTTATTTTAAATTATATATTTTTATTATATTATATTAAATGATATTATATTACTTTAGGCATGTTATTGTAAAAGTATATTTACATATTAAATTATATTTTAGGTAATATATTATGTCTAAGTAAGTGGTGCTTGAATTGTTTACCTTTTTTCTTTACCAGGGTTGTGTGTTGAGGTGCTCTGAGTTTATTTTAATACATTACCTCTCACAATCGTTGGTTCAGATTCCTTTAAACATCTACAAGTGTCATAAAAAATGCTGATTCTTCAAAAAATGTGGGTTCTTAAAAGACACTTTAATTGAAAGAATTGGTTATACTTAATTTCACAACGATATACACCAAATTATATATGATCCTCATTCATTCATTTTCTGGGCTGCTTGTCCTAATTAGGGTCGCGGGGGGTTGCTGGAGTCCATCCCAGCTCACACAGGGCGAAGGACAGGGACACACCCTGGACAGGTCGCCAGCCTATCGCAAGGAGGGTTATATATGATATATATACCATATACCAAACTGATTTTAAGAATTCCAAGTCATGAATGTCACAGTGTCAGAATGATGAGGTTTGTTGTTTTCATTGGGCAGTGGGCATTTATTTCCCCCTTTTGCCAGCACTCAAATCTATATCAACCAGGAAGACATTAAGTTGTCTAAAAGACAAGATGAACTCTGATCTTGCGCATCTTTGTGTGATACCAACAGCCTCTCAGATTTGTGTAAATATTAGATCCACTTCAGTGGCTTGAACATATAGTTTATAAGCTAGAAGACTGGAATTAATGTGCATTGTGTGTGTTTGCTTTTTAATAACCTTTGACAATCAAGGTGCCAGGTCTCAGGAAGGCCTGTTTTTCTAAGAGAGAGTATACATTTAAGTCACTTCATCTTATGCTCATGCATGCACTATTGACTGCATGCATAAGTTTTGTTGAATTTGCATAAAATTTGCATCAACATGTGTGAGAAACTGCCTTAGATTTCAGCCACACATGCTCCAGAAAGTGAGTATGCTTTAGGGCTCAGCGAGACTATGAAAGGTCAGTGTGCATATTTATATATACTGTAGCCTTCCTGCAGTAAACGTACCATCATTTTCAGATCAAGTTGGAACTTTTTTTTTCTTACCTTTCTTATAAAGTTAACCTTTCAAAAAAATAACAGCTTGATTTGACAAGGACCATATGCTAGTAGACACGCGTGGCTCGTAGATTCAGAACGAAGCTGCTTATTTGGATCTGACTAATGTGGTAATAATCCTTTCACAGTGTCTCTCCTCAAGAGTAGGCTGGAGAAAGTGTAAGTGTGTGCATGTGCAATTTGTACTTTCATTCCAGCCTACTGTACATCTCATTTGTTGAGCTTTTATGTGCAAATAATCTTTACAATAATAACATGATAGCATCTGCTATTCAGTAGCTGAATTGCATGTCATGCCACTCTTCCATGCAGCTCAGCAGGGAAAACAATGACAGTGTTAAAAAGCACCAGCTTTCTAAGTGCATCACACAAGCAGGGTCGCAATTAGAGCCATCTTTTTTCCCCCTTCCATCTTCCTTAATACTCAGCTTTCTTTCTGTTTTGCTTCTACCTGTCGACCCCTTCAACCTTCCCTCTTATAGCTGCATCATGCATGGCAGAAAGATGCTAAAAAAATAAAAAAGAACAAAATTTCAACATTTGGAAGAATAGAGAGGGCATTGATTTGGGTATCGAACTGCCCTGACTGAAAACAAGAGAGACAAAGGCATCGGTGGGGTTTCTCAAAGCTGCTGGAGAGAAGGAAGAGAGCAGTGAAGGACAGAGACAGCCTGCTGATCGATGGCTGGAGTGCAGAAAGAGAGGGGCTCACCTGTGGTTAGGTGCAGAAAAGCAGGCTGAAGGGGCTACATTGTTCCCTTATCCTGGAATTCAGCTGATGGCAGAAAGGGAAAATAACAGTACACACACACCCACACACTCACTACATATAAGATGGAGTAAATAAAACTGTACATTTAAAATGGACATTTTATGTACATAAAGACTCAAACCTGTATCAGTCACATACTTATAAATAAGTGAGATTTTTTAAATGAAAGATTCTACACAATGAACCACTTTGCATTTGAATCAATTGAATTATGAAGAAATGCAATACAATTTGAGGGATTACACCGAAACCACAGTCCCAAAAAAAGTGATTAAAAAATGATGTTCAAAAAAGAAAGTTAAAAAGGCCACGCTTATATAGAAACCTTAAACCCAAGTCTTTTTGAAGAACGTCTTTCGGTTGTGGGAAACCCATCACACTCACATAATCACATCACACTACTGACAAACAAGACAGTAATGTCTGTAGACAGTAGTTAGCGCTACAAACCAGTGCATCGTTAGCAGAACTGTCAGTGTATCTAATACTGAAGACAGAAAGCAGCTATCCGACTATTCAGCTGTTCAGATATTATAGTACCTTAAGAGGTGGAATAAAAGAGTAGCATGGAGTATGAATTGACTGAGAGGACCTTTCTGGGAAGGGACCATCACATTGCAGTTTCAGCACTAAGTGCTTGTCTGTGACAGAAGCTGAGAACAAGCTGCAAAGGACCAAGATGACCTCAGTGACTCAAATCCATGGACTGTTCTAGAAGCACATACAGAAACAAATAAAGAACATAGGGCTTGAAAAAAAGTTTAGATGTTATTTAGATACAGTTACAGGTTTTAGTGATGTAGTATGGTGTAAATTAAAAATGTAAATTTAAAATCTTTCTCAATAACATGTAAGAACAATAAAATGGTACTAGTTTTACAGTATTTAAATGGCAGATTTACTGGTATTGCAAAACATGCAAGAGTAAAAAAAAACCTCTGCGTACAACATTATTAGTTTGATACCTTCCCATACCTAGAATGCCTAGACTCAAGCAGAGTCCTCATCCTTGATATTATTGGTCAATATGATTGATTTGCCAGGACTGAAGATGTGTGGGTCAGTTTGACCCAGGTCAGTGAGAATTAAAGCCTGAACCTACTTCATCTTCAAACTGACACAAATCTATCATTCCTGTAATAGTTCCCAGGTGTCGTGATAACTCCCAAGTACAGTAATACAATATGGCAGGCCTGCAATAACAGGAGAATATGAGTTATAATGGGCCTTAGAGCCAGTGAAAGGTGAAGAGTACCCTGCATTAACAGGAAAGGAAAGGTTATAAGATAACTGTTCTACACATAGATGCAATGGTGAACATAGATTTAAAGATTGCATGAAAGCTCGAATGAAATGGCTTGGGTGGATAAATAAAAGAATAGCCATTCTTAAAAACACATCCAAGAAGACTATCATAACACAGAATGATCACTCTTGCTCTGCAATCTACTTACAACTGAGTGCACATGAGTCAGCAATAAAGGGTTTTTATATTTAAGTGGACTATGATTGGATGCTTTGAAGTGGGTCTGAAAAAAAAAAAAAGAGTGGTGGAGAGAGTGGTGGGAGATGAGTGACTTCTGAGAGGCTGAATTTACACTTGTCTCCTCCCTTGTCCAAACAAAACTGCCACTGTGTCTCTGATCACCAGGAGAGCAGCTAGAAAAGATACTTCAGACAGCTCTATTTTCTAAAAGGGATCAAACCCCAGGGCCTTTTGTAACACATACACACACAACAATATCATTCACAACACGCAAAAGCTTTGGAAGCAACAGAGACTTAAGATCTCTCAGGCATACACGCGACATATCAAATCACCACGACTCTTGGAGTTAAGCTAGTGGCACCTGAGGCAGCCAACCATGACAGACAAGGTGACCAAAGGCTGGCAGCTGCCCACAAGAGAAGTGAGGCATAACCGATCAGGCCGGGCCAGGATAGATGCAACAGGCATGATCAACCATGGAGACACATTATGATGGCAAGAGCTGACATTTGTTGACACTTGATGTATAGAGCTGAAAAAATTAGATGCAGGACTGCACATGTGGCAAGGAAGCAGTAAAGAAGGGTGGAAAGATGTCTAATGCAGCATGTGTTATGAAGAAACCTCCACAACTTCTAAACAACAGTTACTCAACACAGAGCTATGATTGCCGAGGAGTTGGGCACTTGAGCCCATGAACGGAGAATTGTGGGTCTGATTCCCAGGCCAGTAGGGAATTTTCCTCCGAAACTGCTCCCTGGATGCTGGATCTATGGCTACCCACTGCTTTTCATTTGTTGAAAAGAGGAAACTCTTTGTTTTGGTGCACTGTATGTTGTGGTAAGTTCACCATGTTCACAATTATAGCCACTTTTGGAATCTTTCTATGGCTCAGGTTGTGTTGGAAATACCACACTCCAAATGTACCTGAGCTCCCGCAACTTATTATGACACCTACCTGTGACCCTTGTTCTTAAATCGCAGGGGTGGGAAACCTAAGGGCAACATAGTTTGCTAATTTCTCCTAATTAACTGCTGAGGTCTACAATCTGCTAGCTGTGTCTAACTTTTAGTACAAGCACACTGGAAATCGCAACGTGTTTTTCCAACATGCACTTTTAACAGAACAGAAATGCAATGTGGATGGCACAGTTTTTAAACAAAAATAGAGGCAGTAAATGTACTATGAAGTGCAAGGTCATGGCTGGGTCCTGTTTATTGAAGCATAGTACAAAACATTTTTAATGATCCAGGTGCAACCTTCCATATATATACAGTGGTACCTTGACTTACGTGTGTCCCAACTAAGGAGTTTTTTGAGAAATGAGCTGTTTCTCGGCTGTTTTTTGCTTTGAATCGAGAGCTAAAATTCAGGTTAAGAGCCAGCTTTAGATACCCACCGCTAGATGGCGCAGTTAAAGCTGAAACATCTGCCCAGCATCCCGCGTCTCACCCGTTCACCGTAAGCGGTTAGCTCGCAGTGGAAGCATCAGTGTTGTGCTCGCATTTGTGCTTGCAGTTATTTTGCAAAACTTTGATTCGAAAACTTTTGTGTCCAAAGAAAGTGAGTGTGAAGGACAGTGTTGAGAAGAAGAAGCGGATGATGTGCATTGAAGTAAAGAGAGAAATGATCAAAAAACATGACCAAGGTGTGCATGTAGTCAACTTGGCGAAGCAGTACGAGCGTAGCCCTTAAACAATCTGCACCTGAAACAGACCACATTGGACAGGTTTTAATCAAAAACCCCGCCCATGAAAGTGAGGAAAACGTGGCGAAACACGCAAAAATCTGCAAATAAGATTCAATTATTCAACCTTTCTCCTCCACCTTCGTCAGCATCTTCAAGTCGTCAGATCTCCAAGGCAAATGCTGGACATTATACTTAATACAATTTTCTATTGTATTGTGTTTTTATACAATATTCATTATTTATAAGCACATTTTTCTTATTTAAAAACATGTAACAAAAAAAATGCAGTGTTTGTCGGGGGTCCGGAATGGATTAATGACATTTCAATTCAGTTCATTGGGAAAAATTGATTTGACATACGGGTAATTTGAGTTACGAGCTCCATCAACGAATTCAGCTCGTAAGTCAAGGCACCAGTGTATAAACATTTAACAAAGAAACTAGATAGATTGAGACAGAATTTATGATAGCATATATGGCTAAACCTTTGGATCACGATTTATCTAGATGATTGCTAGCCAGACAAAAAAAACAACAAAAACCAACAAGCTTTGAAAATGCAAAGAACACAGCTTTGCAACACAGTGGAGCAATTCTGTCAAATTACTATAGAAAATATAAATATAGAAAATTTTAAGATGTTATTAATTTGCTGTTTTTCAGCAGCCAAAATAGCATTTGTGCCCCATTGATCTTCAGTTCTTTTCCAAAAGTCTTTTCCCAAGTGACACTATAGATATTGATAGACCAGACCTGGTGAATTACAAGCTGAAGTGTGCAAATAAACATCTGTTTACTACCCATGCGTTAAGCAAAATGCTATTGAAATTCAAATAATTACCTGGGTGGTACTCACAAGGCAGAGGGAATTTAAATTGAATCTTTTCAAAGGGACTGGAAATTTCCAGTAATGAAGAAACTAAGGAGTAAGATTCAGTCAACTTTCACTGAGGCCATTTCCAGAATGCATGTCACCGGGGCTACTAATGAAAAATGAGTTTTTATCTGGTGCAGGCGTCCTCTCTTTTCTTTCTTTTTTTTTCTTTCTATTATACCACTAATTAGACATTCCATGGACAGACTGCAGAGATTCAGAGTCATTCTTAATGCCCGGTGTAAAATGCTGTAGAGATATTAGCCATGATTGTGAATTAATTAATACGTCCAAACCGAAAGACCATGGAGTGGAGTAGAAAAAAGAGGGCAAATTCTGCATTCATTATAACAGAGGCTTAACAAAGAGAATAACACACAGTGGCAGTATTCTCTAAGAATTGCCTGCTGTGTTGTCAGTAGGTGCTTGATGAAAGGTTATTTTATAATGCAGTGAGTTAAGTATTTGTTGTCTTTGTAATCCAATCATTTTGAGGACATATGTATCTGTCCAGTTTCATTTACCTATAGATTTATAAGCCAGATGACACCTTAAGACTAATTGTTCAAAAAGAATTGAGATTACTCTTGGCGATTATAATTCTAATATTAAAAAGGTGCCAGGAAAGGTTCTTTAAGCAATGCAATGGAAGAAAGAACCATTTCTGTAATTGAGATTTAGTTCAAAGGACCTTATAAGAGCATAGAACCATCACATAATTTGAAAGGTCTTTGCCTTATCAAATGGTTCTTCCAAGAATCAAGAATCATATTATTTGGAGATTATTTAAACTTTAATAAGATGCTTTACACACACATCTGATGTAAATAATTGCTTTTAGAATGATAAATTGAAATGATATCGTGAGGAACCATAATTGTCCTTTTTCCATGACATTCCTTATTTGTTTTAAGAGCAGACTTTAGTTAGGCATTGGTTGGACTGCTGGATTTCTTGATGTCATGACTGATGAAAAGATAAACTAAACTAGAGCCGTACACAGCCACATGTACCCAGATGTAAAGGATTTCTTCTCTGTGTTTCAAGTTGTACTCTTATGGCTGATTTTGCCCAAACAGTGGCTAAAAGAACTGGACATCGGTCACTTTCAGTGTATACATGCATTTGTTGTTTCTGCTCATTTTATTATTGTATGTAATGGTGAATTTAATTTGAATTTATAATGCTATGTGTGTTGCATTTATTTCATACAAAACATTTAGCTGAAATGATGGCTGCAGTGATTTTTAACTCAGCTAAATAATAACTGAAATATATTCTCCCTCCAAAGTAACTAAAGGGTCTGCTTCAGGTGGCGATCTAACTAATGCTGACAAACACTAGACAATAATAATAACACTGTGTACATGTTAACATCGTTTTGTATCTGCAATGTATTTTTTATATTTGTTTTATATTAATGAATATACAGTGATCAGGAAAAATGGGCAACTTGTGAGATGTGAGAATCGGGAATTGATGTGTGGGTGGGCCCACATATGGCTTGTTAAGCATTAGTGGGATTAATTAGCACCCTTTCCTTGACTTAGCATATGGCCTTAGACAATGAAGCAATTAAAGGTTTGACCAAGTCAAGCAACGCTGTGGGTACTATTAAGACAGGTCGAGGTTAAAAACATTGCATGCAGTATCACCAAAGCCACCTGTTATTTCATTGCAATCTGACTGCCTACACATCCATGAGCCAAAAGAAACAGTTTTACATCTGACATGAGTTGCATATAACCTATATGAAGCAAGAGGGAGAGATGGAAAGGACATCTGTCACTTTCATTAGCCAAGAGCAGTTATCCCCTCTACAACTAATTCTCCAGGCTCCTCTCTCTATCTCTCTAAATAGGGGTTGCATGCATCTGAACCATAAATCCTCCAAGCCTAAGACAGCATGGAGTCAGTAAATGTTGTGTCCAAATGCTGATGCTAACACTTGTAGTTTATGGCCACTTCAGTTTGTCCCATTGAATCCCACATATCATTGCCCACTCCCAATCGCTGAAGCACCTCTAGCATATCTGAGCAATGATACAGTGAGCCGTACTGTATGAGCTACTGCTTGATTTACTGTAGTCATAGAGTTCAATGATTAAATTCAACTTTTTGCTGTGGTGTGAGTAATTTTTACTCAGAAGGAATAAAACATGGAGCTATTTTTAAGTTGTTAAGAGTTGCTTTGAGAGCATATTAGAAAAAAGAACTGCAAGGTGTATTGCAAGCAGCTGGGAAAATAATGAGCACACACAGACTCAGCTAGTTACCTGTCAGCCTTCTCTACTGTAGAGTTAAACATTCCTACACTGTGACATGTTCCATTTGCCACCCACCCAGACTTAAAAATACCAGCCTATCTTTCGCAGCTGGACACCTCAGGTACTGACAGCACATATACAGCTGTTACACTGCTCATGTTACTGTCATGGCAACCTGAGAATGTGCTTACAGCAAAGAATGCTATTCTCTTCGATCATTTTACATTTAAAAACAGATTTTCCTTCCATTTTTACTACAGTCATCATTCATAACTGCATATTAAAGTGTCATAGACCTTTATGTGTTATGCAGGGGATTAAGTTTATGAACATAGGTAAGGTTAACCATCTAAATTTCTTGAAGGCCACACATTGAATATGGTGCAAAATAGAAAATTAAGCATTATAGCCTAAAATAGCCAATTAAAGTTCATACATGTCAGAGGAAATGGAAACGTTACTAAACATAAACATGAAACATTTGTACCTCTGAGTATATGTTGTCTGTGAAGAGTTTATTGAATCTTATACAGTGTTATTGAGGATTATTTTCCAGCCTTCCTGAAGACAAGTCCTGAAGGGTTTGAGATGATTGTTTTTTCTTTGGTAAGCCATACAGTGATCTATGTATGAATCATTCATGATCAACAAAGCCATCTATCTTAAGGCAAGAAGTGGTGAAGAAACAGGTGTAGATGGTTACAAACGATCAGGCTGGCGATTAGTATACAGGTGATGCTGATGCTGAGTGGTTGGAACCTCTTTATCTAGATATCTTGTATCCTTAGGCACTTTGTAGCCTGTCTCAGTAGAACAATAGTTTTTATTTTGTGAATATTCAATATTACAAAAAATGAATTCATTTGGAAATATAGCGTTTCAATAGGCATCCCTCCTTTTTAGATTGATACCTTTTTTAGTGTGTATAGTTTATATACACATGTATGTATAGTGTGTATAGTGTATAGTCATTTCTTCATCTTTTGAAAATATTCATTAGCACTGAACATCTAAAGCTTGTTTCTGAATGATAAAACATCTTCCAGTATTAGTGACTTGAGCTGAAAAGCTGATATACATAGCAACAACAGAATTATTTCAGTCCTTATTTCTCAGGAGATTTCAAGACATTCACCATTTATCACTGCAACTGTCAGAAAGTGACCATCATTTCATAATAATGAGTATTCCTCAGCCCAGTCAGTGAGGTTGTGACACCACAGACATGAATTTTGATAATTCCATGCTGCTAGCGATGGGTCCAGATTGTTGCGGATCATTCCAGATTGTTAGATAGGAATTTGCCATCATGTGTGTGTGCGCGTGCCCATGTATTTACTTCTCTATACCCAATGCCCACAGGATATGAAGAAAATCGTCAACATTTGGTGGCTCCCCATGAGAAAAGGTGAAAAAAACATAAGAGCCAAAAGGCCTCTTTAGGCTCTTAAGGTATTTTGTGCTTGTGTGTGTGTGTGTGTGTGTACTTGTGTGTGTGTGTGTGTGTGTGGGTGTGCGTGCGTGTGCGAGTGCGTGTGTATGTTGTGTAAAACAAGTTCATCAGTGTTTGCATTCAATGATTTGTATTGTAATTCAAATTAATGCAACATGTGACATCACATACCTATTTTATTCTAATAAATGAATCTGCAATGAAAGAGGCCATCATCTACCTTGAGGGTTTTATTTTTTATTTCCCATAGAAAATAAAATGATGTTTTGACAGAGCAGTACTGCTACGTAACAGACCCTGATACTGTGGAAAGGGAATTTTACAGAATTTGACTTACTATAGACTTACTATACCAAGGGTATATGCATACACTTGACATTACCATTATAAGGAACAGCTCGACTTTAGGGTGCCCTCATCTTGATGCACAAACCCTGACGCCTTATGTACCTGGCCTTGCTTTAGCCCGATAATTTTCCAATCAAGCAGTTCAAAGCAAGACACAATTGTGGCTTCCAAACTCATTTAGCTTTGACTGAAAAAATAGTGTAGAGGTATTTTTCTTCTCCTCCTGCAGTGCTCTAAGGTTGTCATGGTGACAACAAGCTTCATGAGGGGTGCTCACACATTTTGGTGGGCTGAAATGTCGAGAGAGTTCTGGAAAAAGGGCTATGTTTGCTTTAAAGGACACTCCAATGAACAATGACAGAGGCAGCTGTAGTAAAGTTTTTTAGTATTTTGCTTTAAGCAAATATTAAATCATTTTTTTACTTATAAATTTTAAGCCCAAAAAGAAAATATTTAGATGTGATCAGTAGATTCAAGGAAAAGTTCACCAGCAAATCTGCTTTACTCCATTCAGAAGCTTGTTGTCCAAAGGTTTAGCTTTACACTGGAGCCATACGTCAAATATACAGTCAGTTATAATTTCATCCATTTTGGGAGGTTTATTGAAAAAAAAAATCTGTTTTGTCATATTTATAGATAATTATGCCTTTAGAATAATTTTACTTTATGCTTTAAACGACCAGCCAAATATAGAATCGCTTCAGACAATTCTTAATTTTTCAGGTTATTAAAAAAAGGTATGTCAAGCTTATGATGCTTAATTTCCAGTTAATTTTGACACATGGTTTAATTTGTTTTTTTTTATGAAAAAGTTCATTTTAAGGGTTACCACGGTCACATTTTCAGTTTTAACTAATTTCACACTCCTTTAGAGTAAAACTCAAAAAGCCCATTGCAGACATTTAACATGTCTTGGCTGACCAACTCTATTTGGATTAAGGGGGAAATTTGATTTTTTTTATCAGGCATTGCATAGTATTGCAAATAACCAATGTCTGCCTGTTTACACTGTTAAGATGTATGGTGTGAAATCAGTGCAGTTTCCCAGCTGCAGCATAAAAATTAATCTCATATTACATGTCATCAAGGTTCAAGGCTGCTGTTCCCAGTGCAGCCATGCAATTTAAATGGAATCTACATTTTGAGATTTAGAAAAAAAAATACAGACAGACAGAACTGCATTCATTATTTCAGGCCAGCTTATGTAAATACAGTTCTTGTAAAGTCTTTTGCTACTTCACCAAAATCTAATGAGGTGTGTAACATCCTCTCATGGCCCTCATTAGTTCATTTTTGCTAGAAATAAGGAGCCAAGGGGGAGGGAAAAGTGTTGCTTGTCAATTTATAAAAACCCACTGGTGACTTCCAGTCCAGAGGCGAGGCACTTGCACCAACACAGACTGTATGTGTGCTAATTGCTCCATCATATGAGACACACTTGGCATACTTAACAAGGCCTGGCTAACGAGCCTTTCCCAGGACTAGGCTTGGAAGGTGGGGAGAGTGTATGATCTCCTGCTGACAGCTTGATCCTGACCTGCCACCTATGACTGTGGTATTGCCAATTAAGAACACAGTACAGGGTCAACGTCACTGATGATCATTTATTGGGCCACGTATATCACATATCTTACATCCAGATAACACAATTATACAGACCTACTGATTTGAAAAGACAAATATATGTATTTTTTTGCTTTTGGTTCAGATAACCATAAGTACCATAACCCTTAGCCCTTGCTGATACCTGTACAGATGTCAATGCTATTTAAATGACAAGAATTTAAGATGAGCACTTTTTAATGAAAACATGTCACTGAACATGGTCATCTAAAAGTATCTGCCCAATTGTACAAACACAACTTTACTGGAACAAATGCCTACCCAGTTATATTACTTAGCCAGAGATCATTTCTATAATTACATGAAAAATGAGCCTAAGTTAAAAAATAAGGGAACTGTATTCATGAGCTAGCCATTAAGGTGCCTGAAGAAATAAAACCAGCCCACAGCATACATCCACTGCTCTCAAAAAACCAATAACATCATTACAACAAAAAAAAAAATAAATAAAACGACACATCCCAGAGCTCTGTTTGTTATATATTGGCTTTCCATTCTGTTGTATTAAGTGTGCACATCCTGACGGCATTGCTCTGCTTCTGTTTCATTAACTTGTAGGATAACCTCTCTTGCACTGAGAAATTACTCATTTGGAGAATGGCACAAGGAGCTTCAGGGCTCAGACAGGACTGTTCCCTCTGAAAACCCTGCTGCTTCACTGTCTGTTGAAGTAGCAGAGTTCAGTGGGCACATGTGGAGAGACCATTTGGTGTCAGGCACTCATTGTGTAATACATCCATTAATCTATGTCTTAGTGGAAAGAGTGGACTGGCTCAGGGCCTAAATCACCAAAGGACATCTGAAGCATTGCGTCATTAGTCCATGATAAAAACGGAAAGAAAAAACAGGGAAAACATCAAATGTTTAAATAGTACTGTTGCAGGCTTGCAGAATAATCCATACATTCCAGCAGAGTGTGAAATTCAAAAGTCTACAGTGAAGACTTTCAGGGATTTCAAGTATGATGGGGAGGGTTCTCAGTCCCCAAATACAATTTTATTGACAAATCAGATCTGATGTCCTCAAACAGGTGCTCTGCTGCAAGATTTTGGTCAGTTTGGGGGTACAGTGATGTACAGTAAGGCAGTGGCAGTGATGGCCTTCTGTTAAGGTACTTAGCCCCATAATCAAATTATCATGGGTTTGAGACCCAGATCAGCCCTGAGGTACCCTTGAACAAAGCGCCACCCCTCAACCCTTCTCCTTGGATATTGGATGTATGGCTGTCCACTGATCTACTTGAGGGAGTGTGTTTAATGTATAAAAAGTATGTCTGCTGTATTATTTACAATGAGGTTTTTCACTATCACTTTCACTTTGCAGTAATGCTTTTTGACAAGCATCACATTTGCACTCTGCATTGATTCCACCACACCTCTTATGATCTCAGGAGGGCAAAGAAGAAGCTGGAGCCTAGAATGTGTAAATAAAGAACTGACAGGATATTTCTTAGCATTTTCAACTTTAGACCTTGATGTTTGAATACAAAAAAAGCTCTTAATCGAAAAAATCGAAAATGACTTTTTAGAGTGGGAGGTTGGACCTGAGCCACTGTATGGTACTTCTCTTCCACAGAGAGTGAATGTTCTGGAAATGTACTTCTATGACATTGAAGTGACAGTAGCCAAAGAAACCTTGAGCGTGCGTAAGAAACAGGGTTGCCTCTGTGAGCCTTGTGCATCCACTAATGAGTAGAGCTGAAGAGGGAATGGGGTGACTCAAGCTTCTGGTGCACAGGTCTGAACACACACACACACACACACACACACACATTCATAAAGGAACATTCCACAGTGGTGGAGGTTGAGGTTTTTCGTGTGCTATTTTCTAAGAGTTAAAAATGTTCTGTGAAAAATGTTCTTCTCTAAGTGGAGTGGTACTTCTCTAGACTCTTCAAGGTTAGCTGGCCTGGAGTGTTTGGGAGCCCAAAGCAAGATTATGTTCTGTAAACATCCAGACTAGTTGAGGACAGTTAGAGGCACTGAAGAACTCTTCACTTGTCCAAGTGCGTTAGCAACAATGGTGAGGTTGTAAAAGCTTTACAAAACATTAGTGAAAAAAAAAAAAAAAAAAAAAAAAACAGATCAGGTACAGGTTTTGTTGTGTAATCTCACTCTGCGCTACCCCTACATTGCCTAAATTTATAGAGACTAGATTGTTTTTCTCAGTAGGGTTGGAAGGTTTCATTCTTTCTTCATCTGTTCTTAGCTGCTGTTCCTGAGCAGACTGCCTTATATCTCAAGACATGATATCGTCATGGCTGTTTTACTGTATTTTTGTGAGTATAAGTACAAGGGGCATCACGTAAGGGGCCATCCCTGGTCATGGAGATCCATCACTCTGGAAAGTTGTAATCCAACACACCTGCCTCTTATATTCAGATGACTCAAAAGCCTCCCTTACCTGGATCAGTTGCATTGGATTAGCGTTGAGCCTCTGCAGGCTGTCAGTTCTTCATGATCAGGATAAAGCACTCAATCTTAAAGTAGCGTCAGTGCAGGTAAGAACAAAGTTAATAAGATGGTCGTGGTCTAGTGGTAGGGTACTTGCCTATGGCTCAAGAGGTCCCAGGTTCGAATCCCACCTCTGGCACTACCACCACTGGGTCCCTTAGCAAGACCCTTAACCCTGAGTGTCTCCAGGGGGACTGTCCCTGTAATTAGGACATGGAAGTCGCTCTGGATAAGAGTGTCTGCTAAATGCTGTAACCGTAAATGTAAATAAGAACAGAGAACAAAGTTACTAAGCACCACTAACACGACTACAGCTGATCGGTTTTTGTGCTTGAACAGTTGAACAGAGAGCTGAAAAATTCATTTTCAGTAAAGTGCCAAAATGAGCAAAGATGACTAAGCAAACTGTTTGCACTTTTTTAAGTGCTGAAAATGCTTTCAAAAAACAAACAAACAAACAAACAAACAAACAAAAAACATCTAAATATGGGCCCAAAGCTCTGGACTGCAATGTAAATATATATATTTATTTACATTTTTGGGTAGTGTTTGTATATATATATACACATACATACATACACACACACAGAACTGTGCAAAAGTTTTAGGCAGGTGTGAAAAAATGCTGTAAACAAAGAATGCTTTCAAAAATGGAAGTGTTAATCATTTACTTTCATCAAATCAACTATATATATATATATATATATATATATATATATAAATAAAAATACACACTCCTCAAAAAAATGAATGGAACACCTTTTAGTCAATGTATAGTATCAAGTCAGTTAAACTCCATGGATCTGGTCAGTTAAGTAGCAGAGGGGGTTGTTAATCAGTATCAGCTGTTTTGCTGTTAATTAAATTAACAACAGTTGCATTAAAGGGGCAACAGTGAGACGACCCCAAACATAGGAATGGTTTTGCAGGTGGAGGCCACAGACATTTTTGCGACTGCTTTTCAGTGGTTTTGCATTTGACTTGTAGTTTATTGTCACTGAAGCACGAAGTGATACCTGGACTCTACAGAGGTTGCACAGGCAGTCCAGCTCCACCAAGATGGTACATTAATACGCGCCATTGCCAGAAGGTTTGCTGTGTCAACCCACACAGTCTCAAGAGCACCTGAGGAGATTCCAGGAGACAGGCAGTTACTCTAGGAGAGCTGGACAGGGCCGTTGGAGGTCCTTAACCCATCAGCAGGACCGGTATCTGCTCCTTTGTGCAAGGAGGAACAGGATGAGTACTGCCATAGCCCGCCAAAGTGACCTCCAAAAGGTTACTGACGTGAATGTCTCTGACCAAATCATTAGAAACAGACTTCATGAGGGTGGCCTGAGGGCCCAACGTCTTCTAGTGGGCACTGTCCTCACTTCCCGGCACCGTGGAGCTCAACTGGCATTTGCCAGAGAACACTAGAACTGGCGAGTCAGTCACTGGTGCCCCGTGCGCACAGACCTGTACAGGATAAACGATGGCACCCTGACTGCCATTAGGTATTGGGATGAAATCCTTAGACCCATTCTTAAACACTTAGATGGTGCAGTGGGTCCTAGGTTCCTCCTGGTACACGAGAATGCCCAGCCTCATGTGGCAAGAGGCAGTTCCTGGAGGATGAAGGAATTGATACCATTGACCAGCCTCCATGCTTACCTGACAAATAGGACATCTCTTGTATATCATGTTTAGGTCCATCCAGCGCTGCCAGGTTGCACCTCAGACTGTCCAGGAGCTCAGTGATGCCCTGGTCAGGATCTGGGAGGAGATACCCCAGGACAACATCCATCATCTCATAAGGAGCATACAAGCATGTGGGGGCCATACAAACTACTAAGTACCATTTTGAGTTGCTGTAATGACATTTCAGCAAATTGAACTAGCCGGCCGCATTAGTTTTTCAGTTTAAATTTCTTGGTGATTTAGAATGAAGCTCTCTGTAGGTTGATCAGTTTTGATTTTCATCAAATGATGTTGCATCCTTTTGTTCCTAACACATTACCCATTCCATATACATATGGATATCCATCATGATTTGTTTTACATTTGAGATATGATGTGTTTTTTCAAGTGTTCCTTTAATTTTTTGAGCAGTGTATATACAGAGAGTAAGAGTGAGAGAGAGAGAGAGAGAGAGAAAGTGAGAGTATGTGCCACTGTTTTGAAGATGGCGGTACACTATGCGTACCTCCTGCACATGCCCTGTCAGTTTCTGTGAGGGAGGTTGTTTAAGAGACCATAAGACTCGACTGGATGGCATGCTGACTAATCCCTGAAGGACTCATCATTAAAAATAACCAAGCGTGACTGACGTGAATAAAAAAGCCAGTGCCTCAGTCCTCACTGACCACTCACCTATTCTCTTCACTGGAGGCAGCCACACGGACCTTCGTGGTCACACTGAATATGTGTGCCTGTCTGCAGGGTATTAGTCAAGGTATATGAGAGAGAGAGAGAGAGAGAGAGAGAGAGAGAGAGAACTACAGTAGGAACTGTTCTTCACAGAACATTCTGCCTGACTAAATGCAGAGGTGACATGTTTTATCTTTCGACATGAATGATGATGAGCTACTAATGTACCAGCAAATGTAAATATTATTGAAATATATTGTTTTTAATATTCTGCAATTGACAGCAGACATTTCAAGAATAAAAAAGGTTTTTACCTTTTTTTACATTTTTTTTTTGAAGGATGTGTTCAGCATCCTTCCACAAGTGCAAATCCCTCTCATTCTTACTCCCTTGTCGACACCCTTGTCAGTGATGTTTAAAAATGAATAGACAAGGGTGGTAAATGAGCTCAGTCCCACATTAAAACATGTAAAAGTCTGAATCAAAGTAAAACTGGTTAAAAAATATTTATTTCAAAAATATATTCTTATTATTTGAAAATTCTACTCAAAATTCTGCTGCTCCCATAAGGTGGCAGATTTCCAAGAAACGTAAAATAATGAAGTGCTCGAATTTTTTTGGACCGTCTGTATGTCCTCGCTCATCACTTCCATCAACCTCCTCTTTTCTTTCTTTTCTATCCTCAACATCCTTCCTCCTGATCTCTCCTCTGTGCACGTTCAAACAAACGCAACCTCACTTCTCTGGCTTTGTCTTTAAATTGTCCAACCTGAGCTGTCCCTCCAACATACGAGTTCCTATTCCTGCCCATCTTCATCACTCCCAATGCAAATCTTTAACTCTACCACATGCAACTCTGCCATCTGTCCAGTAAGTAAATTCTGTAAGTGAAACAAACATTTTTAAATAGTGTTTACACAGGTATTAAGCAACACACACACACACTCACACACACACATACATATTTTTTAATTGTGTGTATTTTCTATCCTTTTTATGGTTCTGACATCACCCTCGTTAGTCTTCTAGTTCTTTATGTGATTTGTTATATTATTTTAATGCTTATTTTTGACTCAAAACTCAAGTATCACTGTGGCAAAACTTAGAGAAATTCTGGCCATGAATGTGAACACCAGCAATACCATGTATGTTGTGTTGGGAGAGACACATGTAAAATATGAAATGTTCCCCTGTGATCAGCGTGATTGCTGCAGACTGAATAATGAGGAGATGATTGGCTTTCCTTAAGAGAAGCTTCAGCTTGGTGGGCCTCACCATCAGAAAATAATAACCATCATCACTCCACCTCCCCCCAGGCCTGCCTCTCTATCTTTCTGTCTCTCTCAACCTTTACAGTACTGAAGTGTGCTCACTCCCAGCAATCAGTTCCAAACAAGCTACTCAGAGCTCTCCATCTGTGATGAGCACAGAAACGAGTCACTCTGTTCCACATTGGGTCTGTCTCAAAATGCCCATGATGTGCTTCACTTCTTCTGCTTCTCGGCTCAAGCCTTTGTTCTAAGTGCTGGCTATATACAAATATTCAGAGTGCAAACCTTTACAGGAGAACCAGCAGACTGAATACTGTCTGAGTCAAAGAAAGGTGCTTTGAGCACTTGGGTTTATGAGATTATAAGGAAAGAAAAATCCCAATAAGATGACTCAAATACAAAAGTGTCACAGACTTAATTTCCACATGCCCACACAAAAGGACAAACAAAGTGAAGAAAGCAAGCTAAAGAGCATCATCACAGGAGGGTAAATGGTGAGGTGGGGATGGAGGTTCCTCTGAGATGAAAAAAGACCATCAGTTATGTAGTCCACATTCACAAATACACACATACTTACATGTATTAAAATGCATGCACACCCACATGCACGCTTACATCCATAAAAATACATGCATAAACACTCACTGAGTGCACCAATGATAAAACATATGATAAATACCTCAGTAGACATTAATGCCCCCCCAATATATTCATAGAAAATTACAAATAGAATGTGCTTTGCTGTGACAGGCGACCTCACATCACCATTCAGAATAACCTTTAAAAAATTTAGTCTTAGTTTATGCCTCACAAACTGCTGTTATTACTTTTATAGTATTTTGGTGTTCTGCATGTTTGTCCAAGCAGTGTTGAGTCGTACACAACTATCCCTGCTGCTGTAGGTACAATTAAGAGTCAGAGACAGAGTCCCAGAACCCTCCAAATAGATTTGGTCCCCCCACTGTTGACTTCATGGCTACAGCCTTAGTCTGGAATGTAATGGTACTAAAATTTAAAAAAAGAAATGCCCATGTTTGGATAAGTAGAATTTATGATGTGTGTACTGGGAAGAGTACTCATTGTAATACCTTTTTAATTTTGTGACATTTTACTTTTTTTTTTTTTTTGCAAATCATGGTCAGCAGTATTCGCATATATGGGGTGTCTTCTGCCTCGGGGTTAAAAATTGTGTATATCAATATATAATAAAGGAAAACAAATAAACTTAAAGTAAAATTTATTGAGGAGCTTTTTCAAAGTATAAGTTTCAAATACATAAAGTCCAGTCTCCAGTTTCTCGCTCCATGTTACTCGGTGAAGCATTTGCTCCCAGCATTGAAACACAGATGGACCTTGCAAACCACATTTACTTCAAGATGGGCCTCTATCTGCTGCAGTACTCGCCAGTCTGGTGGATGGTATAGACATGAGCATGGAATAGGAACAGATTAAAACACAGAATCAGCAGAGGTGTTGGGGCTCCCAGGAAATGCTGAGCTCTGTTGGGCTCAAGATGTGACCTTGAACTTTTTCTATAACTTGCTTAAATTGCTCAGTGGATCACTGCATAAAGTTACACAAACCCTAAACATCCCATGCACAATTGAGTAATATTATCTTATCTACTAATGTTTAAGAAAAATCTTAAATATGACAACAACTGGATGCACCAGGCCTAGGTCTGAAAATTGACTTACAGTCTCTTGTGGTTGTCTTGGGTGAATGGGGCATAGATCCAACAATTTAGTCATGTATTAAGTAAGTTTCATCGAACGTTGAAAACAATTTTCAATGTTAGCTCTGATGTTATGACTTTTGAAATTTGAAGTTTGAAATGCTCAGGCCTGATTTCAGAGTACATTTCGCATTTACTTTTTCAACTTGCTTGTCCTGTGTAAATGATCTTAGAAATTGGAATTTGCCTCTTTAACACACACAAAAAAAACAATTTTTTGGAGTAATGGATGGATGGATGGATGGATGACTTTCTTGATCCTGGGGGAAATTTAAATACCAGTAGCCAAGGATTGCATATTTACGATCTTATAACCATCAAAATGATCATACAGTTGTCATATTATACAGTCTGAGGGAATAATTTCTTCATATATATATATATATATATATATATATATATATATATATATAAAAATCCACTTGTACTCTATTATACCCTTCAATTTCACCAAAAGGACAAAAAGCATCCCATCCGACTCCGAAACCTGACTATGAAACCTGAAAAGTGAATTTGCCTATATTTGACGAGCATGCTATTCATTTAGCAAAAAAGACATCTACAAGGTTCTTGTCAAAAAAATAAATAAAACACTTTCAACATCAACTGCTATGCAGTGTTCTGCATTCTGAGCCGTCTCTTGAGGCTTGTTTAATAAAGCCATAAAAGCGTATGGACTTGAATATATGTAAGTCTGCAGAAAAAAAAAAATACAAAAACAGACATCATATTATCCTTAAAGTTTTGCTTTCCTTTACAGAAAACAGTCAATAGAACTTATCCTGAAAAACAAAACCAGAAGTATAGGCATCCGACCATCCTATTAAATAGTGAGGTGGAATAGCCTTGAAGCTTAAGGGGAGAAAAAAGCTTCGCTTTATTCTCGTAATTGTGGTCGGGGCCCAGTGGGTATACTGAAAGAGCATGACGGCATTGGGAGAAATGATTGGGAGTAATGCTTTGACAAATCAAGCAGGCTTGCAGGCTGACGGAAATTCACCACAAGAATAAAAGTGTGAACAAAACATGGTCATTTGATAAAGAAAGATGTCAACAGTGTGAAGGTAAGTATGCATGATTGTGCATTCATGAATCATCTGCGGGGGATCTGTAAACGCTAGAACAGCACTGTTTTGACCTTTAGAGAAATGCTAATTGCTGAATCTAATTGGAAAGTCTAACAGACCTCTTTATCTGTAATGAGAAAGAACAGATAGATACTGCAAAAACTACAGAAGGTGTGACAATACAATGTTCCAAATCCCCTGAACCAGTAAGGCACAGACCACATGATCCTCTCACTTGTGACAGAGGTATTGTCTAACTTGTTCTTTAATGTATAGGAGCCTGTATTCCTGTTGTAAAGTTTGAAACTACTTCATTTTCTACCATGTATATTTTGTAACAACAATCACATGGTCATTAATTGGTGGTTAGGTTTATGACAACAGAAGTGTGCCCAACACACTTGCACTAGCTACCACACCACTGCTGTTTCAGTGTCACTTTCAGATTGGCATGTGGACCCGAAATGTTCAGAAAGCAGTGATAAATGATTTTACAGGGAAAGATTTCTACAGTCTAATTCAATACTTGCGCAGTGGACCATGTTGGATGAGAACAATGCACAATGTAGGGGTGAATAGTGAAGTTATGTCAACCTACGTAAAAAAAAAACCCAAAAAAAACACTTCAAAATCAACATAAGACAAAACAACTTGATTTAATCATGTTAATTCATTGCTGATGGAAACAATTGCTCATTTAGGCAAGGATGTGATATTTTTGACTCAGTGCTCTACAGAATCAGGGTTAAGAGAGTATAAAAGTGGGCCGGGCTTTGCACTTTAAATGTCCACCAGGACTCTTTATTTTCCCATGCATAGTTTGTACATGTGTGTAGTGGAACTTTTCATAGAGGGCTGAAATAAAAAAAAGGGGAAGAAAAGAAAAAATATATGACATTCATAATTAGTTTTCAACAACATTTGCCATTATTCACAAAATATCTAAATTAACCTTAGGTTGTTAAAATGTTTTCATCAGCAAGTCTTTCAGGGGTAGGTCTGGCCAAAGAAAAGTGCTGTAAAAACATAAATACAATACAAAAAAAGCTTCTATAACTAAAACATTCAGCATTTTTTGTACAACACAGTGCAATAAAAAGGGGAATCAGAAAGGTAAAAATGGTCTTTCAGCATCGAACTCATGAATGTGACAAATAGCCAATGAGAAAACAAGGGAATCGTAAACAGTCCTGTGATAAATTACTGGAGCAGCACCATTTCAAACCCACAACAGCACAGAGAATTCTGGCCTGCTCTTGCCACAGAGTGGTCAGTGGTTTTTGTAACACTGAAAATGGGAAACGGCACTTGTAACGGAAAGGAAGTCCAATAGTTATGAGACACCGGGTGGGGGACTATGCTGGAACACGAGATACTCTTTCAGACATACTGACTTGAGTCTTCATTAAGGCTTTGCCAAGGGAGCCTGTTCAAGAAGGAAAAATTGCACAATGCTTCTCCTTCCAAATTACATGCTCATACAGATCAACAGGAAACGAGTCAAAGAGAGAGGGAACTGAGGGAGTGCACTGGGATGCCACTCTGACTCTCCATAAAAAGAAATGCAAATACGTGAGGCAGTTTCACACTCTGTCAGTAGCTTTCAGCATCACTTTACAGCCTGCAAGAGAAATCTATAATGTATATGTTTACCATGCCAAACTTTGTTTTTTTAAAAAGGAAACGGGCACCCTAAAGTCACACACTACCTCAGATTTGTCAGCGACAATAAAGGGTGTCTATCACACGGTATAGACAGCAGTTTATCAGCAGGTCAACAGGCCTGTTCGTGGGTTCGGTGTGTTAGAGGCAGACAGAGAGTATTGACCAGAGAGAATACAAGAATTTTGTCTTTTTTTCCAGTCATTATCCCACCTCTCTTAATATAGTCCTTCATAAAGATTCTCCATGGACCAGTGCTCTCAAAACATCTCATATAAAACCTCTGACCCAGAGCATGAAACAAATACTGAGAAAGAACACAGTGTACTCATTCTTGCACTATACCAACATGTATCAATCAGACAAAAGCAACGCTGACAATCGTGAAAAGACGAGTACTGTGTCCCAAAAATTCCTGGGTAAAGACACATATCTACTCTTAAGAACCAAGAACATAACACACAAAGCTTGAAATGTTTGGTATGGACAGTATGGAGAGAAAAAAGAAAAAAAAAACCAAAAAACAATAAAGTGTTTTTCTTAGGAAAAAAAAAAGACAGTAGTTAGTATTCTGTGGAAGTGAAATAAACGAGGACGCAAATGATAATCAAGTTCACATTTCCCTTCTTCCAAATCTTCCACCACAATCTGGTAACTTCAATAGACCAGTATCAATCGTGCTAGTATTTATTTTGTTGTTGTTGTTGTTGCTTTTCTAAAGAAATATTATTCAGTGTATGGACAAAAAACTCTCAGCATATCATGAATTTGGGGGTCTTAACAAATTACACTAGGAGGCTGAATTTCCCCCAGACTGATGACTGATCACAAGCATTAATGGCTCAGGAAAATTACAATCACTCAATCGTATGATGAATAAAATCAACATCAGTATTAAATGTATGAGTGATTAATAAAAAAATATACAAAAATGAGTGAATGAGGGGAAAAATGCAAGCGCTAGTGTCCCGTTAGCAGATATTATACATGGGTTAAATTTAAACTTGAACAAGGAAAATTGCAGTAGGTCAGTGGGGCACAGCTCCGTGTGTAGGTAGTCTTATCTTTTAGTGTAATACAAACTTGACCCATAATGAGAAATAAGTTACCATAGTAACAACACCAGGAACAGTAGACCTGTCATGGCAGCCTCAGTGCCTGGTTTGTAACAGTCCCACTTTCATACACTGTCTGGATCATGTGGGCCATGCCATGCCACCCTTAAGCATAGCACTTGGCACTTGATGATTTGAGGATGATGGTGTAGGGCAAGCTCATTTGACATGTTCAGCACTGTGGGAGGAGCAGTAGTACTTTTTGTGTGCGATGAAGGTGGACAGGCTGCTGAATTTGATGTTGCACAGCCGACAGTAGCGAGTGTTCCCGTTCTGCAAAGGTGTGGCAACAGCTGCCTTGGGTGTGGCTGGGGATGAAAGGGCATGGCCCACCACTTTTTCTGAGTGAAGCAGAGGTGTGGGTGTGGGGCCATGTGAACCCTGCTCTTTCAAGCTTTCAGGGGCAGGTGAAGCAGTCAGAGGGACTGAGCCTGTTGGTGAGAGGGCAGGGGGAGCTGTTTTAGGAGAACCAGTCACTGCTGAATTGAGTCCAACAGCACTTCCATTGAGCAGGGGTGAGGATGGAGAAACAGTTTCCCTCCGGCTACGGCCATTAATACTGTCCCTCCTTGGCCTGGGACCTGGTTTAGGTGGGGTTAGTGGCGCTCCATCACGAGGACTGAGGCTGTGGCTGGGGCTAGCACCAGCTGACTGGGACTCAGACTGCTGCTGCATGCTTAGGACCAGGCCATGAGCTGTTCTGAAGTGCTCCATCAGGTCAGAAGTCACTGCCCTGTTTGGAGGGCAGTAAGGACAAACAACAGGTGGAGTATTTGGAGTCTTCACCCCAGATACTGAATGAGGACTAGACTCTACACTAGGTAAAACAGAGGCATGAGGGACCACTGTGGGCTTCCCAGTTTGAATGGCCTTAGTGTCAGTATGTAGATCAGGAGCTCGGTTCTTGGGTGAAGTGGAGGCAGGCCTCTTTAGCCGATGCAGCTGCTCCAAGGTTTGCGGTTGTAAAGTGGTGGCTGGGCAGTAGTACGTCTTGTGAGCCAAGTAATTTTCAATGCTGTTAAAACTGATGCTGCAAGCTGTACACTTGTGGTAATCTGTGAGAGGCAATGCTGGAATGCTACTCCCCCTTGGGGACTCTTGGAGGCGGGGTTTCTTGCTCAGGTCAATGGGGCCATCACCCTCTGGACTGGAACTGCTTGCAGAGGAGGACACAGAGGCCAGATGTGATCCTGAGGGGGTGTTGGCACCTTCTTGTTTCACTGGCATAACAGGTGCCACAGAGAGAGCAGCTGCATTGGCCAGTGCCTCGTTACGCGCCATGTGGATCTCATACATTTTCTTGCGTTTGCGTGTGCGAATCGGTTGTGGTAGGAAGGCACCCTTTCCTACCATCGGGCGCTGGTTAGAAGGGTCATGGCGTGAGGCGCAGTAAAAACGCTTGTGCACAATGTAGTTCTCATGCCTGCTGAAGTGTATGTTGCAAGCTTGACAGAAAGTACGAGTGGGATCCTCTTCTGGGTCTTCAGCTGAGCCACTCGGGCTTTGGCTGCCCTCACTTGCCCTGCCCCCACCACCACCACCTTCCCCCTCAGATGAAGATGAGCAGGCTGTGTCCTTAAGCACTGGAGTTTCGCTCTTTACCTCTGTTGGCTTGGTCTCTGAAGCTATGCCAGCTACTGTGGAATCGGAGTTGCTGGGGGAAGCTGAAGCTGCACGGCTACCTGGTCTAGCTTGCGGGGAGACATCATGACTTGCAAGGGGAGCTGTAGTCACTGAGCCATCCTTCACTACCCCTGTTACTTCCCCTTGCTGGTGCCTGCTGGAACAATAGAGTCTCTTGTGGGCATAATAGTTGTTGATGTTGTTGAAGGTGATGTCACACTCAAAACATGTTGCCCCCTTGAGGACACTGGCAGGAGAGCCTGTGGAACGTGCTGGGTAGAAGCCTTGCTGTCTGGATGCAGGACTCTGGCCCTGCTTCAGCCTGCTGTGAACCATTTCAGACATCTTAGCCAAGATTTCCGAAGCTTGGGGCATGATGGCAGCCTCAGGGCTGAAGAGGTACTGTGGCAGAAACACTGCCCCACCAGGTAACATGGATCCCCCTACTCCCAGATGAACAGGGCTGGAGCCTGGAGTGGGACTAGCTGGCTCTGTTTTCACCGCAATGGCTGAAGGGCTCTTAGGTGAGGTAGGGTGTGGAGAGTTTGGCTCCACAGTTTTTATTCTAAGATTTCCATCCTGCTCTCCACCCCTCGCTTCACTCTCAGAGTCAGAGCATGGCTCTTCTTTAATCTTCATTTGTTCTGGAGGACTGCAGCCACGGGAGGTGGCTGAGCCACCATTGGCCCCAGGGCTAGAGGAGTCTGGCCTAGGTACGCTGGCTGCTGGTTCTCCATCCTGGGGTTCCTGGAGGTCTGATGTAAGTGGGCTGCTCTGACGGGGTGTGGGGCTTCTTTCAGCAGGTACCCTTACCTCCAGGTGGGTGTGAACATGCTGCTGGAGCAGGGCAGGGGTGTCTGCTGAAAAGCCACACACCTGACATTTCAGTAGAATTCCAGAGTCTCCAGGACTCAAGCCTGTTGATAGAGATCAAGGAGGTGAGAGCTTTATTCAATTCAGCAGTAATAACAATTTGACTAATGATGCTACCAATCATATATATACACTTCATCTATCTTTAAACTACAGACCTCACTATCAACATATCTCCTTTTCACAAAGGTCCTAAACAGCATGAGGAAATGCAGTAGTCAATTTTAGTTTGATTCTAGAATGATGCTGGTACTTTTCATATCTATTTATCAATGTTAACAATAAAGCTGAATAGGCAATTTCGGTGGTTCCCATATATTGTTTTTTCTCAGCTCAAACATGCATGACTGAAATTATTGTACTACAAAACTACTGCTTTGTGGTGGATGTATTTGTGGGATAGTCTTTTAAGAATTTCCACTTTCCAAGCAGGGTAAGGTTAGCTGCTTTCCTTTCTTTTGCATTTATAAGAAGTAAAAACAAATAAAAGGGATTACCAGAGTACAACCCTGTAAGCCTACCACACAGCAGTTGTGTTTTTGTTTTTTTTCTAATTGTTTTTCCAAACCTCAAAGTAAAGCATCTGAATGGGGATGTCTTAACCTGACCACTAAAGAGACTCTTCTCAGATGTGTCAGATGAGCAGAGAAAACAAATTGTGAATCTTCTATAATTCAGGAACTAGGCTAATTCATTTTGGCAGCTAACCTGAGGCCAGCGGTAATTTAGGGGAGTAAACTTCGCTGCGAGAGCCAGGCTGGCAGACCATGTGGCTGGTGACCAGGTGGCTGTAGAGGATGTCCCGCGTTGTTGAGATGAACCCGCAGCCATGGCACACACCATTCAGTGTGTCAGTGTGCACCTTCAGGTGCCTCTCACAGTTAGCCTTTGTGGTAAATGCAGACAGGCAGATCAAACACACAAATGGACGCTCACCTGGAGTAAAGACACATGTGCAGAGTCAAACAAACTGCTTTTAGGGCTTTTATTTATATGCTGTAAAATCTCATTCATTCAGCATACTTATGCATTATATGGCCGTTCATATGGTAAATGTGAAATCAAGAAGACTAGAGGTATAATGAAAGCCAGAGCCTTGGTGAGAGAGGGCATTTGAGAAGGAGAGTGTGAAATCGAGAGAGAGGCGTAAGTCAGCTCACCACTGTGTGTTCTCATGTGGATCTCCAAGGAGCTGGCACTAGGGCAGCTCTTTTTGCACTGGGGGAAGGGGCACACCCTCTCGTTGGGGTAGGAGTCTTTGGGCTTGTCTTGAGGTGGGGACGCTGTAGGTTTCTCCTTTTGCCGGCTGGCACAGTAGTACATGAGATGAGCCTGAAGGTTCCTCTCACTCCGGTACCAGATCCCACAGTCTTTGCATGGGAAAATATCCTCTGGAACAACATATTCCCAAACACTTTAACACCAGGAAATAAGTCAGATATTCTTTGTGTTTCTAGCTACCACAGCAGGATCTTCTTATTCTCTAATTATTACTGGTTTCTTTCCAGCTTCACTGTAGGGCCCAAAACTTCAGTAGGTTTTAACTTCATGCACCTTATATCTACTTATAAATCCTACACACCATGTCTGACAGGTATAATGATAAATAACACTTATTAGAACAACTGTGTCACTATCATCTCCAAGGCAACAAGTTCAAGGAGGTTGTGTGTGTGTGTGTATATATATATATATATATATATATATATATATATATAAAAATAAAATCAGGCTGATCTGGTGTCGGGGCATGTTGAATGGGCTGTACTTGATAACGACCACACAGTTCCCTAATTGCCAGTCTCCTCACAACATGGCTAATTGTGCAGGAACCAAAGAATAAAGCTGATCATGTTTTACCCTTTAGCTTGATTTACGGTGATTAATCATGCACTCAACATAGCACGACTGTGTCCGCTTCCAATCCTGACACTGCTCAGCTAATAGCAGAGATTGAAATAGAGCCATGCTGTACCAGTGTCTCACCTTATCACACCCTCAGCTAGGACAACACTGCCACCTGCTGCTGCCATGCCTACAGTGATGAGCTTATTGAATAAAAACTTAAAGGATTTCTTTTCTTAATATAACTACCCAGATTACACAAATGGTTAACAGCTCATTTAGATGCAAATTGGTTCATAATAACCTAACATAAATGAGGTTTAAGAAACATACTATTTTGAATTTTAAAATGGGAATAGTGATCCAATAGTTTGCACTAATGAAGCACAGATGCATTTACAAACGCATTTACACACCGATATCAGTTAACTTGCATCAGCAAGATTTTACTCACTGTTAACAACAGCGGTTGCCAAGATGGCAGCCATGCCAGCCTGCTGTGGAAGGAGCTGAATTTCTGAGGGGAGAGCTGCTTGGAATGCAGGCTCTTCTTTCACTGATGCGTTTTCAGTTTGCGTGGCACTCTGCTGCTCCACCGTCGATGAGCATAGTGTAGCCACTAAAGCATCTCCATTACAGAGCTCCTGAGTGAGCTTACAGCAAACACCATCCCCTGAAAATACAACAGTTAGTCAGTTCAAAGAAGCAAGGAACCACTTAGTCTTGGTGAACACCCAAAGACTTCTTTTGATTCACTAAAATATGTAGCCCATCATTAAAGACTGCTAATTATAAACAGTACCTTGACTGTAAATGGTGCAGTTTGCCTCTGAAGGACAGGACGTCACAGGAATCCTACTGAGCCAGCAGTCTGCATCCTCACACACCAGAGTTAGTGCGGGGCTCTTAATACACAAAAACACACCCAAGCAAAGGAAGAATTTGTCAGTATTAGGTTTAAAAAAAAAAAAAAAAAAAGTCCCTGGATTTTAACTGAACTTTAGAAGTGCATTCATCTGGGAAAATTGTTGACCACAGTAACTCTATTGGATACATCATGGGAATCCATTTAAAAGAATCCATTTAAAAGAATCCATTTAAAAGAAGGTTTCATAACAGAGTGGCTCAGGGGAGTGGCCATAGGCATTAACAATGAGGACAAAAAGAAGAAATCAAGGACTGGAAAGAAATGAAACGACCCCAGAAAGAATAGCATAGAAAGGAGATACAGCAACTGTGTGATGGTTCCAGTTCACTCTAATTCATGATCTGACCTAAATGCACAAAAGGGAGTGTGTGTGTATTGTCTGTGCATTTGTATTTTTCTGCACATGTGACAGATGTGTTATTGCTCACATATTAGGACAAACACATCTTTTCAGTGCCAAACAATCTATTGTTTGTCCTCTGCAGGCTCTGTCTGTCCGTCATTTCACACATTAATCATAATCATACTAGGGCAACGATGGCCTAATGGGTGGCAGTGATCTAGTGGTAGGATACTTGCCTATGGACCTATGGCTCAAGAGGTTCCAGGTTTGAATCCCACCTCTAGCACTACCATCACTGGGTCCCTGAGCAAGAGTCCCTTAACCCTGAATTGCTCCAGGGGGACTGTCCCTGTAATTAGGACACAGAAGTCACTCTGGATAAGAGCGTCAGCTAAATGCCGCAAATGTAAATGTAAATGACTAGGCCCCAGGATTGGAAGGTTGTGGGTTTGAAACTCAAGACATGTAAACCTGAGGTACCTCAGGTACCTTCCCCATCACTGTTCCCCAGGCAGCTTTAAATAGCCGCTCCTTGCTGCAAATGTATGTACGGGTGAAAAACAGAATGTGTGTGCTGTGCTGTTTCACAATGACCATTAGTCACTTTCACTTTACACACGCTGACCTGATTCTATCAAACAAGAGCCTCTGCTTTTAACCCATACACACCATGCAGGGGGCAACTAGTTAAAGTGCCCAGGGAGCAGCGATGGGCATGATACCTTGCCTCAACGCTGTTGAATGGTAGGAAGGTACCGCAACGCACCAAAAAATCTTTTTTTATATTTTAATGAATAAAAGATACACTATGATGTTCTTTACTGGCTATTGCTGTCTCTCTATAAATATATTTTTAGTCATAGAGAAAAAGTATTTCATCAGACAGAGACCAACTTATACCTTCAAATTATTAGGGTGCAATTAAAAGTATGATACTTCAAGTGGATTATTTAAATTCATAAAAAAAAACAAAAAAAAAAAAACAAATAATGCATGTAGGGTTATATTCTCTTAGTCCTGTAATTTGCATTGATGATCCTACATGGATCATACTAGTTTGTTCAGAACATCCCACAATTGCTTGATCGCACTAAGACTCGTGGTAATGTTGAGGACAAATCAACACTTTGAGCAATTGTTCCATCACACAAGTCCTGTTTGGAAATGTTTAGTCATCTTGCCTTTGCAAGTGATTTAGATCCATACACTTTCCCCATTTCCTCACCTTCCAACATCTATTTCAAGAACTATCTGCTCACTTGCTGCTGCTTATATCCCACCTCTCGTCAAGTTCCACCGTAACAAGATATTCAAGGTTATTCTGTTCATTTGTCAGTATTGATGTTGCGGCTGCCTGGATTAAAGTGGCCTGTTGAGGCATTAGATCCACTTACACTTTGAGCCACAATGCCAAAACTAGTACTACTAGTTGGCTTTATGGTCATTGATCACTCATATGGAAAGACTAATACCAGTGCAGCCCACTTGGTGGCACCAATAGTACAGGGCCAGTCTCAACACAGTTTTAGGGGCTCCACACTCACATACACGCTGGCTTAGCAGAGGCCCTGGGGGACATGCTGATTCACATACCCCCATCATGCTACCAAATCAACTTAAAAGAGCAGAAAATATGAAAGACGTCTGTTCAGCATAGAAGCCGTGGATAAAAGGCCATGGGTGTCAGGGCCAGAGAGATGAGACGAGCAACCATGGAGGACAGCTGAAGGGTTTCTTTCTAAATCTGACTGTTCTTGCCTGAAGATACGGTCCGTATTGTATTTCATGGGGAACTAGCGCTGATAAGGAGATAGGACTCCTTTTGTTTTAATTTGAAACCCAATGCCGGAGCCGTCTGTGCCATAAGTGCTGCGTGCTTCTGCTAATTTGTTTCAGACTCATTTAACACGACTCGACTTTGGGCCGCACAAAAGGAAAGGGCAGTGTGGTCAGCTGGCCTTTTTGACAAAACACGCACAGATATACTCACTCACAGATTAAACACATTCACTCCCTTACACACACACACACACACACACACACACACACACACACACACACACACAGCCATGTATATGAGGGGGAAAATGCTTGCTAGGAATCAAGAGTGCTGTTGAACAACATGACCTCCACTAGGAGAAAAGAAAATTAGAAGCATGCCGCATGGAACAAGAGGTCGGACTATAATAAAGCCAATATGTATTAATTGCCACTGAGGGTCAAAATGACAAACATTCTTATGTGGCATGTAAAAATTTGTTAATTAAAATTACATGTTTAATGAATGCACCTAGTTATTACTTTGCATTTGAATGATATATGGGGTGATGGGTATGTAGGAATGTAATGTTGATTTGCAGATTTGAATGTATGTGAAGTAAAATAAATAAACATTTTTTAAAAATCAACTTGCTGAAATGAATTGCTGTTGTAAACTCTGATTACTCTGATACCTACATTTGATCAATCAATTAATCAAAAATCAGATGTGTAACATACAGATCTGTATGACTTAGTTTTTCCATTCCTAGAACAATTCTCCATTTGTATTTAAGTTCCAACATATATTTCTGTTGGCAGCGCAACTGGATATGAAGTTAATATGGGGGGCAAAATATGATTCAGAGTTCAGTTTCACCTCGTTACTCTTTGTATTTGTCTCTCTCTCTCTCTCTCTCTGGGTCCAGGGTGCTTTGAGAGCTCTGCTTTAAGCTCCTCAATGTGAGTCTTTGAGGTGCAGTCTAAGCCCCCTCGTCCAAGCCCCCATCCCTCATGAATATTAATCCCAGCGGCCGGGCTTTAATCTGCCTGATCCCCGCACTGCTGCCGCCCAGACGATAGCCAATCTAATTATTTGGTCTGATATTAAGTAGCAACCCCCTCGACCCCCACTCCCTCCACTTACGCACACATTCATACTCATACAGCATCAGGAAAATAGTAGATGTACCTTCACAGTGTGCACATCCTGCATACTCACATCCTCTCTGCACTGTTACCATCAACATTATTTTAATGCATTCAACAAATGTTCTCTGCCAGGCATGAATACCTCACACAACCCCGAGCCAAGCCATGCCCATATAAACCTTGCTCTTATCACTTCTAAAAATGCCCTCTTTCACACCGATAAAAGCTAAATGCAAATGATGCTGGGATGATTTTATTTCTTTGAGGAAAATGGTAATAAATGCAAATAAAAATCTCTCCTCTTTTTCTATGGAAGGGGTGTCTCTATCCGCTGGTCTAAATTCCAATTCCAGCCAATTTGGTTCAGGATGGAGAAGTAACAAAACATCGTTATGTAGATGGAGCCAGTCTGCACAAGAGGAGCTGGCAGGGGATGACGTCAGGACATCACATGTATATTTCTGCATTTCTCTCTCTCTCTCTCTCTCTCTCTCTCTCTCACACACACACACACACGCGCACGCACACAGAGATCATTTCTTATACAAAGACTGCAAACATTACATGATGTGGGAAGATGTGTGGTCAGCAAACAGTCACACTGATGGTCATTATGGCTTCCAGTGATAAAAGGTTTTAGAGGTGTTTACTTTAGATATGACGTCAAGCAGTTTCTTATGATACACCATGGTTGACTAATCTTTAAAACCTCACTTTGAATAGATGGAAAAGGTGAAAGAATGATATACAGCACTGTGCAAAAGTTTTAGGCAGGTGTGGAAGAAATGCTGTAAACAAAGAATGCTTTCAGAAATGGAAGCGTTAATCATTTATTTCCATCAAATCAAATCAATATTTGGTGTGACCACCCTTTGCCTTCAAAACAGCATCAGTTATTCTAGGTACACTTGCACACAGTCTTTGAAGGAACTCGGCTGGTAGGTTGTTCCAAACATCTTTGAGAACTAACCACAGATCTTTTGTGGATGTAGGCTTCCTCACATCCTTCTGTCTCTTCATGTAATCCAGACACACTGGATGATGTTGAGATCAGGGCTCTGTGGGGGCCAGAAGAACTGATGCTGGTTTGAAGGCAAAAGGTAGTAACACCAAATATTGATTTGATTTAGATTTCTTTTTTTGTTCATTCACTGCATTTTGTTGAGTGATGAAAATAAATGATTAACACTGCCATTTCTGAAAGCATTCTTTGTTTACAACATTTTTTCCACACCTGCCTAAAACTTTTGCACACTACTGTATGCTACAGCTTTAAAAGTAAAAAGATAAAAAAAAAATTCTTTAAAGCAAAGCCATGGAAGAACCTGTTGGTTTCCTGAATAATTTCACAATGCCTGACTCTAGCAGGACGTGTTCTTGTGCAAAGTGTGAAAACTCTCTAAACCTCTCTAAAGTCATAAGCCTTGACATAAAAGAAAATCACTTTTAAAAATGTGCTAAACACTTGCAATTAGCAGCTAGAAGTCAAACAGAATGAAGTTGACCTTGATCTCCATGGTCAAGCAACATGGCGCTCCTGCTCCCCATACTTGGTGTGATGCCAGCTAGTGCAGGTGACTGTTAGCTGGAATGACAGAACCTGCAGTTCTGTGTAGACTGGCCAAAGTTAGCATCTTAATAGTTCAAAAAATGTGGAAAATGTGAAAGAACCTCTTAAAGCAGTCCTTGTAGTGTGATGTGTGAGCTGAAGAGCCTCTTTACAAGTTTTTAAACTTACAGGATTTTAATGGAACTACATATACCAAGAAACTTTATTTTCAGGTCTTACTAAAGGAACTTAAATAGGTCTATTTATTGTCCCTTGTCTCGTCACCTTCTTTCTCAGCCCTTTTCACTCTCCTTGTTGGTCTGTAGTCCTCATCTACATGCTCAGACACTTTTTTGTCTACATCTGCTTTCTGACTATGAATTCCTTTCCCATATCTCCATGTACATCCTTTTATTGTCACTTTTCCATCCCTCTTTCTCGGTTCCCCTGTTCGTTCCTATCCTTCTGTGCCCCCTCTCTATCTCTCCTCTGCAGGAAATGGTTTCTTTCCCCAAAAGCTGGGGGTGGGGGTGTGCATACTGTCCAAAACAAAGAGGTCAGTGTGTGAATCCTCCAAAAATACAGAGAAGAAAAGGAAGGAAGATAATAATCAGAAAGCTTCTCTCATCCGCCTCTCTCTTTTTCTTTCGCTCTCTCTCTCTCACACACACGCACTCCCCCTCTCTCTCTCTCTCTCTCCTGACTTCTCTTTCCTTACTCTGTTGTTTACTTTCACTGTACCTTATGCGTGCTCACAGACACACAAACATACACATTCATAGCAGCACATCACTGCATGCACATCCCTCCAAGAAAACAGAAAGTAGGTTTGATGAGCTGCATGCAAATGACATGTAAAAATTTAAAACTGCGATACTTAAAACGGACGAGATAAGAGATTTGAAAATGAGGCACTCTTGGAAAGCTGCGCTGCTGAACACTGGAGATTAAGTTCAGAGATAGAGGAAGGTTTCCCTCTTCCCTCATTCTTCTCCCCCACACTCTCTCTTTCCCTTTCTCTCCTTCTCCCTTTCTCTCCTTCTCCCTCCCTCATTCCCTTTCTCTCCTTCTCCCTCCCTCATTCCCTTTCTCTCCTTCTCCCTCTCTCTCCTTCCCTTCCCCCCCTTCTCTCTTCCTCTTCCACTCCGCCATCCTGCTGAACGCCAAATACCAACAGTGCTGATAGATGAGTTGGTCTTTCCTGTTCACTTTCCCTTTTCACTCTGCTGTTTTCATTTCTGTTTGCCTCCAGCCTTTTCCTTTTTCTTCTTCCCACCATCCCTCACTCCTTCCCTCTGCTCCCTTGGGCCTGCTTTTGTTCTTCCCGGTCACTGTTGACCAATTTTGATACAGTTAGATGGCACAATATTTCCTTAAATATCACAGTTTCATATTATCAGATTTGAAATAATGTAAATAAACTAATTTCCTCAGATCTGAATGTCATATGAAAAATGTCCTAAATTTGCCATACTGTAGTCCCAAAAAGTGTGTGGACACTATAATCAACTTGAAAAACTACGATAAACTTAACAGAAGTTCTTCAGGTTGCTTCAATAAAAATCTCCAACAAAATAATATTCGTTTTAGAGAAAAGCCCACAAAGATAAAGCCTAAGGGATACAAACCACAATTCACACTGTTGGTGTGCTTCATTAATGGGATCAAGATATCTGAAGTGGCAAGAATGCAAAAAGGCTATAGAGAACATGAAGATTTTGGAATGGTCTATCAAAAACAAATGCTACATGATTACACATTCTGCTTTCAAGCTAAAGGAACTTAAAACTTTTCCCAGTATGGCAAATTTCCAAAATAAGTTTTGTGGCCACTGTAGCTGATCCTAGTTTTCTTAAAATGATTTGTAATGGGAAGCTTATATACTTTATCAATAAGAAAAATGGAGACGATATACTTTGTTTGTTTTTTTTATTTTACAAACTTTGTCTATAAAGATCTCCCCAAACAATTTAGTTTATCTCCCCAAACAATCTGTAGCACCTAACAAACTTTCAGTGTTTTTTGTCTTATCAAGCCAAGCATTAGGCTGTACATCTGAAAAAACTCTCTCCAAAACCCATATGATGTCACTTCCCATCTGGACCCAACTCTGCCCCTTTATCGCAGTGCAGATAATTGAGAGAGGCTATAATTGAAGGTATTCATGCATTGCTTTCAGCAAAAAGCATGGGCAGCGAGGGGTGACTCTCTGAGACACTCTACTGGCAGATGTAGATAAACCAGAGAGATAGAAAGCAGGGTAAACAAACCCTATCAGAACGAAAAGAGAGCAGAGCAAGAGAGTGGAAGAGAGAAGGTGGGGGGCGCTCACCTTCACTCGTCCTTCGTGGGGTGACTGTTTGGAGGGGGGAGGTTGCAGAGCCCCCCAAAAAGTGAGCTGAAGAGCAGTGGGTGGTGGTGCTTATCGGAGCAGTTCTCCTGGAGAGATTATTGGAGGATTAGTGGGGACGCTTGTTTCTAAAACATGATGAAAAGACGCGCGGCGCGTGATAAGGCTTTGAACTCCGCACTCGCTCACTCCACCATTGCGCCTTAAGGCGGTGTTTCCAAGAAATAGCACGAATGGCAGTGGAGAGGGAACAAAAGGCACATGTATGTAGAACTCACTCCCTGTTTTTAGATATGTGCCTTTGGACTGAGAATTTCTCCTGCGAGTGGTAGTTCAGCCTGGGAGCTACACTGACTACTTACAGTTAATGTCCCACATTTAAACTTAGTCACACCACTACAGATACAGAGGATGAAATCTGCTCTTCCCCAACCAGAAAACAGACTCAGAGTCAAACAGTAGAATGAAACACCAGAGATCTGTGTAAAGGGAGTTGTATGATGATATTACAAGATGTGTCCTGTGGGTGGTGGTGGTCTAGAGGGAGGGTACTTGCCTATGGACCTATGACTAAAGGAAACACCTAAAGCCAAAGGTCCCAGGTTCGAATCCCACCTCTAACACTACCACTACTGGGTTCCTGAGCAAGACCCTTAACCCTGAGTTGCTCCAGGGGGACTGTCCTTGTAATTAGGACATGGGAGTCGCTCTGGATAAGAATGCCGTGAATGTAAAAGGTGTCCATATCTATCAAATATCTCAGATGAGGAACACTGGTAATCCAGGTAATCCAGCTGTTTCCAGTAGTTTGAAGCCATGAAAAATGGGTAAACAGCCTGATATAGCATTAGAACTAGGGCATTCATCTGTTGCTTTCAAACAAAAGACATTTTCAACTAGGGGTGAGTAATAAAAATAAATGATATTAGAGAACATTTTCTCACCACTTGACACAATATGTACAATACTGATAAAAATGTGTTTTTCTTAAAATTGATGATGTGGTAAAAGATTAAAATTACATCTAGCGCCTTATTTTAGATAAAATATCAAAAGTTGTTAATACAATTATTTTATTCTAAATGCATCACACTTCACTGCACTTATTCCAACCAATCAGGATGAATTATGTTCTCCTGATAAAACACAGAGTAGCTTAGTATCTATGATAACATAACACTCGTGCTCAAGCAATGATGTATAGTGACACAATTCATCACAGAAACCATAAGTATTCTTTTATTGCTTATCCTGCTTCAAAATATGCAATAGATGGTGTCTCCACTCCATCTATAACAAAAATCTCAAAATAAACAACAAATGAATACAATCAAATTTAGCCTTGTCCACTGAATCTGTAACACAATCACTGGATTTATTTCAGATTATAGAACTTTTACTTGTGAATAAATGATCACTGATGTTTAAACAGCTCATTATTTGTGTTCTTCTGTGGAGGTTCAACAATATGCACAAACTGTTAACTGATCAAGAACACCAACTATTATACAGTAGATTATAAAGTATTGAACAAATGCATGTATGTACTGGTTTATCTGTACACCCTTAAATGTTTAACACCTGCATCTGAAATTATTATTTAAATAGATAAATGACTTCATGGTACTATCTAAAGGGATGCAAATGAGAGACTTTACATGCAGTCCCGGCTGCAAGAACTGATCATCTACAGCAAAAGATCTCTACAACCAGGAAAGTACCTGATTCTACCTTGCAGTAAAAAACACCCTATTGACCAGGAAATAACAGTCACATTTTACCACACTCACCATCGACCAAAACACACTGAAACCCACGCCAGTTTAGTCCATAACCATTAATGACCAACCCTCAGAATTAAAGTCAAATAATTGTTGGGCCAATATCAAATTCTGTTTATGGTGTGTGTTTATAGTGAACCCACCTACACAAAACACACATTTCCAAGTTTTATTTGGAAGTGCCTTATAATGCTGATAGCTTATCAAAGTGGGCCAAAGAAGAGGCAAATTTACAGAGTGACTGTAAAGCACCCAGGTTTGGCAGCAATGTCCAGCCAGGCTTGCCTATTTGCAGGCTGATGGTGAAGGGGTGTGTTGTAGAGCATCATCAGAGAGCCCAGTGTTACTGAGGGACACAGAAGAGAGGAAGAGAGGAAGAGAGAAATACTAACACTAGCACCTTCCACAGTCAAGGTAGACACAAAGTCCAGCACTTCATCCACTTTTGAGCAGTTTCAAAACCACCATTGTTTCAGGCTATCAGAGAGAACAGCTTTAACTGCACAATTATGCATATCTTGTTACACAAACAATGCTATATGTTCTGGCAGAGGCCGCTCTATATTTTATTCCTCCTTGCGATAAAGAAATCCAACATATTTTCAATGTCAGAAAAAAAAAAAGAAACAGCAAAGTGCATGATTTCAGAGGGTGTTATCAACTGCAAAAATTCAGCTTAATCTTCACAAAGCGCATGTGGGTTGAGCAGGAGCGAGCGGCCAGGCCTAGAAAGACTGGCCCTGACCCCTGATGACCCCCTCAGAAGCCAAAGCAGGAGGATGTGGAGGGACAGGGGAACGAGGCAGCAGGAATGTGTGATTCTCCGAGCACTATCTCACGCAGATACACACTCCTTCAGCTCGCAGATATCGCCCTGTGAGAGGGAGAGCCAATGTGATAGAATACGAATGCGAAAGTTCCGAACTGAAAATCATCAACAAAGCCCTTGCCTCGATAACGAGGTTTGAGGAAGGGAGGGAGATTAAGAGGAGGAGAAGGAGGAGGAGGTGAAGGAAAGGTGGAGGAGGTGAGAGAGAGAGAGAGAAAGAGAGAGAGAGAGAGAGAGAGAGAGAGTGTGTGTGGTGGGGGTGGGTGCGGACCTAGAAATCCTGATAATAAATGAAATCTTAGAAATGAGAGACTATCAAGGCGAAATCAATCATTGGGGTTTGTTGTCCAGGAGGATGGCGCCATGCTGAGATAAAAGAGGAGCGTCCGTCTGGGAAGGGGGAGCAGCCAATCACACACAGGACTCAGCCAACAGAACCAGCACAGTTCAGAGGGAAAAAGATGAGGCAAGCTTGTTCTAGAAGACACCAGCTGCCATTTGCATACAGCCATCTGTGGTTTGGCTTATCCAGTCGCATAGCAAAGGTTTCCTTTCTTTTTCGTTCATCACCAAGCAAGGGGTAAATTATAACAGTTCCACTGAAGAGGACTAACATCTTCCAGTTCTGTTTGCAATCATATCATATCGTGTAATTTAGAAAAGACACAACCATGGCATAGAGGAGCTTCTTCTTTTCTAAGAGAACTGTGACTGTTCTTCAACAGTTTTGCATCCAGGAGTTTCTGTCAATCAATAATTCTTTAAAGATGAGTATAAAGCTTAAAAACAAATTTTGGCATAGATGAACCTTTTCTTTAATAAGTCATTTTTAGAAATAAAATGAACACTTTAGAGGGTTAAAAAACCTCCATACAATGTAAAGGTTAGACAAACATCATTTTAAATAGTACAGGACCATTACACTACGTAAAGGTTCTCTAAGCATGGGTTTTACACATGCTCTTTTCTCATTCAAGTTGTAAAGGTCTTTTTTTTTTTTAAATCAATCAACATTATATAAACTGGTAACCTGTTTAATTCAGGTTTCCATTTTATTTCTTATGCCAGAATCTCTATGCAAATATGATCATCAGAGAGAGAGAGAGAGAGAGAGAGAGAGAGAGAGAGAGAGAGATATCTCAAAATGTTCAAGTACGTGGCCAGAGAGAAGAAACCTCTCAGAGAGCTGCATCACATGATCAGATTGACTTTCAGCACATGACAACAGGCCTCGCTAACACAAATACACTGCGTGCACTGACAATCATGTGAATATTAGTAATGTCAGGAACTAGACAAAAAGATAATCAAACAGTAACATTGATCAATTATCAGCGGGCAGCAGTGGCCTAGTGGTTAGGGAGTTGGCCCCACATCGGAAGATTGTGGGTTCGATTCCCTCACAAGTAGGTTGCCCGTCCCTGTCACTGCTCCCCGGGCGCTTTCAATAGCTGCCCACTGCTGCACGGTGTTTGTGTGCATGGGTTAAAAGCAGAGGTTCAATTTTGTTGTGGTTCATGGCATGCAGTGCTGTGACATCGCAATGACAAGGGTTGTCACTTTCACTTTCTTCACTTTCACTTATCTTTGCCAAAGATCTTGCCTAATTGCCCAAGCATTTTGCATGTGACCTTTGAACCAACCCTCCCAGTGCTCCCCCTCACCTCACTGGAAATTCCGTCTGCATTCACGTCTGATTGGATGGTTCCAGAATAAGGTCCCCACATGGTGTCCACTGACAGGTCCCTGCAGGCCACAACCTTAGGGTCTTCAAGATGAACACTCAGCTCCAAATCATCTGGTTTTTACATACCCACACACACACACACATACACACACACACACACACACACGTGCGCACACAAGACAAGACAGAAAACATCATCAAAATCAGACACACCTGAGAAAGGTTTTGAACATGCGATCAGATAAACCAACAATCCTACTGGACAGAATTTTAAAAAAGCTCAACTAGTTAATCAAGAATGAACAAATGAGAATGTAAAGAATCTAATAAAACACAACTTAAAATTGGAATAAACTAAAGACATTTGAAATACAGCCACAAACAGCCTTTGCCAAGCACTTGAAGGTAGATTTGTCTAAAGAATTTGCCACTAGGGGGAGTTTTGGACACAGTAAGAAAAAGAGTGAGAGCACTTGGAAAAAGTTGGCCAAAAAAAAACAAAAAACAAAAAAAACAAAAAAAGAGAGAACTTTTGTACTTCCTGTCACAGATAAGTGCAAAACAGGGATAGGAGTCAAGGCTTTGCTGATTCGCAGATGCAGTACTGACACAGGAACAGACAAGCGTTCCACAAAAAGATATGACACTTCTCAGAAACAACAAAAACTTCTCTCAAATGCAAGTCAGATTAATCCACACCTGGAAATTTATTTGAGGTCAGTCAGGCGATATGGAAATCCGAAAGCCGTACACTTTTAGTCTGAGGACCACCATGAGCCCTAGTCTGTTTTTTGCACCAACTGTGTCAGCACTTGTGCCAGACAGCAATATGTGTTTGCTGTATTTGGGACACACTGATCTTAGGTGTTGTTTCAGCTTCAGTTCAGTTTCTTTAAACTGACCCCCAACAGAAAACAGATACACACTCTTCCAGGTCTCTCCATGGTTCTGTCTCACTTTCGGGGGTCGGGCTAAAGTGCCGAGCTGATAAGAGTGTTTGTCTAACACTCTCCATGTCAAAACACTCATCTATCTTCTCTGTATCTATCCCCACCAGAGAACAACAGACAGACGCTGATAAAATGGCTTTCCCACAGCCAAGACCCAGAGAAAAGGGGGAGGGAGCGAGGAAGGGAGGTAGAGGGATGAAGAAAGGAACAAAGATGGAAGCGAAGAGCTATACAAAAGAGAAGTATATTTGACTAAGAAGTTATGCTGACATAGGGGGCACAAAGAGTGAAAGGGAAGGACAGATGGGTGCAAAGAAATATATTCATATATTAGTACTGAGTGATTGAGATATACACAGGGTCAGGCTGGCCATGGTGTAGCAAGTTTGTCATTAACCAGGTTTGTCATTCGCCTGTGGACTGAAGTCCAGTGTCCAGGCCTGCTATCTCCCCAAAAGCCGTGAGTCCGGGAGCCCTATCAGTGTGCCCTAATCTCAACCAAGAATCACTGCCCACCCTCAACCCCTCTTATGAACCCCCATCAGCATGGAGGTCAGTTTTTGGTGCTTTGGAAAGTGGTCATCTGAGCAACCATCACATACCCACTCACGTCCCAACTGATTTAATTAGACTCTGATACAATGAATCATAAAAACAAAAGGTGATTTGTTTGTTTTGGTGTAAAAATGTATGTATTCACATTAATGCATATATTTAAAAGGAAGCCACATAAAATATGTAAACTGAAAACAAATTTTTTTTTTTAACACTTCTAACATGTGAAAATAGCAATACAGACAATATGATTGCAGCCAAAACTTTAAATGCTTTATTGAATAATCAGAATGAGAAAAACTACTGATCTTCAGGGATATTGCTTGTTACAGCTGCACAAATAAACTGACAGATCCACCAGTAGAAAAAAAAAAGAACTATGTATAACAAAATTAGAAAAAAAGTTCAATATATAGAATACAAATAAATTAAATGTCAACTAAACTACTGTATTTACTCTGGTGTTCTCTGTATTATAAAAACTCCTGTGTAAAACAATAAAGGTTATAGGTATGTGGTGGACTTCAAAGGTCTAAATACTGTACAACTCAAATGCTATAACTTTTTACATGTTTGATTTTAATTTTTTACCAACTGCCAATTTCAGATCTATAAATCATGTACTATGCATTTTCCCCCCCTGCACTAGTCTTATGGTCCATAATTTGTTGTTCGTTTGTCAAGGAAATCCTATCCTTTTAACAATCTCAACCAGTTTGGGGAACCATTAAACAGTGCTTAGGGAATAATTATAGTCAGTATTCTCAGTGGATTAACAGCACACAGCGTAACAGTATGTATTAAAACATGCAATTCATTTTTGCATTAGCAGAATATCTATCTAAAATCTCGCTCTCAGCTAATAACCCTGATGCCTTCTTTCTAAAGAACTGGCCCCCTTATCGCCACAACCCCACCGTTTTCCCACACAATGCCCAACCAAGCCTTGTTACTGCCTCTCTGTCTGGCCTTAGCAACCCCCTACAAAAAATCTCTCTGGCCTTATCGATGCTTTTGCGTGACCAGTGCCCAAAACCTGCATGGTGGCCTTATCAATAGTGATGAGTCCACATAGCTCTTATCAATACTGCTCCACACCGGCAGTGTCCATACAAACCTTATCAATAGCCCAGGCGCACGGTCTCTACACTATAAATGAAATGACCACTTCATCATTAATTAAAAAGGAAAAAAAAAAAGCTATGGAGATGAGTTAGCTGTTTTTAGAAACTGTTATTTCTACAGAGCCTGGCATAAATGTAAAACAACCATAAAAATAATAAGAATACAATCAAAATCAAAGACGTAAAAAAACACACTTTAGAAAAACCTGCTTTCTGAGACCTGAGATTGTTGATTAATTGTCAGCACACGGGAGAGCTTAGAAAAAACTGAATCCACTCCACTCTCCTGTCAGCATGAACGCTCATCCACACACCAGTAAGAGGAAAACTGAATCATTCATTTTAAATACAACTTTATTCAACACACTGAAAAAAGGGCAGGAGAGGCTGAAATAAGGCTCAGATATGATGGCTAGAAGAAGCTTTAAGAATATCACAGGCTTTTTTAAAGCATGTTAATAAATCAGGCACAAACAGCCTCATTGGCTCAAAAAGGTGTGACCTGGCCAGTCAGACCAGTCCTGCAGTTTTTCAGCTACATGAACCGCCCTATCAGGACTAATTGATTTTGAAAAAGACTATTGTTGATATCAAATGAGCAGATCGCAGCGCAGCCATTGATTTTTTGACACAGTACAACAGGAAATCTTTATCTCAGGCACACTCCGACCCTGCGCTAATAGGTGGGGTTTAACCTCTGCTGAATGAAAAATCCAGCACTTTCCACACATGGCTTAACGTCGAAGTACTTGTACATCAGGTGTACTTTATTTATTCAAGGATGTGTTTGCAAAACGCAGAGTATTCCAAACAGCCAGAGAAATCCAAGAAGAACCTGCACTTTAATACAGGTCAGCACACCTGAATAACAGACATGTGCAGACACACACACATTCAATTTAATTCAAGCATACCAAGAGTGGCCCCCAACCACCACATCTTGCTGTCACACACACAAAAAAGGTTGCACACACATACACACACACTTGCAAGCATGCACATAGAACCACTTTAATTGAAGCACACCAAGCCTCCCCAGGTCAAGCCGTTCAGTTGAAAAAGATACAAATTTCTGGGATATGCATCGCAAGCACACCACAGCATCATTTCCATTTTGCCTTCTATTGCCGGCGAGAGATAAGACACCTGCATTGCCACTCATCAGATGAGCTTCAACAGAACTTTATCATTGACATTTACTACTGTTTACACAACTAATTTCTCTTAACTGTACTTCTGAACTTTTATCTGCCCAGCACAAGGCCTAGAAAAGAGCAGATGCCAAACATGCAGAACAGCCAATAAGATAAACAACACAAACACAAATGAAAAGTGCGACTGTGAGATGATGAGGTACCTTTAAAGAAGTATGTCTGAAGGAAACAAATAAGAATTCTGCAATCTGCATTTCCCAATCTACATTCTCCATTTTCTGTATGCTACACAGGGGAGAAGAAAGGAACTGTAATAAAAAACAGGATGTTGGACGGGCACTCAGACCACCATTCCTCATTGAATTTAAACAGCTCAAAATAATGCTCAAAATAAAACCATCTTTTAGCTCTGGCCATTGGGAAATTAAGAATAAACTGGATGTGTAAGTAAAGTGTCCTTTAACCCTTACCAGCAGGTGGCGATTTGAGACAGATGTCAGATAGGCCATGCTTATCACGGAAGGTAAAATTATGATAACTGCTTAGCAAATGTTATCATAAAACTATATCATATATCATAAAAGCTGACCTAAGGTTACTAATTTGCAATATATTTGGAAATACATTTTGGAAGTGCTTAACAGGGGAAAAATATTTTATTTCAATAAATTTATATTATATATGTTATTATTATTATTATTATTATTATTATTATTATTATTATTATTATATGATATTTATATATCAAATGAACTTTAAGATGATATCATGATATCGGACATTAATCTGACTCAATGGAGATGTTTGTATATATTTTTTCCATCATTCTGAATTTTATCATTCATTTTAAAACATGTCGATTATGGGATTCTTTTACATGGTCAAACAAAAAGCTAATTTTAATATCAGTGCAGCCCTAACCTGTTTATCAGATAAAATCAGTCACACCCAGTAAAGAGAGTTAACCAGTTTAAACATTTTAAGCTCAAAATGGCAGCACAATATCAAGTGGAGTAACTGGTTTTAGTTGGTGTATTCAGAGTGTGTACTCTGAGCTCATTTTAAAGCAAAGATTTTTGACAGCACTGAGAAGTGTTCAGCTATTTTTACTTACAACAAAAAAATGTTGTAAATTTTTGTAGGTAAAAAAATGGAAGAAGAATTAGTAGAAATGACAATACTTTTAGACTGTATTATGAAAGACAACAACAAAAAAAAAAGTAACCACATAATCATTTTAAACACTTTTTTTAATCAACTTCCTCACCGCTGTGATTGCTGAACATAACTCAAAAAAATCTTTCCTGGACTTTCCTTTATGAACTACAACACATATTGGAGTCTTTCAAAAGTATGGGGACACCTGGCCTTTCAAAAATATGAATTACCATTTTTGTCTTGATGTTGAAGCCAGACAGCCTTTACTTTGGGGGGGGGGGGGGAAATACGTCAAGTAAGCGTTTGTGACAATTCTATCTTGGTGAAAAATTCCATTCCTCACTAATTTTGTGCCCTTGTTATGTCGTTAGCACACACCAATATTTAAAATCAGAATTTCTGTACGTGGGTGTGCATGTGTGAGTGCGCACGTGCTGTCTCCCTCTCTTTCTTCCAGTCCTCCACTACTGTTACCCTTTCATAAATTGAAAGTGGAGACCTTCCAGAAACTCCTTCTGATAATCACACATAAATTAATTAGAAAATGTTTCTTGACATTCTCGCTGCATAGACAGGGTAAAAAGACTCCGGCAAAGCCACAAAATTAATTGTACGGTATGTGACTTCGATAATTAATTCAATAATTATTTCATGTCTACTTTAGCAACTCCTTCTGGCTTTAAAAAGGACATTTGAATGATAGCGGCAGGCACAGTTACAATCTGTAGGAAATGAATGAGAAAATGTCACTCTGAAGCAACAGTTCTATACTCTTAATAATGTTTATTAAAAATTGCAGCATACGTATTGACATGATCATTATTGATCATTAATGATAATGGAAAATACTGCATAAATGATTCATGTGCAAATGGAATAGAGGAAATCTGACAAGTCAGAAACAAGTACACAGACTGCATTTGAGGAGAACTGATACACTGTCATTAAAAACTGATGACAGAAAAAGAATTCTGTTTGCGCTCAGTGTTCTTTTATGTTCTTTTGCATGTTGATTTTAGTGCTGATGTGACAACAACTAATCGTCAGTTATAAACTCTCCTCACCCCACACACGAGCACTTGCACTGAAAAGACGAACCTTAGGAAAACAGCCCAGGGGCTGGAACGTTTGTCACCTCAATTCCTCTACAATTTAATCACTTCCTTGTGCTGGAGATGAACCAGTCTCAGCAAACAGAAACTTTTACTTTGAGTTATTACCTAATTAACCATCTGACAATGCTGTCATACTAGTCGTATATATGTGCTAGAGATAAGGGATGTAAACATGCATTCATTTCACAATAATGCCTTATACAATAGATTTTGATACAGAATAGAAGAAAGAAAATGTATTTTTCCTTTCCTTTATTTTTGCCTTAAATCCACTTGCCAAAAAAAAAAACAGGTTGGGCCTTGTGCAAGCATAATTAAGACAAACAGATGATTTTTAATGAAGATTTAGAATTTTTATCCCCACAAAGGCAAACTTTGTCAGTTTCATGTACCATTTCATTAGGACAGTGTAAAGTATTCCTTTTTACATTTACAGTGGACACTCTTATCCAAAGCGACTTACATCAGTGCTTCATGTCCACATCTGTTCTTCATTCTAGTAATCGGCTAAAAATCAGCAACTGCTGATTAACTATTTCCTAGCCAAGACAGAAACTTATAAACCCTGCATCTGACAGATGCAACAAATAAATAAATAAATAAAAATAATTGTCCCAGATATTAGGTAAGTGCCAGAAGGTGATTTTCAATTTAATACTAATCAGCCACAGCTTAAAAAGAGCATACGCGGTATACGGCGTTGTGAAGCTGTAGCCAGTCCCCTGTCCACTGCTGAAAATGCATACAATGGGCACATAAGCATCAGAGCTGGACCACAGAGCAATAGTATAGGTGTCCTGGCTTGCTGAATCAGCTTTTCTTTTTCATGTGCAGCAGCGGTGGCCTAGTGGTTAGGGAGTTGCCCTGGATCGGAAGATTGTGGGTTCGATTCCCTCACCAGTAGGTTGCCCTGAGGTACCCTTGAGCAAGGTACATCTTACAATGTGTCATATATAATTCAACATGAGGATGTGCACTTATTTTTACTCCACTACATTTTCCCAACTTCTGCACTACTAGTTTCTTTAGTCTGCCAGTGACTTCTCAAGACTGATTGCTGTGTCTGTTGCGCGCACACACACACACACACACACACGAGTGGGAAGCTGGTGCAGGAGAGATAGAAGGCTGGAGGGGGGAAAGACAAACCGAAACATGGAGCAGGAAGGGACAGGAAGTGGCAGGAAAGCTCCAGGCATCTGATAGGGCCGCAATCGAAGTGGCAGTGTCCCGCCTGCCGCCACCAGCATCCAGGCCACATGGTGCAGTTGGGCCGATAGCAATGGGACAGCAGTGAGAAATGCTGTTCTAGATTACACCCCCCCCATACCTCTCAATCATCAGCACAGCAAGAGAGTGAAGGAGAGAAAGAGAGTGCCTGGGGATAAGAGCAGGGTATCTCCTACATTAAACACATAACTTTCCTACTCAGTCAATCATTGTGCAGACAACCTATGCACTGTCTATGAACACACACACAAACACATTCTCACGTGCACATATCAATTTGTAGAGATCTCAACATCCACTGTGTTTCCTGTGACATACATTAAACCGTCGTTATACTTTACTTTCAACCACCCTTATCCCACAGCCAACCGCAGTACACTACAGTGCAGGTGTGTTGAAATAAAATTCCTTTATAAGAAACAGAGCAGCTATATACAGAGAAACCTTCACACATTGAGATAATCATTCATATATTAATCATTACAACTGTAACTAGAGATATAGCACTAATACTTTACTACAATATCCCACTGATTCTAATCACAGTAATGGTCAAATTAATAATAATCTAAAATGCTTTAGTGGAAGACCTGGAGTAGTGATCAATGCCAATTATTTTTCATATTTCTACTTTTTAAACAGTAAATTAATAGCTACTGTAAAGGCCAAGCTGCAGTAGTTACAGTTTTAAGATGCACTAAGTAGGCACATTACGTAGGTGCACTAAGTGGCATTTTTTTTTTAGGCAGGAGGAGCCGGGCAAGAGAAGGACGGGAGTTAACGGTCTGACTCTGAACCAGCTCTGTTGAAGCCCAGATAACAGCTCCGTCTGAACCCTTCATACGCCGCCGCGCAACCACAGCCACATCTCAGGAAGAAATAAAGACAGATTGCAGAAAAGCAGATGATAAATCTAACAACTAACTGAAAACCATCAACTTCCCACAACGCTGCCATGGAACATTAGTGCTGTCATTTTAAAAACATGTTTCGTCTGCCAAGACAAAATTCCCTCCCACGCATCCATTAAAAGGAATAACTGAAAAACGAAGAAAAAAATAAAAAAAAGAGAGAGTGATCTCCGATCTACAACACTTTGCCTTTCACAAAAGACGGAAATCAGACTACCACGTTAATCTTCTTCCCCCCCCCCAATGTTTTTGTCTCTAAAACACACACAGATATACACACCAGGTGATCTGCCTGGTTGACCCTAACTGACCTCCAAGTAAAACTGACATAACTTCTAGATTTGAATGAATACTTAAGCACATTTAATATAGCATAGAAATTAGTTTAATAGGTCTTAAAGATAATGTCATACCTCTCAGGTTGAATTCACTGGAAATCAATATCTCTTTCTTTCACGGTCTAAAACATTAGTCGTGTTGACATGCTCTGACCACAAATATACATATGAATGAATCAAGGAATTTTACATGCAAATCCTTCACTAAAAACTGTTGCCATGGACATGACTTTGGAAAAATTTCACTGAGTGAAAGTGATAGCAATCAAGAGCATTTGAATAACGCATCCTCAAGCAGGTGTCCCTACAATGATCCTAACGTTTTTGTCACAAATCTGAAATTATATTTTGGAACCAAAAAAATGATATAACACGAAAAGTCAAATTCAATGGCTGCTATTATTCTGTACTCAGCTCATTAAAGAACAGTAGTGATAGTGAACTAAACACTGGAAACACAAGGAAAAAGATCTTTGGTATTCATGTCCTTCAGCTGAGAAGAATGGGCAGATGGAAATAACCTGAGGTAGGAAGACTTTGAGTTGACTTTGAAATGTGGAGTGGAATTGGACATTTTATCCATAAACACAGAGAGAGAGAGAGAGAGAGAGAGAGAGAGAGAGAGAGAGAGAGAGAGATTAAAACGTATCTGGGTGATCACTATGGCCTGTGAGTAAGACTCAGTAATGTGATTACAGGATGGAAGTAATAGAGTGGTGAAAATGTCCCCTCATCCAGCTCTTAGTCTGTGGAGTTGCTAGCTTTCTCTCTACCTTAGCCCCCTCTCTCTCCCTCCCTCCATTCTGACTCTCTTTGGTGCAGCACTGCAGTCATCACACTCCATTTCCTTGGCCAATGCCACAAGCCCATACCCTCTAAAGAAGACCCCCACTCTACACTAAACCTCTTTTGTCTTTGTTTCCCAGACGTATACACCTGTGTGATGTTGTTTTTTTAAGCTCCTTAATCCAGTTCTGCTCTTTAATAAATAGAAACTGACATTTTAATCATATGTTGTAAAATAATTCTGTTTTTATCACTGTATTTTCAGTGCATTTGATGGAATTTCTAGCTGTACCTGGCAGTGTCTTTACTGAATTTCCTTTTGCTATTATATCTGCTTGGCACACTTAGTATAAAAGTACAAAGTATTACTTAAAAGTTTATGTGAACCTTTTTGTAATCTTCTGTTTCTGGGTAAATATGACCTAAAACCTCATCAGATTGTCCCTCACTTAAACATTTTCATAGACGCTTGTTCTGAATAGGGTCGCAGGAGGTGCTGGATCCTGTCCCAGCTCTCACAAAGTGAAGGGGAAGGAAACACCCTGGACAGGTTGCCAGTCAATTGCAGGGCAGACACACAGACAAACACACAAACACACACACTCACACCTAGTGGCCAATATAGCATCTCCAGTCCATCTGACGTGCATGTGTTTGGATGGTGGGAATAAACCAGAGCACCCACTCAAACATGGGGAGAAACTGAAAACTCAGATTCTAAAAGTAGATTAAGAGAACTCAATTAAACAAAGGTGACAAAATACATGGTCATTTATTTATTGGGTAAAATATTCCAGTATAACTTTTCTTTGAGTGTCAAAAGTAATTGAACCTTTGCTAGAATCTGATGTGACTCATGCAGCAATAACTTCAGCTACACATTTCTGGTAATTGTTGATCTGTCCTGCACACCTGGTAGAATTGAAGTCTATTCAACACGAACTCCTTGCATCAGGTCCTTCTATAAGATTTCTGTTGGGTTAAGGTCAGGTTCTGTTAGGCTAAGGTCTTGGACTGGGCCGTTCCCAAATGTTAACAATATTCTTCTTTAATAATCCTTTGGGTTAGAATGACTTGTGTGCTTAGGGCTGTGGTCCTGCTGCATGGCTCATTTTCTCTAGAGATTCAGGTCATGGATAGATATCCTGACAGGGTGCTGAAGATCAACAAACTCAGGCTCATGCCATTATACACTTCCACCAACATGTTTTGTGAAGCTCTGAATTTGCTATATCACTATTCTTTAAATAAAACACTCATTTCTGGCTTCAATCTAATACATTAAAACACCAGAAACATCTAATTTCACGTTGAAATAAACTACTAATCCTGAAGGATGGACTTTGGTTTTGTTTTAGTTCATATTTACTGAGAGATCATAAACTTTTGAGAGAGAGAGAGAGAAAGAGAGAGAATGCGTGAAACCTGCAACATAAAAAATGGCTCATTAGAAACATCATGAACCAAGGCATGTGAAGCATGTGAAGCTCAATCCTTTATTGAGCTTGAACGTATAAATATATCACCACTCTTGAAAATTTTTCAAATGAACATGTAAGTCTAGTATCTAGGTGTAAAAACTGCTGCAATTGTTGCCTTGACAATAGTGGGTATGGTGAAGTACATTAGCGCTGCCTGAACTGAAATGAGTGTCAATACAGTTACAGCTGTTAGTTGGAGAGTTTAAAAGCAGCTCCTTTGCTGACAGACAGCAGCATAGATTATCTCCTGATGCTTTACACAATGGGGTATAATGAAAGGCTTGTCTTTTTTATGTACAGAACAACTCAAGGTCGTCTATGGCTTTCTTTGCTCAAGCAAACCAGTGTGTCCTTAAGGTTTCTTCATATCCTATTTTCCACATTTTTAATAAGGCATATGTTAAATAAACATTTTATTTTGTGTTCTATAAATAGCAGCCCTTTAATGAGGAAATAAGTTGAAAGACGAGTTCGTAGAGATACATACTGAAATATATTATTTGCACGTTTGGCACAAAAAACAGCTTTACAAAAAAGGTTTACATTTAACCAGACATGTTTAAAGTCAGCTTTATAATTGCTGAGTAGTTTTCTCATTGATAAGGGAAATGTTAACCTCACTCAGTGACTTTGGTGATGAGATGAGGACTGTGCTTGACTGTGTGTGTAAAGTATATCTCTGCTTTGGTAAGTCTCACACTGGTTGTGTTTGTTGTTGCAGAGCATCTTTGCCCAGTTCCAGTACAGCAGTGAGAAAGTGCTGCCGTCGGACGCTCTCCGCAGCGCTCTGGCTAAAACCTTCCAGGACGAGCAACGCTTTCAACTGGGCATCATGGATGATGCTGCTGAGTGCTTTGTAAGACTCTTTGTTCTCTTCAGTTCTGTATTCTCCTATAGACCCTGGTTTCTTAATAAAGAAACCAATGCTGATTAATATATCGGTCTGTGTTTTATTTAAACACTGCTAAGCTATATAGCACTGCTAACTGTATACTTTCTCTATCAAGTCCATATAGTGGCATAGTGGTAGGGTACTTGCCTATGGACCAATGCTGCAAGAGGTCCCAGGTTCAAATCTCACCTCTGGGATTCCACTTGAGCAAGTCCCTGAGCAAGACCCTTAACCCTAAATTGCTCTGGGGGCCACTGTCCCTGTAATTAGGTAATGGAAGTCGCTCTGGATAAGAGCATCTTCAGCCCATTGTCTTCTTGAAGGCATTGCGGTTTGTTCATTTACTTTAATGGCTGGTTTAAGAAGTGTGAGGGAGGAATGTCAGCAGCTTTTAGATCATGTAAGGAGCCAGAGGAGGTTAGGCTGTAAGTAATGTTTAACTCAGCTTGATTATAGCAGGTAATTAACCACTGATGAAGAAGACTGTTGAGTCAATATTGGTTTTATCATTCAAGTTTAGAGTTTTTTTCCCAGAATTCCAGAAGGTCAGATCCAGTTTTCCATACAATTTGATTAAAGACAGAGCGAGTGCCATAAATGGACGAATTATAGAAAGTATGTGTGAAATTAAACGATGTGTTACTTGTGCATATTCAGGTTTTTTTTTTCCAGAAGTAATTTGTGTTTTCATATACATATACATTCTTTAAACGGACATTACCTGAAAAAATAAGCATAATTTCTAAAAGTAACAGATTATAAACAGTTTAGCCAAAACTGTAGCGAGTGCAAATGTTTCAGCGTGCCTTATCGGTGGGGTTCATTGTATCAGATGAATGCAACGATATTTTAATTCAGTGC